>VDFB02000013.1:119292207-119333605 GCA_007258455.2 Sequoia sempervirens
AGAGAGAGAGAGAGAGAGAGAGAGAGAGAGAGAGAGTTCTCTAGTTAAGGTGGGAGGAAGAGACCTGAGAGATGGAGAGGGGGTAGGAGGGAGAGAGATAGATAGGGAGTGGGAGAGAGATAAAGAGATAGAGATTCAGAGAGAGTGAGGGGGTGCGAGGGAGAGACTAGAGAGAGAGAGTGTGTGTGTTCTCTAGTTAGCATGGGAGGGAGAGACTTGAGAGAGGGGGAGGGGGTGGGAGGGAGAGACTTGAGAGAGAGGGGGGTAGGAGGGAGAGACTTGAGAGAAGGGGAGGGGTTGGGAGGGATAGAATTGAGAGAGAGGGAGGGGATGGAAGGGATAGACCTGAGAGAGAGGGAGATAGGAGGGAGAGAGAGAGTTCTCTAGTTAGGGTGGGAGAGAGATACTTGAGAGAGAGACTTCTAGTTAGGTGGGGAGGGAGATAATTTTGGAGAGAGAGAGACTCCTAGTTAGGTGTAAATGAGACTTGGAGAGAGGAGGGACGGGAGAGGAAAGAAGGTGGTGAGATGACCCTGAGATACAAGGGCCAAGAGGAAGAGAGAGATTCTCCAAATAGGTGGGAGAGAAACTGGAGAGAGGGAGAGGCATGGGAGGGAGAGACAAGAGAGAGAGAGAGTCTCTACTTAGGGTGGGAGGGAGAGACTTGAGGAAGAGGGGAAGTGTATGTGGAGGAGAGATAGATTGTGTTCTCTTGTTAGGGGGGGAGGGAGAGACTTGATAGAGAGAGAGGACCTAAGAGGGAGAGATATGAGAGAGAGAGAGATAGAGGGAGTGAGCTATATACCTGAGAGAGAGATAGATGGAGTGAGAGATATACCTAATAGAGAAAGGGGGTGGGAGGGATAGGAGGGATAGATCCGAGAGAGAGGGGGAGAGAGAGGGGGTTGGACCTAAAGCCTAAGCCATAAACCATAAATCCTAAACACTAAATACCAAACCCTAAACCATAAACCATAAAGCCTGAACCAAAGAGAGAGAGAGATGGGGGAGGGAGAGAGTGTGAGAGAGAGAAACACATGGGGAAGGATGTTGGGAGATTAAGAGAGAGGGAGAGAGGGAGGGAGAGTGAGAGGGAATGAGGGAGGGAGAGGTAGAGATGGAGAGAGGTAGAGAGAAGTATATAGGGAAGGAGAGGTAGAGATGGGGAGGAGGGAGGGAGAGAGATAGAGATAAGTAGAGAGGGGAGGAGGGAGGGATAGAGGGAGAGAGAATTATGAGGGAAGGAGGAAGGTGGATAGATTGAGATAAAGAGAATGGAGGGTGAGAGATAGACAGAGAGGGATAGGTTATATAGAGATAAGTAGAGAGGGAAGGTGGTTGGGATGAAGGAAGAGAGAGAGAGGAGGGAGGGGGAGAGAGAGGTAGAGAGGGATAGGTTAGATAGAGTGAAGTAGAGAGGGATGGTGGGTGGGAGGAAAGAAGAGAGAGAGGGGGAGATAGAGAAAATTAGAAAGGGAAGGAGGAAAGGAGGAAAGGAGGGAGGGATGGTGGGGGAGAGAGGTTTTAGATAGATAGAAGTATAGAGGGAAGAAGAGTGTGAGAGAGAGGTCTAGAGCATAAGGGATAAAAAATGAGTGAGATAGAGAGAGAAGATGATACAACTTGTTGATTATTGAAATTTGACCTCCTGATTACTGAAATTTGACATACTGATTACTAAAATTTGACTAAGTCTAAATTTTTTGAGATCTTCCAAAAACTAGAATTTTCATTATAACTCCTAGAGATCTGAAACCGCTCTCAAACATCCTGAAACTATATACATGAAATATAACTTAAAGTATAAGAAAGTAAATTTCCATATGTAAATGTCAACTTATACTTAAATGTTTATTTCATGTATATAGTTTCCCTGAAGGATAACAAGAAGAAAGAGACAAGAAAAAGAGAAGAACAAAATTTCAATGTAGACCAAAACATGAGTGTGTTATATGGAAATGTTTTTTTTATTTCAAAAAATGCACATTTTTTGAACTCAAAATGCACACTTTTTTTGAAATTTAAACCATAATGCGAGCATATTATAATGCACTTATTTTATGGCTTGGTAATGACCGGTCTTAAGCTCGGTCATTACCAAGCCATAACACAAGTGCGTTTTACTATAATATGCTCACGTTTCACTATTTCAAGAAGAAAAAGTAAATTGGCCACAAATTGGCTACCTATCTTCATGCACCTACCTTGCTAACAAATCGAGATCTATAGAAAACTAGTGAAAAGGTATACTCAAAATCATACACTTAGAGGGGTGACTTATTCCTAGTATTATGATTTGATTGAAAAATCTATAGCCTTGAATCATCTTTTGTAGCTTTTGTCTTGTCTAATCTTCAAGTCTGAATTGTGATCTCTAGGTGAATTTCTATGAAGGTGACAACTTCTTGACAACTTTGATAACTTTCTTCAATCTTACAACTCTATCTTTAAAGAATCTTCAAGCTCCAAATCACCTAGATCTACAATCACACATGAATAGGGGAAAAATATTTTTTTGTTAGGGAATAGGGGTTTTCCTTGGTCAAACCTCATTTTGGTAATTAAACCTTGAAATGAAATGAAATAGCATGAAGCAATGATGAATGAAAAAATGCAATGTTGCAACTCACCAAACCCTTGAAATAAAGGTTGCAAAATTGTGTGAAATGACTCCAATGGATGTGGATCTTAATTCTTGATTGAATGCTTGAAACTTTATCTTGAATTCTAGCTTGAATCATGAAACCCTACATCACAAATGTTAGCTCAAAAACACACATGATGCATGAAGACTTTGACATAATTCTTGAATCTTGAATGTAGCTCCAAATGCTTGAGAATTTTCTCTTGAATGTTCTTGTAATCACTCTTGATCCTAATCTTTGATATAGTGTTGAACAATACTTGAAAGCTTAGATCTTGTTAGGAGAAATTATGTGAAATAACCTTGTATTTATACTTGTTTATGCCTAATTTACAAAAACTATAGCACTACAAGCTGACATTAGATCTAGGATAATAAAATATTGCCAAGAATTTTATTTGAAATAGGTCCTAGTTAAAGTGGGACCCATATGCTAGGTTGGGCGTATGGGTTTGAGTGTCTTAAACATGGGACACAAACTCCAAGAAATGTTGAGCTCAATGCAATGTTTAAAATCAAGCCCCAAAACTAAGGTGGGACCCATACGCCCAAGGTAGCATATGAGTCCTACATCACTAGATCTAGAACACACAACCTCAAACATTGAATCATGATTTTTCAATTGTTAAACATTGGGATTATCTTAAGAAAAATGCATTTAATAAGGCTCATGGATGAAAAATAGGACCAATTAAAGTATAAAGAAGCCCAATTTTAGTAGGGAGGTCCCAAACAAGTGTGAAAATGTAGAGGGATACATTTTTCTACACTACATTTAGCCCCCACTTTAGTGAGAGGATAACCTTACGTCAAAATCACACTAAAGTAGACAAAATCATGTCTAGAGGGGTCCAAGTGTACCAATGCTAATTAGATAGGATGAAAATGATCAAAAGGGATGATCAATCCCCCAAGATTGAGATCCTATGGAAAACCAACATAGGTAGAAAAGAACATGCATGTGAATGATGTATGAAGCAACTAAAAGATATAAGCATACACTACCAAAGACATAAGGAAGAAATAAAAATAAAAAGAAGGGGTAGATCAAGCCTCGATTGTTTTTCCAACATGATGTAGATCAAGCATTAGCTGTTTGTCCAAAAAAATGTTTACAAGTGGAACATGATTTCCACTATGCAAACAAAATGCACACTCACACAGGCTAGTGGAACCTTAGGTCATCCACTAGGTGAGCCTCCAGAGAGGTGAGACACACACGCACATGACCAATATATGCTCACACACACAAGCAAGTGGCCATGGGAAAGTCAGGCCTAGGTCGACTCCCATATGCTAATCATACGAAGGCTATACCTCTTGATAAATTTGATAAGGTGCCACACAACACAAACAACATGATTTATCAGGCAAGCAAAATTTTTTATGCTAACATCCATGAACAAATAGGATGGCTCCATAGGCAAGCAAAGTGTGTTATGCAAGGTGGCCATATAACAGTTATTGTTAATGGAGAATAGTGTAAGATATGTTCAAAGGGGCTTTGCTTAGTTCATGTAAGGTATCAAATTAGGCAACATCATGCCTAATGTCTCCAAGGGAGGACCGGTTGAAGAATAGAAGATTCATAACTCAAGGGATGCAATGTATCACATCAAGCCACTAAGAGGAATATAATATGCTAAGAGAGATCACACTCTTGAAGGACATCACACCCAATGTTATCACCAAGAGAAAGACACATCACATGAAGTAAGAAGATGACACAATGAAATATGAGTTGAAAATGCAAAAGAATAATGCCAATGTATGCCCCCACTTTAAAGAAATTGCTAAACACCATGTTGTGAGTAATTAATTTAAAGTAGCAAATGATAAGTGCTAACAAAAAGGAGGACATGAGAGCTTATTTGGAAAGCCCTATGCCAAGTCATATGTTTCCAAATAAAGATATGTCATGAAAAGGGTTGCCCCCACAATGAAATCCCAAAATCACATAAGGGATCCCCAGATTTAGGGTTAGTATTTCTTTGCTACAATGTTGTTATAGAACTTAGGAACATCATCATTCCCCAAATACTCATGGAACATGAAGAATAACACAAAGAGAGAAAAAACAAAGAAAATATTTTGGGTCAACATGGAAGAGACCTAAATGTCTCAACTACTGGTGTCATCCCCAAAAGGAAAACAAAATACAAAGAAAAAGATAAAGGTTTATGACATATAGAATAATGCAGATCATACGAATAAAGGAATGCCACAAAGAGAGAGATACATAAAAAATAGTACAAGGAGATCACATTACACACATGCAATCACACACATAACATGAAAAAAGAAAAAATAAAACAAGAATACTAAGGCACATGAGAGTCAACCTATAGAAGGTCATATGCATCCCAATATTGTTCATTGTATACAGAAGGTAGACAAATAGCCAAAGGGACAACAATGAGCACAGTACTAGGAGCATCACCAAGTTCAACACTCTTCTTAGAAGAATTGTCATTTAAGTTCATAGATATGGAAAACAATGAATTCAATTTATTATGCACTTCATCAATTTTAGCAATCTCATCATCATTATCTAGGTTAATCACAATGGGAGGTCAAATGATAATGTCCAAAGAAGGTGCCAATCTTTGTTGTAGTTGTGATATAGGATATTTTTGTTGTGGTGAAGAGGGAAAGTCATCGTGTATTGCTTCACTTGAGTTTGGATATTGATTTTTCTTGTTTGTTTCTTCCTTTAACCTTCGAGCAATAGCACAATGTCTACACCTATGCTCTCTAGCATTTCTTTTTCTTTTGGTATGCTTTTCAAGTTTTATTTTTGTAGGAGCGGGTTTATCAACCATAGGTTTCCTTTCTTCCCTTAGAGGAGGAACGAAAGGAGCCATGGGAGGCTATTCAACCACTTTCTCTTTAGCTTTGTAAACCTATTTTATCTTAGGAGGCACAACATGATTATTTTGGTTGTCTCTTGGTCATTGTAGGAGATAGGCAGACAATCGGTCTTGGGTTGGTCTTGGTTAGTTTGAAGGGTTGTTGGTTCAATCATGGTTTCATCAAGGATACAAGGCTCAATGTTTCGAAGGGATAGTTCAACTATGTGTTTTTCCTTAAAATTTTGATAAGATTTGAAAATTAAGTCTTCACGAGGTTTAATAGGTTCAATAGGATTAAGACAAAAGAAATCCAATGAAAAATTCCCATGGGAAGACATAGGAATAAAGCCACTATGATGCACAGTAAATATTTCATTGTTAAAGGGAAACTTTAAACATTTATGCACAACCAATGGGATGGCTTCCATGGACCATAGCCATGGGTAAATAAGCTTCAAACATAATTGATTTGATGTCAGGATGATGGAGAATGAGACATCTAATTGTTTTTGGTAGAGCTATTGATTTTTTTGGAAAATTTGAGCTGAATCTTTCCTTGTCATGAGTTTGAGCTTCTATGTCCAAGGGTAGGGTTTAGGGTTTAGGTTAAAAGCCATCTTTTCAAAATTTTCATACTCATAAACCTTGAATGTTCTAATCCTCTATTGACCTATCGCACCCGGTTTCCAGTCACTTAATTTTTAACTTGAGCCACTAAAATCATCACTTTTACCAGCCCTTTGGTTTAGGTTTATCAATCATCATCTACAAGTTTACCATTTCAATTTTCCTATGGTTAGGCTAAATATTTCATGCTTAAAGACTTATGTATTAAGTGTATGCTCTTGAGGGTTAAGCCTTGTTGGCCTAGTCATGGCCCCATTTTTAAAACTAACTACATTGAATTTGCAAATTAAATGACCATTTGATCTCAAGCATTGATCCTGACTATTCCCCGCTAGCCCCATGAGATTAAACTAATTGTTAAATAAAAGTTGTGAGGTCAACGAGCTATCAACATGTGCATCACTGCAGGTGTGGAGCCCGGTCTTCACTATTGAACCTGGTGTCTTAAGCTTTTAGATCAATGATCGAGATGATATGGTAAGATTAAATCTCAATTGTTCCCTGCTCATCCTACACAAATAAATTAATGCTTTATTAAAAGCTGCGGAGTTAGCGGGTTACCACCACATGGATTCTATGGTCATTTGGAAAAATAGGTGGAGCCTAGGGAGCTAATGAGTTAGCATCTAATTGGCACAATCACATTGACTAATGGATCAATGCATGATAGTGATGGAAATTCAAACATGATTGACTCGATCTAAGTCGTTCAAAAGGCCATCTCATCAAGAGATCAATGACAAAAATTGAAAACTAGTGAGTAGTAATTGCGGAAATGACTTCCAAAGCTACCCAATCTTACTCAAATTGGACATAAATGATTGTTTTTCACACAATTGAGAATTGCAAATAAATTTGGAGTGGACAAAAGATTGAGAAAAGGAATTTGTAGAGTTCAATGCAATCAACATTAGGATTTCCTATGAATAAAAATCTGTAAGTAAAACAAACATAACTTTTTGTGTTTTATTCAAACAATCTTGAATTAGGGCTAATGTTTACTGTGTGTTCAGTCAAATTGGCTTTTGTGCTTTGTTTTAATTTCTTTATTAAAGTTTGAATTTGATTTAAAAGTCATAATTTTTTTAAACCTTTTGAAACTATTGGAAATGGTTTGGACTCAAACAATTCTAGGGTTTTGAATTAAAGGTTTAAATCCTAGCTTTTCAATTCAAACCTAGGGCTCAACTCAAAGGTGAAAATTTCAATTTGATCTTACTTTATGTTCAATGACATATCCTTCCCAAAATTCTTCTCTCCTTTATACAAGAACATATGCATTAAGAGAGAATACAACCAGAACTTTACCCAGTCTTTTAGACCTGTTAATTCAACCAAACCTTTATGGATGTATTTTTCTAGATATGTGGCATAGTCATAAAGTACATTGAAGGTTGGGTGTTGCAAGTGTGCATCCATGTAACTATTCTCCCTTGGTAGGGTGTCTGGTGGATTAAAACCAATAATCTAGCATAAGGGATACACTATTTTCTTGAAGTGGTTAGCAAAATACTTCATGGGGAAGGGTTCTAATTCATCCCTACCAATCTTGATTTGTTTCCTATTCTTCCTTACCCAAATTCTTGACAAGGATGACCAAAATTTTGATTATGTGGTATTCCACAATTCATTTGTATCAAAATTGAGAATATTCCTAGTTTATGATCCACCAAGGATCTCAAAGGAGATCCATGACTTCCTAAGGCCCATGGAATGGAGAAAAAAATTGAATTTGAGCCACAATTGGGGGGAAATAATCCCATATCCTAGCACAACAATATTTAGTGTTTATTGCAGAAATGTTAAACCATTTGTACTACCAAGAGATGTGCCACTGAGGATTGGATTTTTGGAGATCATGAGGCAATTGGGAGGAGCTCAAATAGTACACCTACATGAGAAATTGTAAAAGGGTTTGTTCTTCCTAGAATGGACAACATTTCAGATTTTGTAATGGTAAAGGGATAATGTAAGGATTTGTGATAACTTCATGCACCATGCAAATTAATGAACACTATGCACCCAAGGAGCCATGACCCAAAGGGATTTATTGCTGCATTGAATGCGAAACATATAAGTGGCTCTTTTGTACACAATTTTTATTATCCAAGGATCATGTAATTAGGAATATTTTTGACTTCCAAGAAAAAGAGGAGAGGAAATAAAAGTATCTTTCTTTCAATAAGATGGGGGAGAAAGTTAAAATATCTAATCCCAATTATGATCCTATGCCCAATATCAAGGGTGATTTAATAGAGTTATGCATGTTTAGGAAAATTTTGAGAATATTGTAGGTGTCTCGAGAGAAGAATGTGTTGTAAAAGATAAGGGGAAATTAGTGGCAGTTGAGGAAGATCCCACTGCAGTATTTGAGGAGAGACCCTCCTACAAGCCACCATCAAAGATAAGAATCTACTCTAGGAAGAAGAGGACAATAAAGAAACAACAAACAATTCCAACCCCTACTACATCAAAGGGGTCAAGGGAAACTTCTCCTAAGAGATCAATGCCATCACCTCCAAGATAGACTCCATCAATTGTGATTGATGTAGATTCATCCCTAGGAAGTCTT
Source organism: Sequoia sempervirens (assembly GCA_007258455.2). Taxonomy (NCBI): domain Eukaryota; kingdom Viridiplantae; phylum Streptophyta; class Pinopsida; order Cupressales; family Cupressaceae; genus Sequoia; species Sequoia sempervirens. Next base: position 119,300,903 of record VDFB02000013.1, read on the forward strand.
GCTCCACTAGAGCAACTACCACTTAAGAAGAAAAAGACTGAGATAAGAGGGGTAGTTGACTATCTTGATATAAAGGAGGATGATATTCTTATTACTCCCGAAGAAATGAAACAATGAATGCCTTCTCCCATAAGGAAGGTTGCTTCAAGTTCAAGAGAAATTATCCTTAGACTTGGGAAGGGTGATATTAGTGGTTGAAATAATGTAGATTATTTGAGGCAGGAAGCCTATACAACATTCATGGAAGATGATTCTTTTAGTGAAGAAAAGGAATTCAAGGATTTTATATGAAAAGAAAAAGCCTCAGAATATGCAAAAAATGTAGCCAAAGAAAGGAGCCTACATATAGAACTCCTTTAGACTACTATTTAGGAAAATGTAAGAAAAGTTATGAGGGAGGAGTTCCAAAACATTACAGCTAAAGAGGCCAAAGAACTTGTACAAAAAAGTGGTGTATTATTGTTACTTGAGTGGGATATAGATGATGTGGTGGTGCTAAACACCATAAGGAGGTATGAAAACCCCATGTTTCAAAATGATGAAGAGGAAAAATTGGCACTGTAGGGAACAAAATTCAGTGAAGAGTGGGATGCATTGGAAATCTAGTCATTGTCTTTGGGATCCAAGAAGCTAGTAGTTGCTAAAATAGCTGACTTTAGTGGAAATTTGGCTATAAAGAGAGTCTCTGACACTCTACCCTTGTAAGCAACTAATATGGAAGTAAATGTTGCAAAATTTTCTAAAGCAACAATAGAGAGCCTTACTCTTGAAAGGGATAGATATAGGAGTAAGTATAATGAAATGGTTGATGAATATAATGGGAATCAGCAAAGGGTAGTTGTACTAGAAACAAAGTTGGCATTATACAAGCAACAAATACATTGAGGAATCAAGGCCCAACTAGCTCAAGTTATGCACCACCTACTTCTCCAGTTACATATTCCTAGTCTCCTCCTCCACTAGAATAGTCTTTGGAAATAGTGCCATATAACATGGTCCAGGAACCAATTACAATTGAGGAGCCAAGCACATCAAGTGCAATTTCATTAGATGAGCCTACCAAAGCACAATTACTCTTACAAATTGATGTATATAAGAAATTGCTTGAACAAGTTCGGGCCCCATGTATGAGAACAAATCCAATATTGTTAATATAGTTCTAGAACATATGAATGGGAAAATACAAGGAAAACTAAATAGTGTCCATTCAAATTATTCTTTGATGTTGCAAGCAATAAGGTTATCTCAAAGGGATAAGGATATAGCTATCCCAATTTTTGGAAAGTGGATTCCTAGGGTTGGTGGTTTGAAGATTTTGTCAGTTGGGGCTTCCCATCAAAAGGATATGTATCCAAGGGTTATCCCAATTTATAGGTTTGTTTCAATTGGACTAGAGAGCAAAAGTTCTAGGGGTATGCTGCTCCTCTAGAGTAGAATATTAAATAATTCAAGTCAAAGTTTGATGAGGTAGAATTGGTGTTGTTCCTCAATATTCAATATACATAAGATGAGGCCAAGCCTTTACAAACATGGAAGGACCAGGTGGATACCACTATTGTTTCTCAAGAAACTCTCATTTGTGAGAATGTCCACATTGATATGTTAAAGAATAATCTTGAGAAACTATCTTTGATCATCAACTTTATAGAAGATTTGGACAAAGAAGACAATTCAGTGATGGAAAAGTACTCTCCATATAGAAAAAGGATGGAAGAAATCATTGATTTCAATTGACCATCTGATGTAAATATGAGAAATTGAAGAGGATGTTTATTGATGAATTGGAGTTGTAAACACAAGAAATGGAGAACACATATACTTGGTCAAGTATAATGAAGGATTGGCCTTAGAGATTGCAATGCATAAAATATATGTGTCTCCTAATTGAACACACCATAGGTAAATGTTGATTACCAATGACTTGGATGTTGAATCAGATGTTTATCCACCTTTTCTATCTTTTGCACATTTTTTTCATTTTTCTCAAAGGAATGAATATTCTGCTATAGTTAGGAGAGTATTCTTTTCAAAAAAGTAACTTTTGGAAGGTGGGTCTATCCTCTTCATCCAATGGAAATAATCTTTGTCTCACATGTGTTCCCTCCATTTGAAGGTGAAAATATAAATATAAAGGGAATATATGCTATAACGGTGAAATTAAAATGTGGCATGTGTAAATTTGGCCTGGAGCTTGTTTTGCTCCCTTGTTCTTATAAAATGGAATTTAGGGCCATTAGTACAGGTCTTTTGTTGAATTTTGGATATGAACATGAAAATTAAGAATATAGAGACAATACATTTGAAGTTTGTATCTTAGGTTTTGATTCTAGCAAGTGAATTTTTTCAATTATATGGTTTCCAAGCACATCTAAATAATAATGAAGTTATTTTAAGTCTATTTTCTCTCCAAATTTAATGTTGTATGTGAATTATTGATGGAAGTTTGATCAATGATCATTTCATTAATCTTCATGGTCATTTTTCTTTGATGTATGGCTTGATTTTGGTTCTGGTTCAATGAATCAGTTAAAATTCTTTGATTAAAACATAAATTCACACACATATTGAGTGGATCTGATAAGTAGTCATAAATTTTGAGTATTGATATGTGAATTATAATGCAATTTCACAAAGATCATGGATGTTTAAAATTAAAGTGACCTTATAGTTCAATTTACCGTGTTTTGATTCCTTTCCCTTAGATATGACACTGATCCAAGGTGTTAAATGCATTTCTTATGGTTTTGGTATTTCAATTTGAGAAAAAAATTTCATAAACAAACTTTTAATTGATTTACCTTTCTTGAACTTTAGTGTTGTATGGTATTCTTGTCTTTATGTGTTTAATTATTTTAAGGAATTTCCAATTTCTTGAAGAATTACGTCTATTTAAGATTTTTATGGGAAGACATCTACTTGGTTATACAATGTGTGAAATAATTTTCTAGAAGAATTGTATTGTATACATTGTGGGATCACCCTCTCAGGTTTTACAGAGCCCAAAGTTTAGGAGAAGAAGCATTCTAGCTTCCTCTCATTTGTTTGCCAATCATCTCCTAAGTAGTCAAGAATTGAATTTGGAATATTCGTAGATGCTTGGTGGGATTTGCTTGGTTCTTTAAAATTCATCAGCAGATAGATTGGTGACTCTACTGGGGATATGTTTGATAAAGTTTATTATCCAAAAATCCTTATCTATGATCACTATGAATTATAGTGACATTTATTGATAGAGTCGGTCTATTTGAAGTTTTTTCTCACCGCTTCTTAGGTCTATTTCAAACTTTCCTATCAATTTTTATCTTATAAAGTCATTACTTAAAGTTCAACTAAAAGTATTCCACATTTTTCAAAGCTTGTCTAAGTTTGTAAGAATCTTGTAAAATTTGCATAAATTGCAACACAATTGCTACAAATTTGTCTCAATAACTTTAGGTGGAGACTCTAAAATATTTGCACCAGTGCATGCCAATATTTGAAGATATCAAAGAAGTGAAGAAGAAGAATAGAAGAAAAGTGAAAAGGTTGAAAAAAGAAAATAAGATTCAATAAAAAATGTGAGGAACTCGAGGCCATATGAAGAAACATCTAGAGAAAAGGCTAGAAGGAAAATTACCCAAAACACTCATGGAAAGTGGGTCAAAGAAAAGGAAATGGGAACAAGTAAGTCTACCCCTCATCCAATTCCTAAACGTGAAATTCATTATAGTTCTGGTTCGGAACGTGAAAGAAACTTGTTAAATTTTGGTGACAATACTTCACCTAAAAGAGGGGAAGTTATAATGAAGAATGTTTGGAGTGAGCAATGTTCAGAACAAGCTTTAACTACTAAATAGAGAAGAGAGAGGGAAAGGATCCAACAAGATAATATAAGCGCTAGTCATGCTAGAGCTACATGGTTATTTACCCCAACTTCTAACACAAGTACTCCTCTTCCTTATGACTTATTGACTATTTTTGATGAGTATTCCCGTGAACATGCCAATGAAAATACCCCTGACCATGCTCAAATTGTAGTAACATCTGATGCTAATACCGCATTACTAGACAAGGAAGAAGTTTTTAATGATTTTTAGTGCATTAGTGAAAGAGCATTAAGGTGTGATGAGTCGAGAAGGAAGAGGAATGAGGAGAAAGAAAAAAGGATAAGGGAAGCTATGGTTAAGAGAGAGATGTTACAAAGGAAGGTTGAGCAGATGGAAGAATTAGAACAATTAGCAACTCAGCCTGCCCAAACAACTAGTCCTATTGTTACAGAGATTGTAACAAGGGAGCCTATAACTACCTTAGCTAATGATGCTTGTGTAAATACATGGACTAATACCACTATGAAAGCTTCCATAAAAGTTGATCCTATCCCTAATAATGCTAAAGAAGTTCACCAAACTCTAGATAAGGGAAAGAAGCTAGTAGGGGGTATAAAGATAAATGAGGGAGGTACCTCTTAGGGGAATGTTTCAAGTAATAATACTCTTTCATTGGAAAAAAGGTTGGAAAAATAAAATGAGGAATTGCTAAGGAAAGTACAAGAGATGGAATTTCTAGTTGTAAATGTAGAAATGAAGAAGAAACTAGGTTTCCTAGAATATACCATAAAGAATTTTATCCCTAAGACCCAATCCCCTCAAGCCCGTACACCATCTTTGAGTCCTAATTTAAATGAAAACCATTCATCTTAGAGTGTAAATCCTTATAATTCATCTTCATAGCCAAAATATAAGGCTAGGACAACTCAACAACATGATCAGTATGGTTCCCAACCAAGAGGACGTGACATAGGACAACTTGAAAATAATTATGATAGGATAGGGAATCATGACAACCAGAATGAATAAGTGGGACCATTTGGAAGAAGACTATTACACACTAATAGGTATAGGCAGTTATGCTTTCATGAAATCCTAAGTACCCAAAGCCCACCTCGGATAATGCAAGAAAATATTTTACCAAGTTTACTGGTAATAATTCTTAGTGATGAAGATCATTTGAAAGATTTTCAAAGATTTGTGGAATATTTTGAGTTGTGGGATGATGATGTTGCTATGAAATATTTTATGCAATCATTGACTCAAGAAACTAGAGATTGGTATAGGAGCTTTCCTGATACAAGTATTGATTTAAAAGATGCTTTCTATAAAAAATTTAGAGAGCAATATGGAGACCAAACTAATCCTAGGTTTAGGCTAAATGATTTTAATAATATCACAAAGGGACATAATGAAATGGCAACTGAATTTAATGCAAGGTTCTAGAGGGATATGAGTAGAGTCCTTGGTTATCTGAGGCCTAATGAAAATGCATGCCTAGTGGTATATTACAATGCATATGATTAAAAAATGTGTTACTTACTCAGAGATAAGAATCCACAAAATCTGAGAGTAGCCTGCAAAATGGAAATTTATATAGAGAACAACAGGAGAGCATCAGGTAAAGTGGGGAGAAGATATGACCCTAAAGCTCTAAAGAATCCTAGAGCTCAAAAGTTGGTAAAGCTGCACCTCCTAATGAGAAATTGGATTAGGTTCTTAGTTTGTTGCAAAAGGTGGAAAATAATGAAAAACCACAGTTCCAAAGAAATGAAAGGCCACTAAAGTTACAAGATTACCCTTACCATAGTAATTGGAATAATGGGAAGCTAGTCCACAACAACCAGAGAAATGTTCAAGCACAAGGTACACCTGACCCATTGTAGAAACACTCCACAAATGTTACTGAGAATTTTCCATGGTGCATGGTATGCCAATTACCTCATTCATCACAACAATGTGTTGTGACAAAATATATAGTCTCAAGATGATCAAGAAGATTATGATCCCCTTTAGGATCAAGATAAAATAGTAAATGTATTAATGACTGCATCAGATTTTTCCTGTGATGATTATTCTTCTGATGAGGAGCCTTGTAGAGGTGATGTTGATATGAAAAGGAAAGAAGTAGATGCACACCATCAACAAGTATTCTCAGATGAATAGAGATAATGACTGCCATGTTTATAATCTTGAAGTAGGTAATATTTGTTTGAGATGACCTTCAAATGAAGAAACTAAAAACATGAGAGCTACATTGGATAATCGAGCAATGAGTACTTATCATTTGAGAAACAAAGTTGTGAATGGTGATCAAGGTAAACCTGGTAGCATGTTCATTAAAGAGAAGAAAGTAGATGACAAGGGAACTGATGACAAGGAAACCAAAACATAAATCAAGAAGGATGTGATGAAACCCAAAGAAAGTAAAGTAGCCAGATTTTGGGCTAAAAAAGGTGATAAGGCCAAGATAGATGGTGAAGTCATTTCCCTAGCTATGAAGGTTAAGGAGTAGGAGCATGTTTCTGAAAAGGGTAAGAAATAAACTAACAAAATGATCGATGAGGAAACAATCTTTCCCGAATTACCAAAATATACTCCTGTGGATATGTTTCAAGTGTTATCCCAAGTTAAGGTTATAGTCCCATTATTGGAAACGATGCAGATTGATGAGCATAAAAATAAGACAATTTCCCTCATTAATAGTGTAGTTGTAGTTTCTAGTGACAAATTTCTAGTTGATCCACCCAAAGTGATCAAAAATCAAGAAAAATGTGATAAAGTGGAAGATGTGGTTAATGAAAATCATAAGATATACTTGGGAACCACAATTACTACAAGCCCAATTCATATTAATCCATTTTTTTTTAGTTTGATCATTGATGGGAAGTTGTTAAAGAACTACATGATTGATTTGGGGGCCTTAAGCAATGTGATACCATTGAAAATCATGGAGGAAATGGGTTTGAAAATTGATAGCATTTATGGAAAGTGTTTTTCTATGGACTCAAGAGAAGTACCTGTCATATGAGTGATTAACAAAGATCCATACAAGCTTGCAACATTCCCTGAGGAGTTGTACATGAGTATCACAGTGGTGGATATCCCACCAAATTATGAGATGTTGCTATCAAGACAGTGGAGTGCTTCCATGGGTGGAAGCATTCAGTGTGATTTATCTTTTGTTACATTTTACATTGACCAAAAGGATGCCAAAATTGCCAGGGAACCAAGAGCCCATCACATGAGGGTAAACCCACAAAGGTGGTTTACAATTCTAGTGAAAAAGAAAAATTGCAAAAAATGTCACCATGCAAAAAAATTGGTTTTTGGGGGTATGAATGAACATTTGGTTTCAGCGAACCCAAAGGGGGTTTGCTAGAACCCCCCTTTGAGCAAACCCATTAAATACTGGGTCCCACATTTCCTAGGAAAAAAAGCAAAGGAAAGGGTTGTGGAAAGGGGGTTCGCTTGAACTAGGGTTTGCTCAAACCCCCCTTTTCCTCTCTTCTCCCCCTTTGGCACCAAAAAATTCTAGAATTTTTCCATTAAAAGCTTGAGCTGAGGATGAAAAAGGAGGATACTTCATAGACCCAACTGGATGATGGTAGTCCTTGAAATGAGCTATTCAATGAATATAATTTTAATATGTTTTGGTTTTATTATGTATTTGTTTTTTTAGTTTGATTAAACATAGGTTTTTCACCGAAAATCAAGCTCTCAATTATGCACATGTGGAAAAGTAGTAGATTATCATTAAAAATATATATATATATTAGTGCACTAGATATTGATTTCCTTCATCCAACAAAAGAAAAAATTGAATTTTGATACATACAAAACAAGTTATGTTGTATATGGTCCGCCTATGTCTGAATTGCAACTAGTTTGACTTCAAAACTTGATTAAGGAAAAAATATTCAATAAAACATTATGAAACCAATTTGAAGCACTAGATATCATAGTTACAAATCTAAATTTGAAAAAAATAAAATTTTATGCTTCATGGAAAAAGAATTATGTTGTATACGGTGAGCATTACTCCTTAAAAATGGCGTTTCCTAAAAAAAATAGTTTTTGAAGGAGATGGAAAAAGAAGTGTAATTTGATTCCAAAATTTTTGAAAAAAATATATTTAGAATCTACATAAAAATGTCACAAATCACTAGTTTGCATCATCTTCAAATTCCTCACAGTTTAGCCACTATAGTTGCGCAAAAGTGAAGATTTAGTTAGAAAAAATCAATTATTTGTCTAGTTTGGCCAAAAATTATAAACTAGTATTGTGGGATCACCCATGATTGAGTATGCAAAGGAGCTAGAAGAACCAGTGACAATTAAATTTGTTGATACTAGTTTGGACACTTTTTAGGTTGAAGAATTGAAACAAGAGGAAAAGGTTAAGCTTGCACCGATTGATAGAGAGGTCCTAGATGCACCACAAGGGAATGTTCTTTGGACTATGTACTTTGATGGTTCTTGCTCCAAGGAAGGCTTGTGTGCAATATTTTTCCTCATTTCTCCACAAGGTAAAATAGTTAAATACTCTTTCTTGTTAAAATTTGCTTGCACAAATAATGTGGCCAAATATGAGGCTATGCTACTTTGTTTGAAATTACCTTCAAAGCATGGTATTAAGATGTTAAAAGTGTTGGGAGATTATAAGTTAGTAGTTTCCCAAGTTAGATCCAAATTTGTTTCCAAAATTAAATGGGCTTAAGCAATGTAGGAATGCAATTTTGAATACCATTGAGGCTTTTGATGCTTTTAACATAGACTAGATAGAAAGGGTAATGAATGCCAGGGAAGATTTTTTAGCCAATATTGCTGTCAAATTAGATGATGTCACTTTTGATGGCATCTAAAAAATAGAGGTACAAACTTGACCTACAATGCTTGAAAATATTTGCAACTGGCAAGTATTTGATGATGACAATGATATTTGAAGTTTTTGCACTGTATTGATCAATATAAAAGCCATGAAATTAACTTTGGTTCATTGGTGGTAGAATTGGATGGTAAAGAAACACTATTTGGGAATGAAGTAATCCAACTGAAAACCAATAAAATTCCCAAAGGATTGGTTGCATTGGAGAGGGCCTTTGATGGTCCTGACAGAAAAAATGTTAAGCATACATCTTCCCACAAGGAAGATTTGGAAGATATCAATTTGGGAACTGAGAATTCTCCCAAAAAGGTATATATAGGAAAGAAGATGAAGCCTCATGTTAGAACCATGCTGATTTCCTTGTTAAGGAAGTATAGACATGTGTTTTCCTAGTCATACGATGATCTAAAAGCTTATAGGGAAGATCTATTTTAGGATGAAATCCCTTTGAAACCTGATGTAAAACCTTTTAGGTAGAAGTAGAGACCAATAAATCCCACACAATAGCCCAAAATGCAAGAAGAACTCACAAAGTTAAGGGATGCTTAAATTATTAAGCCTATTAGGCACTCTTCATGGGTTTCCAACTTGGTTCCTGTCAGGAAAAAGAATCGTGACATGAGGCTTTGTGCAGAATTCAAGAATTTAAATGTAGCATCCTTGAAAGAAAATTACCCTCTGCCTAATATGGAGGCTATGTTACAAAAGGTGATGGGGTGTGAAATGCTCTCAATGATGGATGGGTTCTCAAGCTATAACTAGGTCATGGTGAAAGAATCTAAATAGTACAATACTACATTCACTACACCATGGGGAACCTATGTGTATGTGAGAATGCCATTTGGCCTGATCAATTCTGGTGCAACATTTCAAAGAGCCATGGATGTGGCCTTTGCTGACTTTATTGATTTATTCCTAGATATATACCAAGATTAATTGACTATCCACAATAAGAAGGAAGAAGATCATTGTTCACATTTGGAGAAGATATTTGTTAGAGCTCTAGAATATGGGATTTCCTTGAATCCCAAGAAATGTGCTTTTGGGGTTAAAGAAGGTAAGTTGTTGGGGAACATTGTCTCAAAAGATGGGGTTAGGATTGACTTTGAATATGTGATAGCAATAGACAAAATCCCACCACCTAGAATTGTGAAGGGAATCTAGTCTTTCTTCAAGAAAATTAATTTTGTTAGAAGATTTGTTACTAACTTTACTGAAATTGTTAGGCCTATCTCTAAAATGATGAAGAAAGGAGAAAAGATAGTATGGACTAAAGAACCTATCAAATATTTTCAAGCTATAAAGGATACCATCAAGGAGGCTTCTATGCTCAAGTCCCCTGATTATGCAAAGCCATTTCAACTGTTCACTTTTGCTTCTATAAGCCTAGTGCTCTTATCCTAATCTATGCAAAATAACTAAAATGCAAAAAGGAGAACACAAGAATCACTTCAAATTATTAGCCTAAGGAATAAAGCACAAAAGAAAGATGATAAAGGCAAAAAATGATTACACCTTTTGTGCAATTCCTTGGTTGGCCCTTGATGTTGTGGACTTGTGTGCTCCTTTGATGGCAAGTGATGCAAAGTGATAAAAATGAAAGTGGGGATGCAAATGATTATAGTGGATGTGGGATGAATACAAGAGAAATTGATGAGAGCTAGGTGTGATATGAACTAAATATGCTATAGGATGCAAGTAAAAATTCTCAAATGGCTTAAGATCATAAGTTTGCTACAAATGCATAAGGTCCTAGAATGAATGAGAAGAGGGGGTATTTATAGAAGAAGTTGAACTCTCTAGAGAATTCAATGGTTGAGATTGAGCCAACATGGCAAAGCTGAAGGGTTGAGGTGAGTTGAGGACTAACAAGCCCTCACATTTTTCCATGTGGCAGATGATGTGTCACAAGGACACATGAGGTGGAGAATGGCATGTGATGGGAAGGTACTTGTAAGTACCTTGGAATAAGGATGATGTGACCTATCAATGATCACATGGGGGAGAGGAGAATATTGGAAAGATAAAAGTGAATTTAAAATTCACAATGATTGGGGATATATTGTGGATAAGACAAGGTTAGAAAAAAGAGGTGAGGAGTACCTTGGATAAGACAAGGTAAGTACTTTCCCACATGTGACTGATGTGACTAGTCAAAGATTCTAGAAGACTTTGACACATGTAAGTGATGCAACAAGTCAAAGGGTTCTAGAACTTGCATGGGGAAGATAAGATTCCTTGGAGGAATAAATGTGAATTAAAAAGCTCACATGGGGAAGAGAGGAGTCTTGGATGAATAAAAAGGAATTAAAAATTCCTTGGGAGATGGGAAGAGTTGACCCAAATGTTGATTGGATTAGCTAATTAGTGATTAGAAGATAATTAGTGGTTAATAAGGATTAGAAGCCAACTTGCAAAAGTTGGAGGATGTGACATATCCTAATCAAGGATTAGGCATGTGAACATTTCTAATGATGAGATTAAGAGGTTGATTAAGATTAAGAAAAGGATGTGACATGTGAGGAATTAAATAAATGTAATATTTATTTAATCTATTTGATGAAAGGAGGATTAAAGAGATAAGGTATTTAATTATTAACTAAATACCTTAGGGATTTGGAAAAATTAAGGGTATTAATTAGATGATAGTGATATTACCCAATTAATGCAAATAAAAGGATGTTTAGATGAAAAGGGATAAATTTGGACCAATGCAAGTGTCCAAATTTAGGTGTCTACATTTTTCTCCTCTTTGAGATGGTGTTACAGAGTAGCATCATTTCAAAGAATATTAAAAGATAGCACCAAGAAGAGGATGGTTAGATAGAAATGATGTCCCAGTCATTCAAAGGAGTGACTAGGAAGAAAAATGATGGGGATGAAGATGAGAATTAGGGATGAAGGATTCCCCCTCGAGAGGACATGTAGGTGCAAGAGAACACGGGTGTGATTTTGAAATAGATGAGATGGTGCAAGGGGTATATGAGAAAGAGGATGCAAAGTGATGGATAAAAAAGGATGAGAAGATATGGGATATTGGGAAGCACAAATGGATTTAAGGACAAGGGTGGTGTTTCCCTTGTTAAGCTACAAGCCAAAATGGGTTGATGATGGATGGGGTGTTGTTGATAAGGGAATGATATATCCTGAAACAAAATGAGGATAGGAAAGGATACATCCTAATGAGTGGTATTGATGAGGGAAGGATACATCCCAAAACACCACTAAAGGATAGGGAAGGATACATCTCAATGATGATGATTGGATTGAGGCTTGTAGTAAGGCTAGGAACAAGACTAAGGAGGTGATTAGATGATTTGGGAAAGATTGAATGGATGAGGATTGGATTGAGAGATGAGAATGATGAAGGAAAGATCATGAAATGCAATGAAATTTATCCTAAACTGCAATCCTAAATCAATTTTCCATTTTTGGAGCACTGATTTTTGCTATAGCATAAGACACAAGATGCCAGGGTATGAAGAACCAAGGTTGATTCATGTCTAATGCATAAAAAAATACAACAAACAAGAAAGATATACCAACACCCCAAAGTCATGAAGATGTTGGTCAAGCCAGGCATTAGGATAACCACAAGCACAAAAGGATGCCCCAACATAACAAAAGACCTCAGGGGTTTTGGTAGCTACTTTGTGGGACAAACAAGAAGACAAAAATAAAAAGATCAAGATATGCCCCTATGTTGACCAGTCAAAACACACCATAATATGATGGATCATGGTGGCCTTGAAAAGTGATAATAGGAAGCTCAAATGATAAACAAAAGTCAAAAGCATCAAAATATCACAATCAATTTCAAATTTCCCTTGCCATAGGATTGAGAGGATGGATGGGATTGAGGAGGTCTGTTAGGAAGGATGCATCCTATTGAGACCGATGATGGATACTAAACTAAAATGATTGATATGATGCAGGATACTCAAAGCTGATTGGATCTACTGATACAAGTGGATCTTGTTAAGAACCAACTAGATAAGGGCATAGCTTGATGACATGACACAAGGGAGACAAGACACAAGACTGACACACCCTAAAGACCTAGGGGCTCGGGGGTTGATTAGAGATTAGCCTTGCCTACGTGAAAGTGCAGAGCCTTCGTAGTTTGATAAAAGAACGACGACTGACCATGGATAAAAGTGGGAAGAGGACAATGGGGACCTCAATGATGGATGACAAAGAGTAGATGAACAAAAGAAAAATGACTAATGATAGATGATAATGGATCCTCGAGGGTGGATCAAATGATCGACCTTGCCTACGTGAAAGTGCAAGGGAAACATAGTTTGAAAAAAGACCAAAGACAAATGATGGATAAGGGATGATGAGACAACCCTAGATAAGGGGAAAACATTATAAGATTGATACGATGAGATAGGATAGACCTGGTGGATTGGATAGGATGATAATGATCACACAAATATTAGGGATGGGATAGTTATCCAAATCATCAAAATGAATTGGTGGCATGATATGATGGAGAGATGAATGATGAGAAAGGATAAGAGATTGAAAATATGTGCAAAAGAAGCAAAAGTGATAGCAATAAGATAGATGGCATTAAATTGTATGGGGAGTAGCCTATAGCTAGATACCAATGACAAGGGATTATAAGATGGGATGAGGATAGGGATGAATGGATAAAGAGATAAGGATGGAGAGATGAGAGGGATTGTTTGGATGGATTGGGTAGAGGGATAAGGAGTTGGATGAGGAAAAGGTTACTAGATGGATAGGTGAAAAGGGATGCTATGATGGATAGGAAGATGAGGAGGGTGAGATGGAAAGGATTGTTTAGATGAATGATGTCTTCAAGGAATTATGTCACAAAAGAAGAAGATGCCCTACTCTAGATATGTCATATATAATAAGGCATGAGGGATAGAAGATGGAAAGATGGGAAAATAAGGGAGAGATATGGATATGGATAGGATGCATGGATAAGGAAGGGAGATTAGTGGTAGCATGATCGTTGGAAAAGGAAGGTAGACAAATGCAAATAAGGATGAGGATAGTGTGTGGATGAGGGGAATGTATGCCAAGAGGTGTCCAAAGCATGTTTATATGTTTCCCCTATCCATATCAAGATCACAAGGAGGATGGAGGGATAGGGATAAATGGGATATGAAGGTAGGATGTGGAAGATAGGTGGGATGGAGGAAAAGGATGAAGGGGATGTATAATAGGAAGCATAGCAGATGGAAGGGTTGCATATCAAGAAGCTACCCCCAAGTGTGGAAAAGGATGGATGAAGATCTATCCATGACACCTGTTTGCTAGGTTTTAATCATGGTACTTATCCAAGGCACTTGTTTGCCAAGTTTTCACCATTGAATGAATTATTTCTCTTTACTTTTTTTCTGATTGTTTTGATTTTTTTGACGTTTTTGACTTTTTGGACTTTTTGGACTTTTTTGATTTTTTTCTCAATTATTAGATAGAAGGTGGATGGAGATCGACAAGAATAGAGGGATTTGGATAAGAAGATACATGACAAGGATATGGATGAAGGACTCAAGCATCAAGTTCCATATGAGGTATTAAGAGCCCATGTGTGAAGGACTATTTGATGTTGGTACAACCTTATTAGGATAAATGGATTATGCAAGAGGATGAATTAGAGGGATTTGATGGGGAAGATATGTGGAATAATAGATGGGATGTTGGAAAGGGTATGGATGGAATGATGGGGTAGGTGTGTGATAGAGTAGTGAGTTCATGACCAACATTGACACATGTGGTGGTGTATGTGAAAGGATAGGAGGATTAATGGATGGAGAATGCAAAGATAATGGAGGAGATGGGATAGTGAATTTTGGGACATGAGGACCCAAAATAGATTTAGGAGATGAAATGGGTGTATGATTAGCTTTTGGTTTAGGAACTTGAGATGTTCTTATAGATTTTTCATTTGAAGGCATTGCATCTTTTTTCTTTGGGATCCACATGGTTTTTATTTTTTCTTTGGTGGGCCTTTGCGGCTTATGGATTTGATTTTTCTTTTCTTGACCATGTATTTTAAAGGGGACATGAGGAGCTTTTGATTCTTATGGATGTTGAGATTCATGCATTTTTGCTTTAGCATCCAAAGTACTTTTACTTGCAATGGGATGGGTGCGTGGAGATAGATGATGTGGAGAATGGAGGTAGGATTATGGGGATTATGTGTAGATGGAGAATGTGTAGGTATGTGCCTTTTTTGATCTTGATTAGGGGAAATAAGAGTGGGATGTTTATGATGGACGACATGGATAGGTGTTGCGTGGATGAAAGGATGAATAGGACGAGATGGAGGTGGTGATTTTGGGATATAAGGGCCCAAAATAGACATAAGACTTGGAGGAGACATGGACAGAGTAGATGGACGATGGGAGATGGTGGATGGAGGGATGTAGGTACCCAAAATGGATGGAGTAGATGAAGGAGGAATATGGATGGTTGTTTTAAGGTGATATGATGGAGGAGGGGGGATGATAGTGAATGTTTTGGTGAGGCAATGGGGAAAGCCTATATTTCTTTTGGAAGAGGCTCATTGAGGATGTATAAAGGTTGTGCCAACATTTTTAGTTTGTGAGTTTTGAGAGATATAACCAAGACCACATGTGTAGTCATGCTCTTTGACTTGGATGGGCTCTAAAATACCTTGCTCATGAAGGCCTAAAAATTTTCCTTAATAGTTCACGTTCTTGAGCATTTGAACCATGATAGGATTTTTGTTATTCTGGAAGAACGATGCAAGTTCATTATTAGGTAGAGGATGGTGGGTGGTATATATGATTTTTTTTTTCTTCTGCAAGGAGACCACCATGGAATAATGTGAGAGTACCAAGGGGATATAAAAGTGGTGAGGGAATAAAAGGTTTAGGCAACAATGGAGGATCATGAGATGGAGATGATGGGATAGCAACATCTAGTTCTGGACAAGGGAGTGGTAAGGGATCAAGAGAGGGATTAGGTGACATGATAGGATCTAGATTTATGGTAGTGGGTGATAAGAGCTCATGCAATGGAGATGGAGATAAGGGATCATTAGATGGAGTGGTGGAATCAAGGAGATCATGGGATGGAATGGATGAGGGACCATGATCTTGAGGTGAACTAGAAGAGATGGTAGGATCTTGATCTAGAGAAGGGGGTATGTTGCTATGCTTTGGATCAAGCTCTTGGGATGAATCTTCTTGTGTGGGTGGTATGATAACAGATTGTTAGAGGGACTCCTTAAGTTGGGGAGATGGAAGGATGGAGGATTCATGAAGTTCAAGGGAAGGAATATTGGTGATGTTAGGTGTGGAAGGAATGGATGGGGCTAGAGCATCCTCGAGGGATTGTGTGGATCTAGGAGTAGAAGGAGTGAATTGGATTTGACTATATTTGATGGACTTGGTGGCTCTCAGAGTAGGAGATGGGGGTTCAATGGATTCAGTGGGTTTGATGATTTCAACGGTTTGAGTGGTGCTAAGGGTGGTAACATCAATGATAGGTGTGGGCTGGAGAGGGGTCTCATCATTAGTGACCATGGATGACAAATTGGGATGGCATGGTTCCATGATTTCAAGTGGTGGAGTTGGGGATGTCTTCTTTGTGATAAGTCCTTGGGGAACTTCTGGTGTGAGGATTGTGCATACTCTACGCTTAGTTGGGGTGACCGGGATAGACAAAGGATTATAGATTGGTGGAGGAAAGGTATTATGGATTGGTGAAGTAGGATTAGATTGAGGAATGGGATTGGATGGGAGACTAATAGTAGATGGAGGATTAGGATTGGAGGGGGGATTGGGGTTAGATGGAGGGTTAAGGTAAGAATATCATGATAACATACTACAATAGGAAGTTGCGGGTGGTTGGTTGATGTTGGAGGAAGTAGATGAGGAATTAAGATAGGAATATTGGGATGGTGGATTAGGATAGGAGGATGTGGATGTTTAATTAGGATAAGACAGTGTGGATTTAGGGTAAGGATAAGAAAATGTGGATGTTGGATTAGGATAGGAAGGTGTGAATGTAGGATTAGGATAGGTAGAATGATTAGGATAGTGTGGATATGTTGATGAAGGATTGTAATAGGAGTATTGGGATGGAAGATTATAATAGGAATGTTGGGATGGTGGATTGGGATAAGAAGACATGGATATTGGGTATGAAGATGATGTAGAGGAAGGATATGATGGCGATGTGGGTGAGGATGATAATGGATATCCCTTGTCAAAGGTAGCATAAAGAGCATTATTAGGTGTGGATGTAACAAGATAGCTTGGAGGGGGGATTGGATTTTTGAAAGTGGTTGGGGAAAGCTTACTAGAAATGATAGCATCAAGGGGATCCATGTCATATACCTCTTGATCGACAAGGCTTTCATTATCATCATCAACATAATTAGGGTTTCTCTTGATTACTATTGTTGGTTGAATTGGTGAAGGATTCATGATGTTGGATTAGATCGACGTGGATTAAAAAGATGGAAATAGGTGATTAGAAGGATAGAAAAGGTGATGAAAGGATAAAAGGATGGATTAGAAGAAGATGAAATAAGGGGTCCTAAGGTTTATTTCGATATCAAATCTTGGATGTAGATGGACTAAAGCTCAGATTGGGATTTATGTTAAGCTCAGGTTGGGATAAGATTGAAACTTAGATTAAGATAGGAATGAATCTCAGATTAGGATGATTGGATGACACGATGGGATTGATTCTGATGATTATATTTGATTATCAAAGGATGATTATGACACCAAATCTACCTCGAGATGGAAGCAGATTGATTGGGTCGAAGGTGATTGGATAGGGATGTGATTGGATTAGATTGGATAAGATCAATTGATAAGATGATTGATAAGATCAAATGATAGATCAAATAGGATGATGAGAGGGATTTTAAACCCCATTCAGAGATTGCCCTAGGTGATTTAGGATACTGATTGATCTGATTAAAGGATAAATGTATGATTGTGGCACCAAATCCACCTTAAGATTGAAAGTGGATTGATTGGGCCAACAATGATGATTAACTTAGGATGGATGACAATCCTAAGTAGATATTGATGATGATCATCATATTTAGACACCTAGGTCAATTTTGATAACCACTTCAAATGAAGTTTAGAGGATCTAGATGGAGAAAATGATGAGGGGTGTGTAACCTAGAGATGATTCTAGATGATGTACTTATATGATTCAAATGATGAACGAATGACCTTGGGAGAATGAAGATGGACTAAATTTCATATTGAGATTGGATCAGAGGACATGATAAGACCGATTCTAAACCAAGTTTAGGTGTTTTAACTAGAGGACGTAAGATGTTGACAATAAGATTTTTCCAAATTTGATAGTTTTCAAAAATTGTCAAATTTTTCCATTTTAGGAAACTTCACAAGCATACCTTTAAGAGTCTAGTTTTTTCCCAAAAACTACCCAAAAATAAGATAGGATGAATTTCTAACTAACATCCTAAATTTGAGACATGCATTCCAAGTTATTAACGAAAATGATTTTTCAAAAACTAAAAAAAAAACACTAAATTGTGATTTTGAGGGTCAAGATGAAAGTTTGAGGCCCCAAAAATGTGCCAAAATGGGGGCCAATTGACTCATTCTATGGGGAATCCACATTCCATCTCATAACACAACCACCCATAAAATTTTAGCCCAATTGGACACTTGAGTCAAAAGTTATGGCCTCCAAAAGTTTCGTCATAAAAATGAAAACCCCTAAAACAAAGTCTAGGTGATTGGGATGGATGATTTGATGATGGATACAAACTCTGATGTTGTTCTAAGATGCACCTATGTGATTTTTTTGATGAAATGATGACTTTCAAAAATTGTTGATGAACGGAAACGATGATAACGGGAAGATGGATGAAAGTTAGGTTCGCTCGTCTGTGGGGCAAGTTCACCTCTCTATAGGGAAAGTTTACCTCTCTATAGGGAAAGTTCACCCCTCTATAGGATAGGTTTTCCCCTTTACTTTTAGACTCTTGAAATAGGGAAAAAAACTCTCAGAACGGGTAGACAGACTTTCAGAATGGGGAGATGGATGATCAAATTGAGGAGACAGATGATTGGAATGAGGAAATGAATGATCGAAGTGGATGAAAAAATAATCAAAATGAGTAAACAATTGATCAAAAGGGGAGACAGACTCTCAGAATGAGGAGACGAAAGTTTGAAATGGATGAATGATTGATTGGATTGGATGAACTACTTCTTAGAATGAGGAGATGAATGCTTAGATCAAGGGGATGAATGTTTGGGATGGAGAATGGATGCTTGGAACTAGGAGATAGAGGTTTGAAATGAGGAGGTGGATTGTCAAATTAAGGAGACAGGCCTTTGGAATAGGGGAATGAGTGCCATAAATGATTGAACAAAAGGTGAAAATGACTATTTGGAGGGCAAGTTTTCCCCTCAGTTGGGTAGGTTCACCCCTCTATAGGTTAGGTTCACCCCTCCTAGGGTAGGTTTGCTCTTCTTCAAGGCAGGTTCACCCCTCCATGGGGCAGGTTCACCTAGTTGCTAAAACAAGCTGTTTCACTGAACAAAAGGTAAAAATGACTGCTTGGAGGGTAGGTTCACCCCTCTATAGCACAAATTTTCCCCTCTGTAGGGAAGGTTCATCCCCTATAGGGTAGGTTCTCCCTTCTACAGGGCAGGTTCACCCTTCTGTAGGGGAGGTTTGCCCTTATTCTAAAAATTGGGATTTGACTTGGATAGAAACGACTATGGCAAGGACTTAAAATATAACAAACAACAAGCAATAATGCTAACTTGTAAAAAGGTTTACTGGTTTCCCATAAGAAGACACTTCAAACAAGCACAATCCTATGATTAATGTTAAGGGTATGGCCAACATAGTCCTTAATATAGGATGAACAAGGCTTCTAGGGAGTCCTCAATATACTCTCGATACATGAGCACAACCGTGAATACCAGCCCATCAAAAATGTGATTTGAGAACTCCAACTAGATACTGAAAGGCTCTGACCAACTCTTCACGTCTAGCTAGGTATCGCCCTAGCTTCAACACTCCGCTAGACACGATGTGACTAGATTGGGGTACAACTTTGGCTCTTCCCCCTTTGTATACCCCATTGGTACATGTGGTAGGGATCGTCCCTTGTGGTGATAAAATCCCCAAGCAAGTCCCACTAGAAAGAGAGCACTAATAATTTTTGGCTACTCCCCAGGCTCACACGAAGTGCAAGGGGAAAGCTTGGATGATGTCGTGCCCTCTTGGGTGACACAATGGACTTGCAAATACTACAAACAATAGATTTAACTCCCTCCTAATTAAACTATGTTCCTAGATTAATTAATGAAAACAATAAGGAAAGCTTTAAACAACTAAGTAAATAGATTTTCCTACAAGCAAATGTTAGCTGTTTTGAACTCTGTTCTTCATCAATCATGAAATAAGTTGCATAAACATTAGCAAAAAACACTGATACCCTTATAAATAGATGATGTTAGGGGGTTCAAATATGAAAACAAAAAAAAGATGAAGCAAAAATGAAGCTAAAACAACCATTTTACCTCCCAAAGTGCTCTATTTAGGGTAGGTTCACCCCTCCTAAGAAAGTTCACCCTTTTGCAAGGGGGGTTCTAGACAAATTCACCCTTCTGCAAGGGTGGGTTTGCCCCTTTGTAGCAAACAGTTAGTAGACAGACTTATAAAAGCATAGTTTCATGGGCAGGTTTGCCCCTTTGCAACAAATAGTTAGTAAACAAAATAAATAAGAACATAGTGTTGTGGGTAGGTTTACCCCTCTGTAGCAAATAGTTAACAAACAAAATAAATAAGAACATAGTGTTGTGGGTAGGTTCACCCCTTTGTAGAAAATGGTTAGCAAACAAAATAAATAAGAACATAGTGTTATGGAAAAGTTAACCCTTTTGCAACAAACAGTTAGCAAACAGAATAAAAAAGCATAGTTCTATGGGCAAGTTTTCCCTTCTGTAGCAAATGGTTAGCAAATAGAATAAATAAGAACACAGTGTTGTGGGAAATTTTTCCCTTTTGCAGCAAATAGTCAGCAAATGGAATAAAAAAACATAATTTTTTGGGCAAGTTCGCCCTTTTATAGGGGTAGGTTCACCCCACCTAGGAATGTTTGCCCCTTTGCAAGGGTGGGTTCGCCCCTTCGGGGTGGGTTTTCCCCTTTGAAAGGGCAGGTTTTCCCCTCTGCAACTTGAACCTACAAAGAACTTAAACAACAAGAAACGTAAGAAGATGGAACCCATTTGTGGGTTACACCGGGCATGCTAGAAATTTGAGCCTAGTGCTCTTATCCTAATCTATGCAAAATAACTAAATTGAAAAAAGGAAAACATAAGAATCACTTCAAATGATTATCCTAAGGAATAAAACATGAAAGAAAGATGATAAAAGAAAATAATGATTATACCTTTTCTGCAATTCCTTGGTTGGCCCTTGATGTTATGGACTTGTGTGCTCATTGGATGGAAAGTGATGCAAAGTGATAAAAATGCAAGTGGGGATGCAAATGATTATAGTGGATGTGGGATGAATGCAAGATAAACTGATGAGAGCTATGTATTCTATGAAATAAATATGCTATATGACACAAGTAAAAATGCTCAAATGGCTTAAGACCATAAGTTTGCTACAAATGCATAAGGTCCTAAAATAAATGAGAAGAGGGGGTATTTATAGAAGAAGTTGAATTCTCTAGAGAATTCAATGGTTGAGATTGAGCCAACATGGAAAGGATGAAGGGTTGAGGTGAGTTGAGAATTTACAAGCCCTCACATCTTGCCATGTGGTGGATGATGTGCCATAAGGAAACATGAAGTGGAGAATGACATGTGATGGGAAGGTACTTGTAAGTACCTTGGAATAAGGATGATGTGATCTCTCAATGATCACATGGGGGAGAGGAGAATCTTGGAAAGATAAAAGTGAATTTAAAATTCAAAATGACTGGAGATATCTTGTGGATAAGACAAGGTTCAAAAAGAGAGGTGAGAAGTACCTTGGATAAGACAAGGTAAGTACTTTTCCACATGTAACTGATGTGACCAGTCAAAAATTCTATAAGACTTTGACACATATGAGTGATGTGACAAGTCAAAGGGTTCTAGAACTTGCATGGGGAAGAGAAGATTCTTTGGAGGAATAAATGTGAATTAAAAAATTCACATGGGGAAGAGAGGAGTCTTGGATGAATAAAAAGGAATTAAAAATTCCCTGGGGGATGGGGAGAGTTGACCAAGATGTTGATTGGATTAGCTAATTAGTGATTAATTGATAATTAGTGGTGAATAAGGATTAGAAGTGAACTTGCAAAAGTTGGAGAATGTGACACATCCAAATCAAGGATTAGGCATGGGCACATTTCTAATGATGAGATTAAGAGGTTGATTAAGATTAAGAAAATGATGTGACATGTGAGGAATTAAATAAAAGTAATATTTATTTAATTTGTTTGATGAAAGGAGGATTATAGAGATATGGTATTTAATTATTAACTAAATACCTTAGGGATTTGGCAGAATTAAGGGTATTAATTAGATAATAGTGATATTACCTAATTAACACAAATAAAAGGATGTTTAGATGAAAAGGGATAAATTTGGACCAATGAAAGTTTCCAAATTTAGATGTCTACAAATTCATTCCATACTATGGCAGGAGTATTATTGTAGAAGAATGATGAAGGCTTTGAACAACCTATTACTTTCTTTAGCAAGTCTTTGTAGGCCACCAAGCTTAAATATGATGCCATAGAGAAGCAAGCCTATGCCTTGGTTAAGGATGTAAAGAACTTTAGGAAATATTTTATGGGAGAAACTATTGTAGTATATGTTCCAAGTGCAACAGTTAAAGATATCTTTACTCAACAAGAGACCATAGGGAGAAGATGTAGATGGATCAAAAGGATCGAAGAGTTCAATATTGATATCCAAATTAAAAATCTTTTAAGAGGTCAAGGTATGGCTAAGTTGATGGCTAAGACCAACTTAGAAGTGAATTAGATAAATCAAGTTTAACATGAAAATGTTGCACCCATATGTGACATTCAGACTTGTGGATGGTACAAAAGAATTGTGGAATACTGTAGACTATGCAATTCCCTAAAGGCATGCCTAACAATGAGAGAAGAACTCTAAAACCGCAGGCTACCAAATATATCATTGTTGATGGTGAAATTTAGTGGAGAAGCCCAAAGGGTGTGTTACTTAGATGTGTAGATGGAGATTAGGTAGAATAGCTTTTAATTGAAATGCATAAAGGAGCATGCGGAGGTCATTGCATGGAAAAAATAACTGCTCAAAACATATTGAGATTAAGATTTTGGTGGCCAATTGTATTTAAGGATGCTCACATGTTTGTTAAGAAATGTGATGCGTGCCAAAGGTTAACTGGTAAATTAAAGTTCTCAAGTAATCTACCACTTAGGTGAATTTCAGCTCAAGCTCCCTTTCAACAATGGGGCATTGATTTTATTGGTGAGATGTCAGAGAAGTCAAGTAGGGGACACTTTTAGATCCTTGTTGCAACAAATTATTTTACAAAGTGGGTAGAAGAAATTCCCACAAGGAAAAAAATAAGCAAAGTAGTAATTGATTTTTTGATGAATAATATATTAATTAGATTTGGAGTTCTAGAATGAATCATTTCTGAAAATGCCATGTGTTTCAGATTGGAAGAATTTATTGACTTTTTCAATAAGCATGGTATGTGTATCTTTTATTCATCTCCCTATCACTCCCAAGGGAACAAACAAGGAGAATCCAACAATAAGAGTTTGATGAAAATCATCAAACAGATGATTGAGAAGAATAAGAAAGAATAAGATTCAAAATTGCAACTTGCATTGTGGGTAGATAGAACTACAGTCAAGAAGGTCATTGGGAAATCACCATTTAACCTTGTATATGGGATAGAAGAAAGGATAACTCATAACAACTTGTTAAAGATGTACAAGTTTGTTCAACAGTATGATACTGAAATATGTGATGAGATGCAACATAGGATGGAGGAGCTAGTTGGGCTTTATGAAACTAGAAGAGAATCTCATAAAAGAAATGAGAGGCTACAACTTCAAGTCAAACACCTATATGATAAGAAGGCCATTGAAAGGAAGTTTGAAGTTGGATGCATGGTATTAATGTGGAATTCAAGGATGAAAGATAAAGGAAAACATGGGAAATTTGATCCTCTATGGCTTGGGCCATATTTGATTGCAGATACACACAAAGAGGACTCATATTTCTTGTAAACCTTGATAGGTGAAATTATAGAATTGCCAGTACATGGAAAATTCTTGAAGTTCTATTTCTCCTGAAATAGGTTATTTTCAATGTACAATTGTATATTTTGTAATTAGTGTACATAGGTTTTTTTTTTCTTTCAGTTAAGTCTTCTTACCTTATACGGGTAAGCTCCTAGGTCTTTTTTGTCTCTCTGTGTTGGTTTGCTTCACCCTGAGATCTGGATTCTCACTATACTCACCAGGGGTATGCATCCCCAAGCATGAGCCACTGGTAGAGCTATTGAAATGTTTTGGAAATTTGAGCTAAATCTTGCCTTGTCATGAGTTTTAGCTTCTATGTCCAAGAGTAGGGTTTAGGGTTTAAGTTAAAAGCCCTCTTTTCAAAATTTGCATAGTCATAAACCTTGAATGTTCTAATCCTCTATTGAATTGTCGCACCTAGTTGTCAGTCACTTAAGTTGTAACTCAAGCCATTGAAATTATTGTTCTTAGTAGCCCTTTGGTTTAGGTCTATTGGTCATCATCTACAAGTTTACCATTTTAATTTTCCTATGGTTAGGCTAAATATTTCATGCTTAAAGACTTATGTATTAAGTGTATGTTCTCGAGGGTTAAGTCTCATCAACCTAGTCATGGCCCCATTTTAAAAATAACTATATTGCATGTGTAGGTTAAATGGCCATTTGATCTGAAGAGTTGATCCTTGCCATTCCCCGCCAGCTACATGATTAAAATAATTGTTAAATAAAAGCCACATGGTCAACAGGCTATTGACACATGTACTACTATGAGTGTGGGGCCTGGTCTTCACTGTTGAACCCAATGTCTTAAGCTTTCAGATCAACGAATAAGATGAGATGGTGAGATTAAATCTCATCCATTCCATGGTCACCCTACATGAATAAATTAATGCTTTATTAAAAGTTGTGGGGTCAGTGGGCTATTGCCAGGTGAATTCTATGATCATTTAGAAAAAGAGAAGCTGGAGTGCAGGGAGCTGATGTGTTAGCATCTAGATGGCACAATGGATTGACACACGATAGCGATGGAAATTCAAGAATGGTTGAATCGATTTGAGTCATTTGAAAGGCCATCTCATGAGGAGATCAATGAAAGACATTTAAAATTGAAGGTACAAACATGGTAGCCATTTTTTGCTTCACACGAGTGAGTAGTAATGGCGAAAATGACTTCCAAAGCTACCCTATCTCACTCAAACTAGACATAAATGATTGGTTTTTGCACAATTGACAATTGCAAACAAATTTGGAGTGCACAAAAGATTGAGAAAATTCATTTCCAGAGTTCAATGTGCTCAATATTAGGGTTTCTTGCAAATAAAGATCTATAAGTAAAACAAACACAACTTTCTATGTTTTATTCAAAAAATATTGAATTAGGGTTAATGTTCACTATGTGTTTAGTCGAATTGGATTTTGTACTTTGTTTTAATTTCTTTATTAAGGTTCAAATTTTGTTTAAAAGTCATAATTTTGTTAAACCTTTTGAAATTTGCACCTTTGCGGTGAGCCCTAGGTTTGAATCGAAAAGCTAGGTTTAAACCCTTGAGTCAAAACCCTAGAATTTTCTAAGTCCACATTGTTTGTAATGACACCCAAAACAAAAACCATCGGCTTTGTAACACCATCTATACTGCTCTCCAAAGATATAGTTGACCAATTGAAACCCTCCACTAACAAAAAGGTTGAGGGAAGATTTTTGTTTTATGGCCCTAGAATCAAAGATGGATTAATGGACAAATAGTGTTCTATTAAGGATGCTAAAGTTCCTTTCATTGGATGGCAACTATTTCAGCATTGGTTCAAAAATAGAAATCTTGGGGTTCCTATTTGCATTCCTTGGATATTGGACATGGGAAAACTGGTAGTTCCCAATGTGTGCATGGATATTGATCTATTAAAAGATATCATTGCAAGGTATGTCCCTGTTTCCCAAGTCATCAGGCATTTGATGGTGTTGAGATGTTGAAGATTACCAGACAAGAAATTACAAATATTTTCGAACTGCATGAATGGAGCAAAGATATTATTCCCATTGACATGGATGTGTTCAGACAGGAGTATGAGAATACTAGGATGATGCTTAGAACAATGATGTTACCTATCCACACTTCCAGTATTGGGGTAGGGAAGAATAGGAAACAAATCAAGACTGGTAGGGATGAATTAGAACCCTTCCCCATGAAGTATTTTGCTAACTACTTCAAGAAAATAGTGAAATCCTTATGCTATATTATTTGTTTTAATCCACTAGACACCCTGTCAAAGGAGTATAGTTACATGGCTACACACTTGCAACACCTAGCCTTCACTGTAGTTTATGACTATGCCACATATCTATAGAACGCATCCACAAAGGTTTGGTTGAATTAAAAGGTGGAAAAGACTCGGTAAAGTTTTGGTAGTATTCTCTCTTAATGCATATGTTCTTGTATTTAAAGGAGAGAATTTTTTTGGGAAGGATATGTCATTGAACAAAAAGGAAGATGGCATTGATGTACTTGTCCAATGTTGGACGCAGATTCTTGACAAGGATGACCAAAAATTTGATTATGTGGTATTTCTCAATGCCTTTGCATGAAAAATAAGGAGATTCCTAGTTTATGATCCACCAAGGATCCCCAAGGAGATCCATGAATTCCTGAGGCTCATGGAAAGGAGAACAAATTTGAATTTGAGCCACAATTGGGGGGAAATAATCCCATATCCTAGCACAACAATCTTAAGAGTTTATGATACAAATATTAATCCATTTGTACTACCAAGAGATGTGCCACTGCGGATTGGATTTTTGGAGATTATGAGGCAATTAGGAGGATCTCAAATGGTACACCTACATGAGACATTGGAAAAGGTCTCATTCTTCCCATAATGGACAATGTTTGTAGATTTTGTAATGGTAAAGGGAGGATGGAAGGATTTGGGTCAGCTTTTTTCACCATGCAAATTGAACACTATGCACCCAAGGATCCATGAACCTAAGGGCTTTACTACTACATTGAAGGTGAAGCATATAAGTGGCTCTTTTGTACACAATTTTTATTATCTTGAGGATGTAATAAGGAATATTTTTGACTTCCAAGAACAAGAGGAGAGGAAAGAAAAATATCTTGCTTTCAATAAGATGGTGGAGAAAGTTAAAATATCTAATCCCAATTATTATCCTATGCCCAATATCAAGGGTGATTTAATAGAGTTATACATGTTCTAGAAAATTTTGAGAATATTGTAGGTGTCTTGAGAGAAGAATGTGTTGTAATAGATAAGGGGAAATTTGTGGCAGTTGAGGAAGATCCTTGTTGGTGTTTAAAATATCAATAGATCAATTGAATCCTAAAGACTTAGCAAAGGTCTTATGCTCAGAGTCAAAGGTTGATTTGTCCAACTAACAAGATTTAGTCAAAGATTGAGATCTTCTACACTTCTAGCTCTACAGGACCAAGGTGGGTCAACCTACACAATGCCAGAAACTTAATTTACTCATATACACTAACATTGCTTGAAAGTCTCTGAAGCCTTTTAAATAGCATCATTCTCTGCTTTGTGCCATTGAGTGCCCTATTCACATTGCATTTGTTTAACAGTTGCTAAGGATTTTTAACAAAATCATTGTTTGTATGTACTGCACTGTTGCATTTCATAAAACCAATCCACATGCCATGTTTCTTTGTCTTTATGTAAATCAACAACTTTATATCTCAATTGGCTCAACACTTACTTCTATCTTCGAATCTCACCTTATTCTTTGCAATAAAGCTGTTCTTGTATTTGACCTATCCCCTATCTGAACTATATTTTGTTCTCATTCCCATTGTATTGACTCTTGCTAGTGTATCCTCTGAAACAACATTAAATTATATGATATATTTAACTCTTCAAGATTATGGAGCTATACAAACAACTTAGAAAAATTAGATGGAGTTATGACTTTATTCCATGGTAACTCACGTGAAACTTCACCTTCATTTATGAAGCAAGCATAGGTTTATATAAGAGTCACCATCTCTCAATAATCATGGCCAAAGACCAACTCTTTAATCCTCTCCATTTGTTGCTCTAGCATTCTATTTCCCATGGACATAACAATGGAAGAGAGCAACATGGGTTCTCCTTTCTTATCATTTGATTTCATTTTATAGAATGGCTTCAATGATATATTTTCTGTAGTCAATCATCTTACACAACTCTTTACAAGCATATAATTGTTGATTGTAAAATTTAATAATTGTTTGCAACACCACATTAGAACAATTTGGGCAATTTGAAAGAGCAAGTAATGTTGTAGTTGATCCTGCAATAAAATGATTATATCATTTTGGAGATAAAAATGGAAATGCTAGAGAAATCCTCCCAAAGAATTCTAGCATTATGTGGTATTTTTGTATTCCTAATATCTATCAGGGCAACCATATAAGGAATGCAATTGTGAGTATCCTTTACCTTTCCAAAGCTTACTGAAAACTGAAAGAATTCCATCAAAGGTGCATATGTCGGGTCCCCTTGTGGGCCCAACTAATTTGGTTTTTGTTTTAGACAACTTTCCCTTTCAAATTGACTTGGCATTGCCTTCTGAATGCTCTTGAAGTGAAATGATAAACTGGGTTATCATTGAATTTTTTCTAGCATATTTAAACAATGAACAAAACTAGCCAAGTTGTCTCTAGAATCAGCCTTGAGAATTGACCAAATGGCCTCGTGAAGCAATAAAAAATTGTAGGAATGTAGACTTCAGTCCATAGAATGCAATGCAAAAGATGAATTAGAGAAATAAATCATGAGAAAAACGTTATTAACTTTCAAACTTTCCTACTCAGACTTTTTGCAACTGTGCTTGTTCAAAAACCAATTGAAATTGATAAAATTGCCTCATTGGAAAAATACCAAATCAACTCCTGGCGAGCTACCACTAGACACAATAGTTCATTGTGGTGGAAGGAACATGTGTGCAAAAGGGATTGGATTAAATCATAATTATCCATGAGATATTGATAGTTGAAGTTGACCTCCCAGAAAGGTTTCGGTGCAAAACTGAAGAAATTCCATTTGGTTTTGATCTGCTAAAAATAACAAATCAACTCATGAGGCTTTAAAAGTTGGCATGCAAACTCACCTTGGTATGGAGAATGTAGAACAACATTCATTTTCTCTTGATGATCAATGGTTTACAAAATGCAGGCTCAAATGGGAAGCTACTTTGCAAAACTAAATGTTTGCAAATAGCAGAAAAGTGCAAAAACCCTCCAGCTTCATTTTTTGAAACCTTGACAAAACTCATCGCAGAAAGCTAAAAATTGACATGTGTGCTCACATAGGACACATGAGTGAGCTTGAAAAATTATTTTGTACCAAAATCAACAGGCTTCAAATTATGACCCTCCAAAGTGGATCACTTTGGCATATTCATGAGATGCATTTCTGAGAGTGCAGAGGCAAAATTTTGAAATGGGCACTTCAAATTTTGGAAATTTGAGAGTGCGAACAATGGCTCTGACTAGGGATGTATTCCCCTTATGGGCATAGCAAGATTCCAAATCTTTGGGGTGTAGACCAAATATTGAGTCCATTGGGTGTTCTGTCAAACTGCTCCTTTATTCATCCTTCTTTCTCAACTTCATCTGGTGACACCAGTCCACCAAATAAAAAATGAGAGTCAACATTTACCTCTATCAAACACAATTCTATAAAAAGAGTTGATCTCCCTCAACTCATGCTTGCCTCTGTCAATCCATAACATGGGTGTCTGCACCCTTGCAAACACAAGCATCAGGTTGCCTTTGTGCAAGTGAAAAATTGTTATCTGTTCATCTTTGTCATCAAGTGGCAACCAAATCAAATAGGTTTCATCATTGCCACTCTCTTCATCTTTTGACTTTGTGTCAAGTGGCAACATTAGAAGATAGTGATCAAGACCGTATCAATGCATAGCTTGATCACAACCATTTTCCTGATTGAACATGTTGGTACCTCTCAACAAGCAATCATAGGAAACATCATCAACATGTTCATAGTCATTGTGCACTTGAAATTTAGGCATACTCTCAAAATGCTAATCATAATGTGGCAACAACTGATCATTTTCACCATACAAATCACTTTTAGGCTAAAAACAACCCTCTTTAGTACCTTGCACATTACCACATTCTATAAAAACTCCTTCCAACTGACAAAAGTAGCACTTACAATTTGATTTGTGGCTGGAACTATTGGGCTCAACCTGATTACTAGTTTGCATCTCAAGATTTAAAACATCACAAGAACCTACGACAAGATCTGGCTCATCATGCAAACTATCTCCAAGTGTATGCAAAGAGATACACTCATGAATTGACACACTTTGTACTTGTTCTTCATCATGCTGGTATTGAGAGTCATTAGATAATTTTGACTCATCATCATCTGTAGTCATATTATCATCCTCTGAACATAAGGTATCAATATCTTTAGTATCACAAGCTTGCTCAACAACAAGCAATTCTGGTTCATAAGCATAACTTGATTTCTCATTGAAATCAACATTCTCATCCACATGAAAAGACTCATGCCTAGGCTCATTGAAGTCAACAAACAAAGACTTGTTTAAATTTGCATTAAATAATTCAATACATGGCTCATTGGATGCACAATCCTCATGGTCATTTTCTGCTTCAAACTCATCAAAATAGATTTATGTGTTTGCATTAGCATGCACACTATCATACTCATCATACAATACACTATTACCATCAAATGGCTGCTTGTCTTCATCCATATCACCATCATGATCAACTAGTTCATGAACGAAAAAAGAATAAAAAACACATGCATCATACTTTGCATCTTGAAGGTCATCATCACTGTCAAAGACAATACGAGTAGCACACAACAACTAAAAGTTCTCCTCATGTGTACATCTCTAATATTCGGTGGTCATTAGATTTGAAATTTGTTTGCAACTCAATAGATCATTATTCTGATCTATCCTCTCAACCACTTCCTCTTCTTGACCTTCATTGGAATTGAATGTACTATCAAATTGTAAATTAAGATATCCCAAGGTGTCTTCATCCTCAAAATTAGAGAACTCAATGGGCTGATCAAAAATAGGATCTCTCCAATCATAGGAGATTGAATTGCTAACAACATTATTAAAAACATGGTCACAATCCATCATAGAGAACAAACTGTCCACTTATTCATTCTTGCTCACTTCTGAGCTATCATAGAAACAATCCACATTATTTTTCATTTTGTGAGCTCCTCTCAAATCTACAAACATCCTAAACTCCATAAAGAAGGTAAGTGCATACAAATTTGCTAAATACTCCTATGAAATAATGCCAAATGTTTCCTAAACATGATAGAAAATCAAACTAAATTGAAAGAATGAAAGAAAAAAGATACATATCTATCCCATAGTGGATTGGTGCTTCTTTGATGTGGAAAGAAGCCCTTTCCCAATCCTTGATAAGCTTGGTGATGAGGATGCAATGGACAAAATCAGTTCTCCATGTGAAGGGAATGACTTTGCATAAAGATTGTGGAGTTGTGGAGGATTTTCTCAAAGTTGAAGCTTCTATTTAAGGATTTTCAAATGCTAAGTGTTGAAGAGGGACCAATGTGGGACTAAGATTGGACAAATGAGAGGAAGACACTTGTCAAGTGGTGAGTGGTTGATGCATGTGCAAGATTAGGGAAATGTGCCCATGAGAGGGAGAATTTGAATTCAAATTTGGCAATAAATTTAGAGAGGGGGACAAGAAAAAGAGCAATAAATGCAATGTTGGAGGGACAAATCAACTTGTCATGATTTTCAAATTTGAGGGCCATGTTGAGTGAAAATATTGGTTTTAATAAATCAATAAATTGATTTATTTGTGCAAGTGGCATAATCTAGAGAATGCAAGTGGGTGAGATTAGCATTTAAACATGGTTAGATTAAATTAATGATGATTAGGATGATTTGACCAATTTGACATGATTTAGGGATTTAAATCAAATCAAAGTGAGATGAATGAATTAGATTTCAATTAAATAAAGTCCTAATTTATTTAATTAAAGGGATGATGATAGGATCAAGTTTGATTTATTTGATTTAAGCTGATGACTTTAGGAGATTGATAAATAAACTTGATTTATTTGTTGAATGGAATATGATTATGCATAATGCTAATTTTGCGTGTCTACATTTTTCCCCTCTTTGAAGCAATGTATTTGTTGCATTGGTTCAAAGAATAAACTTGCCACGATCAAAATAATTTTTTTTTATGATTTTTTAAATGCCCTAACGGAAAGAAGTACACTGGTACACCGCCCCCTCGAGAGATGGAGCAAAAAGATTCGATTTGAGGGTCAATCTCGCGATAAAGAGGTTCAAAATGGATGGTTATGGACGATGATGCAAATGGGATGATTTTAAGATGCTTAGAATAACAAATCTATATTATTTTAAACAACTTAAATGATGATATGATGTGATGATGGATGACATGGATGATGTGATATGCTATGATTATGCAACAGATGATTTATACATATGCTTAGACTAACAGATTTATATTATGATGATGATGCAAATGCAATGCATGTGAAATGATCGATGTTTCCTATTATGTATGATATGAATGATATGTGGTATGCTGACAATTTTCTTGATGCAGGATGGATGCATAATGGATGCATTGGCGATGTTATGTTAGCGTGGAAATGAGATGATGACAAGAGGATCCAACAAGTCCATGATCTGATGAGACTTTATTA
>VDFB02000013.1:119333705-119357614 GCA_007258455.2 Sequoia sempervirens
ATAGCTTTTGCACAAGCTTGATTATAGTTCCAATTAAGTTCAACACTTCTTCACACTTCATACAATCTTCTTCACACTTTTATCTACAATCAAATGATATTCACTCATACACATAGGAGCACACGAAGCACACTCTTCACCGATGAAACAATCACACTTATATATCCGCTACATGATATTTCATCACAACTTAGTCAACCAAGAAAATAGAACATATTTGCAATGTCAGCCCAAATTTATGAATAAAATTTTAATGCAAATCTACCAAGGTCGGCCACAACATAGTGGAGACCCAAATTAACATCTCAAACACAAAAATACTTTAGCTACTTTCACCATGAAGATTCACAACATGCTACCACCAACATGTCGGCCAGGAACATGAAAAAATGAACATGCAAAAGAAAAGATCTTCAATCATGAGCTCATCAGTCAATGCAGACATACCAAAAAGATAGATAATGATCTAGAGACATTTGAGAGCACCAAGAAATAATAGAGAAACATCTGCAACAACTGAGATTAACAGAATCACACAATCTTCATTCAAGAACACTAGAAAAGACCACAAAAACACTGTTAGACCACTACACACTCAAAACTTCACGCGGATCTTTGAAACTTCTAGTAGGTGATCTAGATATAATCAAAATAAACCCTTTAATCCACACCAACTCATCTTCAATGTAAAAAATAGGACACCTTCATGACTTGCACAGTTCCACTGGGAACCGAGAACACTTTCTCTTACAATTTTTTCAATATCTTCGACATATACAACTGATATACCAAATGCTAATAGTGTTGACATCAATGACAACCACATATTAGAAACACATCCAAAACATCCAACAATCTCCCACTTTAGCATTGATGGCAACACATGATGTGAAAAATACCATCAACCCAACACACTGACTTCTTTTGCACTTCTCCTCTTGAAAGGATTTTTCACATTAAACTTCTCCCCCTCTGATATCAATGGAAAATGTAACAATGAAATTTCCATATACATGCTCTGAACCACATATCTACACATCTGACTGCTCCCTTTGAGTAGCATCCACAAAAAAATCAATCCAGATTAGAATATAGAAATGAAGTTCACAAATTGATGCAAGCAAATGTATCTTTTAGTTCTTATTAGGAGGGGTAATTACCCCCAACATTCCTTTGAGATACTCAAAAGTATCCTTTAGAAATGGCTTAGTAAATATATCTGCCATCTTTTCTTTAGTAAGCACATACTCCAGTCTAACTTCTTTCTCATTCACTTTCTCCCTTTAAAAATGAAACTTAATTGATTTATGTTTAGTCTTAGAGTGTAGCACCAGATTCCTTGAGATATTTATTGCACTTGAGTTGTCATAGTATATGGTACTTGGCTCTTCATATATCACCCTGATATCTCTCAGCATCTGTTTCATCCATATCACTTGAGTACAATTATTGGTAGCAACAATGTATTCTGCTTCAACAATAGATAGAGAAATTGGGTTTTTCTTTTTACTTAACCAGGATACTAGCTTCTTCCCTAGGAAGAAAGCACCACCCCTAGTACTTTTCCTATCATCTACATCACCAACCCAATACACATCAGTATATGCACACAAAGTGAGATCATCATCCTTTGGACACCAAAGTCCAAAGTCAACTATTCCTTTTAGATATCTAAAAATTCTCTTGACAATAGTTACATGTGATTCTTTTCGATCAACCTAAAATCTAGCAACCATACATACAACATTCATAATGTCTGGTCCAGTCAAAGTCAAGTAGAGAAATCCACCGATCATTGACCTATATCTGGTTTGATTTTCCTTAGGAGAGTCATCATTCTGTGTTAACTTACATC
Organism: Sequoia sempervirens; assembly: GCA_007258455.2. Taxonomy (NCBI): domain Eukaryota; kingdom Viridiplantae; phylum Streptophyta; class Pinopsida; order Cupressales; family Cupressaceae; genus Sequoia; species Sequoia sempervirens. Next base: position 119,335,561 of record VDFB02000013.1, read on the forward strand.
CGGTCACCATGGGGGTACCAACAGGTTTGGGGTCATCCATTCCAAACTTCTTCAACAATTCTCTCACATATTTGGACTAAGATATGAAGATCCCCTTGTCCAACTGTGTAACTTGAAATCCTAGAAAGAACTTCATTTCTCCAATCATACTCATCTCAAATTCACTCTTCATTTCATCAACAAACTTCTTACATAGATTAAATCATCTCCTCCAAAAATGATGTCATCAACAAAAACTTCTATAATTAACTCCTTATCATTATCTAATTTGAAGTATAAGTTTCTATCAGCAATAATTTTAGTGAATCCAAGCTTTAGTAGGTATTTTTTCAATCTAGCATACCAGGTTTTGGGGGCTTGCTTAAGTCCATACAAAGCTTTCTTCAATATGCAAACAATATCTCCCTTGTTTGTTAGCTGAAATCCATTCAGCTGTTTAAGGTACACTTCTTCTAGTTCTCCATTCAGAAACACAGACTTTACATCGATTTGATAGACTTTATAGTTCTTGTGTGCAACATAAGCAAGAAATAGTCTAGGGTATACATGCAAAATCATGATAGGCCAAAAAGTGGCGATATGATGTGTTTTTGTAGGGTATGTGGCTACAATTTTTTTTTTACCCAAAATTGATGAAATGAAAAGGGTTTTTAAAGGAGTTTCTCATCTTTCCACCAATATAAATTATGCTTTAATTTGAATTTAATAAATAATAATTATTCATTTTCTATTTGAATTACAACTAAAGTCCTGATTGATAGGCTGATTGAAAAATATTTATAGCCTTCAAACGGTATCATATTTTTTGAATCTAAAACATGCGCCACATTCTATGTTTCACATACTATAGGATTAAAAAAAAGAAATGAATTTCATGAAGTTTTGACCAAGTTAAGGTGGTTAAACATACAAGTTTTTTAATTTTTTAAAAGCTATAATAAAAAAATCATAATTAATTATTTACTTGGAAATTTTTTTCAAAAAAATATGCATCACATTAGGGCATGAGTCCTCTACTTATATCTAAAATCTTATAAAAAAATATTATCATTTTATTGTGGTTAGGGTGGTTAGACATACACCTATTTCTTATTTTTTCCCTAAAATTTAAGTACTATTGCATTGAAATTTAAAATTTTCACCAAATAGATTTAAAATAAAAATAAAAATCTAGTAGTTTAGAAACTGCATTCAGTTTTCTATAGATTCTATTCTTACATATTTTTGAAATAATATAGATAACTTATTCATTTTTTACGTCAAGTTGTCTAACTTGATTTTTCTAAATTTTTTTCCACTTAAGGGCCTATTTTTTCCATGATGATCCTACACATACCCTCTAACAACTTCAATCCTAGCGATAGGGGAAAAGGTTTCTTCAAAATCAACACCTTCCATTTGAGAATGCCCTTTACACACCAATCTTTCTTTATTCTGGACCACTTCACCTTCTTCAAAGCTTGTTTCTAAATACCCATTTAGTACCTATCACATTTTTGTCTTTAGGCCTCAGAACTAGTAGCCATGTGTCATTATTTTCAATTTGTGTCAACTCCTCCTTCATAGCTTCCAACTACAGTTCATCTTGATAGGCTTTAGTGACATTTTTAGGTTCAATCTTGGAGATCAGACAATATTCTTTTGCAATTTTTCTTCTAGTTTGCACTCCTTTACTCTTATCTCCTATTATTTTATTTTTAGAATGATTCAACTTTACATACTTTGGAGTTTTGGGACATTCTTGAACTTCTGACTCTTCTAATATTTCTTCTACACTTGCACTTGTCTGTGCCTCCTGACTAACTTGATTTACTAGAACAAATTGAGGTTACTTCTCTGAAACATATGGAGTAATCTAAAGTAGATTTTGTGTCTGAGTATTCTTCCCTTAGCTTGTAATGTCTTCATCTGAATCATAACTACAATGTCTGGATGATTTTATAGAGTACTCATCAACTCTGACATTTGTACTCTCAACCATCTTTCTTAGTCTTTTGTTATATCATTGGTAAGCCTTTCTTTTAGTGGAGTAACCTAGGAAGATTCCTTCATTACTTCTTACATCAAATTTTCCTATATCATCATCTCTCCTGATATAACACTTTCTTCCAAAGATTTTAAAATACTTAACAGTAGGCTCGTGACCAAACCATAACTCATAAGGAGTCTTACAAGAACTACCATTAACACTTACCCAGTTTGAAGCATAGAAAATAGTGCTTACCACTTCACTCCAGTACATTTGAGACAAATTTCCTTCCATCATCATTGTTCTGGAAGCATTCAAAATTGTTCTATTCTTTCTTTCTCCAACTCCATTATGTTGAGGGGTTCGGGGAGTAGATAATTGTCTTTTAATTCCATGCTCTTCACAATAAGATTTGAACTCCTTGGAAATGAACTCACCACCTTCGTCAAATCTTAGGCACTTGATTTTCATACCTTTCTCATTTTTTTCCATAGCCTTGAAAATTTTGAACTTCTCCAATGCTTCACATTTTTCTCTTAAAAAGGAAACCCAAATCATTCTAGAGTAATCATCAATAACCAACATAAAATACCTTTCTCCATGAATACTTTTAACTTTGGAGGGACCACAAAGGTCAGTATGTAGCAGCTCCAAAAAATTAATTGAATGAAACTGTTTGCTCCAGAAAGAGACTCTAGTTTGTTTACCCATCTGACATTCCTTGCAGATTATATTAGAGGGCTTCACTAACCTAGACAGATCTCTTTTGGCTTGAGTAGAACTTATCTTGATAATGTTGTCAAAGTTTACATGACACAACCTCCTATGCCACAACTAGCTTTCATCTACTTAAGCAATTAAACAACTCCCACTAGCAGTATTCAGATGAAAAATATTACCTTTAGTTTGGTTTCCTGTTGCAATCATATTCTCAAAACTTCTACGTATCTTGCATCTTCCATCTTTGAACTGAAGATCATATCCGTTGTGAACCATCTGTCCAACACTCAACAAGTTGTGCTTTAGGCCTTCAACATAGAGGACATCATCAATGTTATCCTTACCACCAAGGAAAATAGATCCTCTGCCACGAATCACACCAACATTGTTATCTCCATATCTTACAACCCCACTCTCATACTTCTCTAGACTCACAAATTTTATTTTATCACCATTCATATGATGTGAGCATCCACTATCAATGACCCACTCATCTTTTTCTTCAACTTGGGCTGCAAGAGATTTTTCATATTTAGTAGATTTAGTAGCAATAGGATTATCTTCAATGGTAGAAATGAAATCCCATTCATCTTCATTTCCATTATCTTTATCAAAATCATCATCAATCACTGCTTCTTCAACAAAGTAGCATCTCCTTTGGAATATAGAAATTTTAGGCTTAGATCTAGGAACTCTTTCAGGACATATTGATGCAAAATGACCTATTTTACTACATGAAAAATATTTAATAGGCAATACATCTTCACACTTACCTTTTCCTCTCCCTTCTTGCTTTGCAATTAGTACTTCCAATTCTTCTACCTCTCTTTCTTCATCTTCAAGCTGTTCTAGTTCTTCATCATACTTGGATATCTTTCTAGAACTCTCTCCAAGACTATATCTTTTCCTGTTACTTTCAGATACAATAGCCTTGAATGCAAATTTAGTCTTTGGTGTAGATTCACCAAATTCACTTATTTCAAAAGCATCAAGCTTCCCAATCAACATGTCTCTTGTCATCTTGTTTACTGATCTGAACTCTTCAATAGCATGAACCTTCATTTTGTAAGAGGGAGGCAAGGATCTAATTACTTTAGCCACAATTTCATCCTCATCCACAAAACCACCGACACATTTTATACCCATCGCTATTTCATTTAATCTTTGCATAAAATAAGTGATTATTTCATCTTCACCCATATTCAAATTCTCATACTTTCCTTTCAAGCTATGTAGTTTAGCCATCTTCACCTATGCATCTCCTTCATACAAAGTTTCCAGTTTCATCCAAATCTCATGAGTTGTCTGCAAACCCATCACATTAGCCATATTTGAATCTGTCAGAGCACTTACTAAAGCTTCAATAGACCTAATGTTATTTTTAACATCTTTGATCTCATCAGGAGTTGAGGGACCATTCTAAGGAATAGTATATGGATCTCTTGTAATCTTCCAAAAATCTTCACCAATACACCTTAAGTGACATTGCATCCTAACTTTCCACATTGAATAGTTAGTGCCATCAAATCTCATACTGTCCTTCTTGAATGTTGCCATCCCAAATCACCTCAAGCTTTTAGAATTCTTCAAAGGAACTTTCTTTGATACCAATTGTTGGAAAAACAATGACAAACAAATGAGAGATGGGGTGAATCGGTTGTTACAAAAATTTAAACTTTTCCAACTTATCTTAACTTTAATTTCAAATCTGATGAATAAGCAATTAACACATTAGAGAGATAAAGAACACCAAGATTTTTTATGTGGAAACCCTATTAGGGGAAAAACCATGGTGGATGTTAGTCCACAAGATTATACTTTGTTAAAAGTATAACATGAGAAATAATAAGGGGAATGCACATGCATTTAGGCACACTGCCTAAAGCTCACTACTCAAATACAAAATGGGCTCATTTCCCAATAGAATAGGATTAAAAATACAGAGGGTATGAACTGAGAAAATAGCTTTTGCATAAGCCTGATTACAGTTCTAATTAAGCTCAACACTTCTTCACACTTCACACAATCTTCTTCACACTTTTCTCTACAATCGAATGATATTCACACAGGAGCACACGAAGCACACTCTTCATCGATGAAAAAATCGCACTTATATATACGCTAAATGAGATTTCATCACAACTTAGTCAACCAAGAAAATAGAACATATTTGCAATGTCGGCCCAAATTTACAAATAAACTTTTAATGTGAATCCACCAAGGTTAGCCACAACATAGTGGAGACCTCAATTAACATCTCCAACACAAAAATACTTTAGTTACTTTCACCTTGAAGATTGACAACATGCTACCACCAACATGTTGGCTAGGAACATGAAAAAATGAACATGCACAAGAAAAGATCTTCAATCACGAGCTCATCGGTCAATGTGGATGTACCAAAAAGATAGAGAATGATCTAAAGAAATCTGAGAGAACCAAGAAACAATAGAGAAACATCCACAACAATTGAGATTAACAGAATCACACAATATTCATTCAGGAACACTGACAAAGACCACATAAACACTGTTAGACCACAACACACTCAAAAATTCATGCAGATCTCTAAAAATTCCTATAGATGATCTAGATATACTAAAAAATAAACTCTTTAATCCACACCAACTAGTATTCAATGTACAGAACATGACACCTTCATGACCTACACAGTTCCACTAGGAACCTAGACCACTATCTCTTACAATTTTCTCAATATCCTTGACATATACAACAACTGATATACCAAATGCTAATAGTGTTGACATCAATGGCAACCACATATCAGCAACACATCCACAACATCCAACATAAATAATTGTTTTACTACTTTCTTATGTGTTTGAAATCATTTTCAGAAGTTCATCCATCAAAAACACTCAATTCACTAATTCAAAAATAGGAAAACCAGACAAACTTTCAAAATGGTGACATTTCCATTTTAGCGCATAAATTTTTTGTTTCAATGCATTGAGTTCATATTCTAGCACATATATGGTTTGTTATAGTGCATTCGCCACATCTTCGAGTGCATATAGGTTTTGTTCTAGCACATTTACCTCATATTTCAGTACATAAGCTCTCTATTCTAGCACATTTAACTGATAGTCTGACGCATATATAGTCTATTTTAGCACATGTATCCCATCTTTCAGTACATATACACCTTGTTTTATCGCATTTACCTAATACTCAAATAGAGAACTAAATTTAACTTCTTCCCAACAACTAGAATCATATTTAGGGACCCTATTCAAAGTAGAGATCATTCCTCATTAAAAAATTGGTTTAAACTTGAAGAAATTGGCTTTTGCAAGTGCAATCCCTTTAACTAAACTTAGATCAAACAACTTAAAGTTCCCAATCACCAATCTCATCTCTGATTGTTAGTTGAATTTCACTAACAAGATTTATCATCCTTTATCACAAAACAAATGTTGTACATTAGATTTAGCCTAGTCTCATCAATAGGATCCACCATCCTATTTGACTTAGGTACTTCATTGGAAATCCCAAAAAAAGATCAAAGTATAGCAAAACTCTATCACTTGCATGACTGTTTTAACAAGAGCTCAAAAAAAAACTTATGAGAAAAAGAAACAAAAAACACAAACCATCATGGCAGAAGGAGAAGAAAATAATGTTGATATAGATTTCATCAACTTGAAATAGATGAGATAACTGATGAGGACATTCAACAAGCTCAACAAGACCCTAAATTTCACAAGTTCATGGAAAAAATTCTAGAAAAGGATGGAGAGAATTACTTTCTGATGCAGACAAATCAAGGTGTAAAACTACCTAATGATTTTGATGTCAACCAATTGAAGGGAGCTCCCAAGAAAATAGAAGCTGACTCATGAATCATAGATCCATTGAACGCTTTAACTAACCAAATACAAAATCTTCAACAACAAATCTTAGACATGCAAATAGGAACAACAAAGAGATATTTGTTGCAAGACATTTATCCTTATCCATTTGACAAAAATATGAACATGATACCTTTTCCACCAAATTGTGAACTTCCAAAATATGACAAATACAATGGAAAAACTGATCCTCAAGATCATGTAAGAGAATTTTGCACCATGAGTCTCAAATTTGCACATGAAGAAACCTATCTAATGAGATTATTTCCAAAAAGTTTGGGTGGTCAATGCATGGAATGGTTTTCAAAACTCCCACTAGGTATTAGATCATTTGAGGAGTTGGTAAAAATTTTTATCTCCCGATATTCATACAACATTTAACATGAAATTACCATGAAAGATCTCTATAACACAAAACATAAAATGGTAAGCCATTTCTTACATTCTTATAAAGATGGAGACAATTATTTGCTAGATATGCCCATCCTATACCTAAGAAAGAAAATATGGATATATTTATCAATAATCTCAACTGTGAGATGAGTTATAGACTCCAATTGTAGTGTCCACCCAATTTTGAAAAGCTAATTAAAAACAGACTTAAGATTGAGGAAGCCTTAGTTAAAAGAAGAGTATTGAAAATCTATAATGAAGGAACAAACTCTGCTAACTCTTCTAACCATCATAAAAATAATGAAAAATCCAAATTTTGGACAAGAAATAAGAATGTTGGTAATGATGGTGTAGTTGAAACACATAATGTAGAACCAGTCTTCAATTTATCAGGTAATATACCCAAAAAAAATCAAAACAATAGTAATCTAAACCATCTCCACCACCATATCAAAGAAAGTTTACACCTTTGGGGCAATCACTTGAATCAACGTTAAAAGAACTTCTTGCACAAAAACTCATAGCATTAAGAGATGCACGAGATTTTGAACCAAGAGTTAAACCATCATGGTGGAACAATGCATATTACTATGATTTTCATGGAAACAAAGGTCATAAAACAAATGATTGTATGCAACTAAAACATTTGGTGCAAGACTTGATAGATAGAGGTGACATATCAATAGAAGGACATAAAACAAATGATTATCGTGGAGCATTTAAAAACCCTCTACCAAACTATGAAAAAGAAGAATCCTCTTTGACAAACAACAAAGGGAAGAATGTGAAGTATGTCTATGATACTATCATCAATCACATTTCTACAACTAATAATCAAATCAATGTCATCAAAATCAAGGATAAACAAGACAACCTACCAAAAAATATGACCACAAGAGGGAAGTCCAAGTTTGTACTGAAAGGAAGTACATCTAAAAAACTTGCTACTTCTTCGAATCAATACAATATAGTAGATCAATTACTAAAGATTCCAACACAGATATCCATACTAGAACTTCTTAAAATTTCACCAGCCCATAAGGATATTCTGGAAAAAGCTTTAGTGGATACCACAGTACCAACTAATTTGGAAGCTTGTCAATTCCAAGCCATAGTGGGACATTTGACTACACCTCATTGTTTATCATTCTCATAAAATGATGATGAATCCCTCACTCATCCACACAACTCTCTACTCCATATTGAGGTCTTAATCAATAAACATCGAATCAAACATTTTTTAATAGATGGAGGAGTTGGTCTAAATATATGCACCTCAAAGGTTATCCATGCATTAGGATTTTCAGAAAATGCAACAAATTCCAAAAGAAAGATCACCATAAAAGCTTATGATGATGAAGAAACATCCTCTCAAGGACTAATAGTATTGCCAATTCAAGTGGGACCTGTTCTAAAGGATATATTATGAAAATTTTTAGACAAGGATTTTACCTACAACATACTCTTGGGCTGACCTTGGATTCATGAAATGTAAGCAGTACCATCAACATACCATCAATGCTTGAAATTCCCTTATAATGGAAAAGAGATCATAATTTTAGTAGATTCTAATAATTCCCAAGACTACAAAACTCTCAAGATAGTCCAAGATGTTTTTGTACCACACAACAGAGGATCTCTCACTTCTATTTCCTCAAGTAATGAAATCCAACTCAATTCTTTGTCAAAACAGGTTGAGAAAAAGGTTCAGTTGAAAGATAAAGGCATCGATGATTCTATTTCCTCAAGTAATGAAAGCCAACTCAATTCTTTGTCAATACAGTCTGAGAAAAAGATTCAGTTGAAAGATAAAGGTATGGGTGAGTATTCTTTTGAGCAGTCCTTATGTCTCTCATAGCTACTACCTTCTCCAAAATCATATGGACAACCATCAACATCTAGACAACAATTTTCACAACCCATCATGATCTTTGATGGTAAATTTGTAAAAATAGGTAATCTAGTTAATGAATCTGTTAGAAGATTAATCTTTACTTGGTAAAGGTTATTCTTTAATTGTAATTTTTTATTAACTTGTAGGAATATTCCAAAGGAATCCCTACAAGTCTTTTGTCTTTTTGTCATCTCACACATGTGTGAGGATGACTTATTTTTTATTCCTTTATTAAGGAATATTTGTAACCACCTCCTTAAGAGGTGACACTTTGCACACACATAGATGAATGGTGGCATTCATTGAGTTGGGAGTTACATTCTAACTCCTCTTTCTCACCTCTACTTATTGAGGTGCTTCTCCTCTCATTCTTCAAGATTCAAGCAAGCAAGCTAAGGCTGAAGCTCTCTCTCTCTTTGTATTATTCTTTAGGCATTTTTCCTCCATTCATAATATTGGGGTTTTTTCTTGTTTTTTCCCCTTAACAAATTCTTGTGTCTCTCTTGCTTTGATGGTGCTTGATTTGGCTACTTCAATCTATTTGGTAATCTCTTTCCTTCAAACAATTGCTCATTCATTAGTACTTTCCTTTGCTCTTTTCTATTTCCTTTCATGGTATCAGAGCTTGGTATTACTAATATTGAGTGAGCTACATTGTTGAAGGTTTACCAGATTTTTTCAGCACACCATTGGGGACACTCTCAAAGAGGAGAAGAAGAGCAAGTGTCTAATCTTGGTTGTTTTTTGTCTTCTAACCTATTTTTTATTGTGCAGGAATTTCAAGTTTCTAGTTTCATATTTCAATTAATCTATTTGCATTTAGTATTTTTTTTTTTAAGAAACAAAAATACCCAATAAGGGTTAGCCTATTTTTCTAAATTTTAAGTTTTCCTAACTCTATTATGCATGATATTTTATCTAACCCTTTTACAATATTGTTGTAAATTTGAAAGTCACTCTTTTCTTAAAAAAAAGAGAGTTTTTTTGTAGGGCTAAAGCCCTAATTTAAAAAAATCAAATTTAAAGTAAAATTTTTAAATATATATTTTTTTACAATTATTATATCATTTGTTTTGAAAAATAATCTTTTTTTACCCTTTTAAGGGTTTCATATTTTTAAATAAAATCTTACCCTGTTTTTCATTAGGGTTTCATAGTAGTGTTAGACAAACATTATTATTTTTAAATAAACAAAAAAAACACAATAAAAATAACTTAAAACAATACATATTTCATATAAATGATATAGCATTTAATAATATTTTTTGTTAGGGCTGTGAAGCTTATCCACAGGAAATACGGCTTAGTTGTTGCTTCTTCTGACCCACAACCTTCTGCTGGTGGTGCTTCTCTGTTACCGCAACCCTGTTAGCATCCTTCATCTCTCTTACCCCAGCTGAGCTCATTCATTACGGCTGGCCATCCCATTTATACATTTTGTTCTTTGTTTTTTCTCCTCTATGGATGTCGTGCCTCTTCCTACAATTGCTCAGCCTCAGATCCCTAAACTCTTCTCTGCACATCTGTAGCTGTGTTTTTTTTATCACCCATTTATCCTTTATGCCTGTGCTATTGAAGACATTCATTAAACCCTATTTTTTAAATCACCCGCCCATCTCTTTCCGCCCGCGCACTTTTTAAGAGTGTATTCATTTCTTTTTAAGTTCTTTCAAACCTTATGAAAGCTTTACTTAGAATTTGTCTTTTATTTCTTTTAATCTAAAGTTACGTATATTATTAGTAAGTCTTTATAAAGTTTTATATATATATTAGCTTTTTAAAGTCTATAAAGTTTTAATTTAATTTATTAAAATTTTAATTAATAATATTAAATTTTATTAAAATCTTTATTGATTTTATCTTTCTTATTAGTATTTATTAATTAATATTATTTTCTTTTAACATTTGGTATAATATTTATAATAAATTTAATTAATTGATTTATTTTTTAAAAGAAGTTTTCTTAATATTTTAGTCTCAAGGGGGCTTATTTTTAGGCAATTTTTTAAAAAAAAAGAGATTTTTTTTAAGCAAATATTTACAATAGTTGTTTTTATTACAATCATGTCAAATTTAATCCTTGAAATTAAATTAACTAGTTCTAACTATCATTCTTGGAAGACTCATATTTGTTTCATTTTTTCATTTTAAACATCTTTTAGATGTAGCTACAGATCCTAAATCTAAACCAGGTTCATCTGCATCTAAAGATGAAATCAAAAAATGGAATCTCAAAAATGAGGAAGCCCTTGGCCTCATAGGTATCTCCATGTCACCCGAACTTTATGTTCACATTGGGACATGTACAACTACCTATGAAGCATGGGACAAACTCAAAACAATTTATGATAGTACAAATGAATCAAGAAAAATTCAAATTCAAGATCAACTTGAAGATTTGAGGTATTCTGATTTTAAATCTATGGATGAATTTTTATTGAAATTTGATGCTTTAAATAGTCATTTGGATGGTTTAGGAGTTAAATTAGATAATCTTAGATTAATTCATCTTATTCTTAAAAAGTGTCTTCCTAGACAATTTCAACAATTCATTACTAATATTCATGCTCAATTAGCTATTCCTTCTTTAGCTACTCAATTAACTTATGATATTTTTCGTGATTTATTAAGACAAGAAGAGGCTAAGTTAATTCAGTTTGGTACTCTTAAGTCTAATGAACATGCTTTCTTGTCTAATCATAAGCAAAATTTTAAACCTCATTCTAAACAACAACATTATAATTCCAAACCTCATTATAATAATGGCAATGATCTTAGAAAGTTTAACTCTTCTAAGAAACCTCATTGCACTTATTGTAATAAGGATGGTCATTGGCAAAATACTTGTTTTAAGAAGCAAAATGAGAAAAATCCTATGAAGAAAATAATCAACAACAAAATAAACCTAATAATAATAAGTTTCAAAATAATGCAAATCAATCTAGACGTGCTTTTACTTGTAGTTCTAATGTTTCTCAACCTCTTGAATGGGTTATTGATTCAGGTGCATCTCAACATGTTACTTCACATAAAGAAGTTTTTGAGTCTATGCAACCTGATATATCAAATGTTCCTCTTCAACTTGCTAATAATCATACTTGTAAAGTAGAAGCAATTGGAGATGTGAATGTTCCTAATGGTAAATTGCATGATGTTTTATATGTTCCTGAATTAAAGACTAACTTGCTTTCAGTTGCTAAGCTTTGCCAAGATTATAAAATCAAATTTTACAAAGATATGTGCTATGTTATTGATCCAAAACAAAACAAGGTCATTGCTAATGCTACATTAGACAATGATAATTTGTTCAAATTTTATGAGTTTGCTCAATCTAGATGCTCTTTAATATCTACCATTGATTTTAATGTTTGGCATGAAAGACTTGGTCATATAAATGCTAAAAATATTGCTTTAATGCAAAAGCTTAATATGGTAGATGGATTGCCTAGTATTGTTCCATCTAAAATTGTATGCATAGGATGCATGATTGGTAAGATGCATAGGGAGCCCTTTCCACATGGTCAATCATGGAGGGCAACTCATAAGTTGCACCTAGTTCATAGTGACCTTTTGGAACCCATGGAGAATAACTCCATCCAAGGATCAAGGTATGCACTTACTTTTGTTGATGATTTTTCTAGAAGAACTTGGATCTATTTTCTTCATAGTAAGGATCAAGTTCTTGATATATTTTCTGAATTTCATAAATTTGTTGAAAGGCAATCTGGTTTTAAACTTAAAATTCTTAGAACTGATAATGGTAAAGAATATGTGAACAATGCTTTTAATAGTTATTTGAAATCATTTGGTATTAAGCATGAGCTAACTATTCCCTATACACCTCAACAAAATGGTGTAGCGGAAAGGAAGCATAGAACTATTGTTGAAATGGCTAGATGTATGTTACATGCTAAAAATATGTCTTATAAATTTTGGGCAGAAGCTATGTTTTGTGCTACTTACATTATTAATAGGACTCCTACTAAAGCTTTAAAGGATATAACTCCTGAAGAAGCTTGGTCTGGTAGGAAGCCCAATCTTAAGCATTTAAGGATTTTTGGTTCAATTGCTTATGTTCACAAACCTAAACAAAAGAGGCAAAAATTAGATGCTAAATCTTCTTATCATATTTTTGTTGGTTATGATGAACATTCTAAAGCTTATAGAGTTTATAATCCTCTTACTAACAAAGTTAAAGTTGCTAGAGATGTATGCATTGCTGAAAATGGTGTTCATGATTGTTCTAAAGTGCATAATATTGATTCTTCTCAAAATAAAGTTATTGTTGTGGAGGATAATCCTCAAGTTGAAACTCCTCTTAACCCTCCTAATGCATCTCTTACTCATAGTGATAGTGATGATGAAAATGTTGAAATCTCTACTCATGATTCTTCTTCTAGTGATGATACTCCTACATCTAAAAGAATGCCAAAATGGTTTAAAAATTTGTTGCAAGAAAGTGAGGATTATTTAGCTAAAAATCCACCTAAAAGAAGAAAGGAAAATTATTGTAATCATGCTTTGATGTCTAACATTATGAATTCAAATGATCCTCAAACTTATGAACAAGCTAAAGATCAACCTCATTGGCAAAAGGCTATGCAAGAAGAATATGATACTTTAATTGCTAATAATACTTGGGATTTAGTTCCATTACCTCAAGGTAAGAATCTTGTTTCATGCAAATGGTTGTATAAAACTAAGGTTAATGCAAATAATGAAGTTAGCAAGTTTAAAGCTAGATTAGTTGCTAGGGGCTTCTCTCAAGTTGAAGGATTAGATTATAATGAAACATTTGCTCCAGTAGCTAAGATGCCAACCATTAAATTAGTTCTTGCTTTAGCTTCTCATATGCATTGGCCTATTCATCAAATGGATGTTAAAAGTCATTTTTAAATGGTGATTTACATGAAGAAATTTATATGTCTCAACCTTTGGGTTTCATTAAGGAAGGTAATGAAAATCTTGTTTGCAAATTGAAGAAATCAATATATGGTTTAAAGCAATCTCCTAGAGAATGGTATTCAAAGATCAATGCTTTCTTTTTATCTCAAGGTTTCATTAGAAGTAAAAATGACCCCAATTTATATATTAAGCATAGTGAAGATGATATTGTGATTATTATTTTATATGTTGATGATTTAATTATCACTTCTAGTTCTAACAATTTGATTAGTGATGTTAAGTCTCAACTCAATCAACAATTTCAAATGACTGATTTAGGCCTATTACATTATTTTTTGGGTATGCAAATTTGGAAACACCTAAAGGTATTTTTATTTCTCAACATAAATATGCTCAAGATCTCTTAGATAGATTTAAAATGAATGATGCAAAGTGTGTTTCTACTCCTTGTGAATTAGGAACTAAATTAATGGTTGATATGGAAACTCCTTTTGTTGATCCTACTTTATATAGGCAATTAGTAGGAAGTTTAAATTATCTAACTCTTACTAGACCTGATATTTCTTATAGTGTTGGATTGGTTTCTAGATTTATGTCTAAACCACAACAAACTCATTTTAAAGTTGCAAAAAGAATTTTAAGATATGTTAAAGGTACTCTTAATCTTGGTCTTTTTTATGATGCAAATTGTGATTTTTCTTTAAAGGGTTATACTGATTCAGATTTAGGAGGTGATCCTAATGATGGGAGATCCACTTGTGGTTATTGTTTCTTTGTTGGATCAGGTGCAATCTCATGGAATAGTAAGAAACAACAATCTACTTCTCTTTGTTCTACAGAAGCTAAATATAAAGGTTGTACAAATGCATCTAAAGAAGCATTATTGTTAAGAAGATTACTTGAAGACTTGGGTCTACCTCCAAAGGATACTACTCCTTTATATTGTGATAATCAAAGTGCTATTGCTTTGGAAAAGAATCCAATTTTTCATGCAAGGACCAAGCACATTGCTCTTCAACATCGTTTCATTAGAGAGCAAATTGAAGACAAGCAAATTTCTCTTTGTATTGTAAAGGTGAAGATCAAGTTGCAGATATTCTCACCAAAGCTCTTTGTAAAGATAAATTTCTCTTCCATTGTAAAAATATTGGATTACAACCCATTGAAGGGTTTGATGTAACCTCCCCAAGTAAAGCTTAAGGGGGGATGTTAGAAGATTAATCTTTACTTGGTAAAGGTTATTCTTTAATTGTAATTATTTATTAACTTGTAGGAATATTCCAAAGGAATCCCTACAAGTCTTTTGTCTTTTTGTCATCTCACACATGTGTGAGGATGACTTATTTTTTAATTCCTTTATTAAGGAATATTTGTAACCACCTCCTTAAGAGGTGACACTTTGCACACACATAGATGAATGGTGGAATTCATTGAGTTGGGAGTTACATTCTAACTCCTCTTTCTCACCTCTACTTATTGAGGTGCTTCTCCTCTCATTCTTCAAGATTCAAGCAAGCAAGCTAAGGCTGAAGCTCTCTCTCTCTTTGTATTATTCTTTAGGCATTTTGCCTCCATTCATAATATTGGGGTTTTTTCTTGTTTTTTCCCCTTAACAAATTCTTGTGTCTCTCTTGCTTTGGTGGTGCTTGATTTGGCTACTTCAATCTATTTGGTAATCTCTTTCCTTCAAACAATTGCTCATTCATTAGTACTTTCCTTTGCTCTTTTCTATTTCCTTTCAGAATCTAAGGACAAAGACATTCTAAATTGGATTTACAAAGATGAAGATAAACCCCAAGTGAAAAATTCCAATATACCAATAGAGAAATATGGTAAAAGGTTCAAAATATTAGAAAAAATGGGATATGAAGGAAAAGGTCCTATTGGAAAATGAAAAAAAGGTATTGTGGAACCAATTCAGCCTATCTCAATCAATGCAAAAGAAAAAACAAGATTAGGATACAAAGAGACAAAAGAAGAAGTCACTCAGAAGATTTGTCAACAAATCCTCCCACTACAAGCTAGTTTTGAAACAAAATCAAATGAATATGAATGAGATTCACTATCTGAAGAATCTTGTGAATACAAATAAAATTATGTGATAAAGAGGTATGGACCCATACATATGGAGGGACAAATTTCAGGGTCTAGACCACTTGAATTTGGATCACTACATATTGATGAATCTAGTGAGGATGATCAGACATCAAGCGAGACATATCATTCAGAGGAGAGTAACATTATAGATCTTAACGTTGCTAGTGAACACCTCAAAACTATTTCCATCATGACCCTCACCACCTTTAATCTTGACCAATCTGATGATTTCTTACCTTTGATACATCTCTAATTCATTGACTGGGAACAAACTGAGTTGCATGATATCCCTATCTTTTTAGATGATAATGCCATTGTCAATTTCCTTTGTTTTGAAAATATAGAAACAAGTTCCACCAATGAATTTCATAATGAAGCTTCAAATCAGAGGAGTTCCAAGTCTCTTAGCTACAAAATAAAGAATACAAAAAATCAATCTAATGGTGAAAACATGCAATGGTAGTATTAAATCATGAAAAAGTAAAAAGAAAGAGCCTATCAAATGGTGAAAACCTCTCTAAGGCACTGAAAGATGAGAGATTTGACACTCTTCTTGAGCATTATCAAGAAAGATCTTCAGTATTGGTTGAGCCTACAAAATCCATGAACATTGATACTGTAGAAACAACAAAGACCATACACCTAGTAGCATCAATGATAGATCAAGAAAAGCCAAATTTCACCAAATTCTTCGAAGAAAGAAAAATAAATTTTGCTTGGTCATATGCTGACATGCCAAAAATAGATCTAGATCTAATAATGCATCATTTATCCATGACACCTAGAGTGAAGCCAGTAAAGCAGAAATGGAGAAAAATGCATCCACACATCGCCCTACTAGTGAAAGTAGAATTAAAAAAATTATTCGATGCCGGGTTCATTTGACCAATTGACTATGTGGAATGGATTTCAAACATTATACTAGTTTCCAAACTAGATAACATCCAAATATGCATAGATTTTAGGGATCTTAACAAGGATTTTCCAAAGGATGACTTTCCTTTGCCCAATATAGACATCATTGTGGATTTAATAGGACATGTTATGCTATCACTCATGGATTGTTTTTTAGGCTATAATCAGATCAAGGTTGCACCAGAAGATCAAGACAAAACAAATTTCATATGCCCATGGGGTACATTTTGTCGGAATTCCATGCCTTTTGGATTAAAGAATGCAGGAGCCACCTATCAGTGTGCAATGACAACAATATTTCATGACATGATGCACACATTCATGGAGGACTATGAAGATGTCCTACTAGAAAAATCATTCACTAGAGAAGGACATTTGGAAATCTTAGATAAAATATTTAATCGATTGGAAAATTTCAATGTGTGGTTAAATCCAAAGAAGTGTGTATTTGGAGTAACATCATCAGAGTAGATCCAACAAAAGTTCAAGCAATCATGGAAATGCAACCTCCTAAGAACCTTAGCCAACTAATATCTCTACAAGGAAGATTTCAATCCATCAGAAGATTCATCACACAACTGGAGGACAAAATTCATCCTTTTACTCATTTGTTACACAAGAATGTTTCTTTCAGATGGGATGAAAGATGTGAAGCTACCTTTAATCAATTGAAACAATATATGATGACTCCACCTATATTGGTACCACCAATAGAAGGAAAACCACTTCTACTTTACATAGCAACTATTGAGGTATCCTTGGGAGCTCTGCTAGCACAAGAAGACTCTACATGAAAAGAAAGGGCCATATACAACATCAATAGAACACTAAGTGACTATGAACTTAACTATACATTCATTGAAAAAGCTTGTTTGGTAGTGGTGTTTGCTACTCAACAATTGTGACATTATATGTTAATACATACCATCAAACTAATAGCCAAGATAGATCCATTAAAATATCTACTTAGCAAAGCCACTCTAACAGGAAGATTAGCAAAGTTGGTGATGATATTGAGTGAATTTGACATTAAATATGTGGATAGAAGAGCAATCAAAGGCCAAGTAATAGTAGATCAGTTAGATGAAGCACCATTGCAAGATGACCATCCTATGCACATTGAATTCCCATATGTAGATGTCCTCACAATGATAGCACAACATTGGATATTATACTTTGATGGGTCTT
Organism: Sequoia sempervirens; assembly: GCA_007258455.2. NCBI lineage: Eukaryota > Viridiplantae > Streptophyta > Pinopsida > Cupressales > Cupressaceae > Sequoia > Sequoia sempervirens. The sequence goes on from VDFB02000013.1 coordinate 119,353,514, forward strand.
ACACTCAACATGGATCAGGTGTTGGAATCCTATTGGTTACTCCTCAAGGACACACTATCCCAAAATCTTATAGATTGATGTTCCCTTGCAAAAACAACATGGATGAATATGAAGCACTAATCATTGGTATCAAGGTAGCAGTGGAATGGAAAATCATAGAATTACAAGTTTATGGAGACTACCAATTAGTCATCAATTAGGTTAATGATGACTATCAAACAAAAGATGACAAGTTGATGCCATACAAGAGAATGGTAGATGACTTGAAGAAATACTTTGTTGAGATCAAGTTTGAACAAATTCATAGAGAAGACAACAAAGTTGAAAATTCCATTAAAACAATTGCTTCTCTTTTACAAATACCAGAAAAATGAAGTCGTTATGAATTCGTGGTGGAAATTTTTTTTACTCCCACATATGACAATCCAAAATCCCATGTTGTGTGCCATCTAGCTAATGTTGATTCTTCAAAATATGGGAAGATTTATACCTATCTGAGAGACAATACCCTTCCACTTGATCTATCTCAGAACCAAAAATACTCAAGTAGCTTGATAAACCCTGATAGCAGATGCACTTTATTGACGAGGTCTCGATGGTACTCTCCTCTGATATCTTGAAAGTGATGAATTTGAAACCACCTTATGAGATGTTCATGAAGGTATTTGTGGTACTCATTCAAGTGGTCTTTTTGAAACCACCTTATGAGATGTTCATGAAGGTATTTGTGGTACTCATTCAAGTGGTCTTACTCTAGCTAAGAAACTCCTATGCTTGGGATATTATTGGCTAAACATGGAGAAAAAATCTTTTCAATTTGTTAAGAAGTGAAAGAACTATCATCCATGGAAATATCATACATGCACCGATGCAGGAGTTGCAACCATTCACATCAACCTGGCCTTTCTGTCAATGGGGACTTGATCTTGTGGGTAAGATTCATCCATATTCCTCTAATGGACATAAATTCATTATCACAACCACTGATTATTTCACAAAGTGGATTAAAGCCATCCCATTAACCATGATCACTAGTAAAAAAATTGCCTCCTTCATCTTGAACTACATTGTTTGTCAGTAAGGCATCCCTAGTCCCATTGTTACTAACAATGGTAGAACCTTCAAAACCAAGATGTACAAGAACTTTGTCAAAAATTTCATATCCAACACTAATTTTCCACACCCCATTACCCTCAAGGGAATGGCCAAGAAAAAGCCTCAAATAAGACCATTTTGAAAATCTTGAAGAAAATTGTCAACAATGTTGGACATGACTGACATGTTCAACTAAACCCTTCCTTGTGGGCATACCGTACTAGCATCCGCACCCCTATATGAGCCACACCATAAGCTCTTGTGTATGGATTAGAATCCATCTTACCCATTGAGGTTGAGTTACCTTCACTTTGGGTATCATTGAAAGGAATAATTTCAGAGGAAGACTATCAAGTATCCAAACTATAGGTGTAACGCCCCCACCACGCAACCCTAGGGGAAGTTGCATTTAACAGCATAAACGTTAATTTTTTTTTTAATTAAAAAGAAAAAAAAAGTGAATGAAGGTTCACTACACAATGCCAACAACCCCTAAGGTTACAAGACTAAGCTTACATTAACCCAATAATGAAACATGAATTAAAACCATTACATATATTTGATTAACAATTAATTGCACATACATTCCATACATAATAAAATTAAATCAAAGATACAAGAGTTCCACATTATCCCAATGATATGCTTAACAATAAGGTTACAACACTCATTCCCCGAATGAGGTAATTCCAAAATATAAGGTTACAACATACAACTTCCACCTCAATACAAGAGGGGTAATAAATTACATTAGTAATTGAAAGAATATACATGAAGAACTGGATCCCACAAGCTCTCCAACTGGAAATCTCATCCAAATAACATAAGCCGACCCAACGGATTAAGATGTACATTCCACCCAACCATGTGATACTCAAAGGCTCACCCCCCGTATTAGGAGATAGTAACATGGATTCCTAGGCAAGACCTTCTACCTCTAGACAGACTACACAAAACTGATACGAAATAAATACAAGTACCACATCACATGAACTGAACGGTCATACGAAAAACTCTAGTACAACTCTCACACCATTGACATAGGTCACATTGCTTCCAGACATAAAATAGATCGTGAATGTCACAAAGATCAAGTACAAACTGGTGACTTAGGAAGAGTGTCATCACATAGCTTGTCAAGGGATATCCTTTGGGAATCTTCCTAGGCTCTAGCCCCCATCATGGGTTATCCTGGTGGCCTCTACCAAAATCTTAACACCCATGCTCACTCATACGGAATCAAATACCTCTAGTGAAGATGAGATAGATGACCTTGCCATTCCAGGCCTTCTTGTCTCATCCCTAGTCTAGACAAGCCCTTGGGTCCATGAGCGAGGAATAATTAATCTTATTTAATGTCTGATGCAACCTAAGCTTCTAACAAATTATTTAGTTATCACTAAATTAACCAACTTGCAAAGAGTTTCCCTAACACCACTTTGTGTGTCGGCCCCCTTTGCAAGCCACTCCTCTAAGACAACTCGTGAAGTAAATCCACACTCAAGGGTACACACGTGCAACCTAAGGAGAATGAATCCTATACATGACCTCAAGTCCTCACATCCCGTTCTCAATAACTGGGTTAAAATTGGATAAGATTTGACGCACTACCCCAAAGAATCCATAGGTTGACTATCAAAATGACAATCCAAAACTATAAACGAACCCCTATCTGGAAGACTTCAAAACATTTACTCTACTCTATTCTCCCAACATCGAGAAAGAACAAATAAACACTAAAATCATTTCGAGCAGTTAAATAAACTAATGTTCAGATTTCCTAAATCCAGTCAATCGCAATTCTCATCACTTGCATTTATCCAATCAAATACACCAATCTCATTTCACAACATTGAAATATTTAAAAAAAATGATCATTTACTCTATTTCTCATAATTAAATTCCATAATAAAAGCATTTTAATAATTTAAAGTCATTTGACTAAAATGAATCATTCATTCACTCTAAGTTTAACAATTATATTCATAATCAAAATATTTTAATAATTTAAAACATTTATTTAAAATCAATTAAACTTTATTCCCACTTAGCATTAATTAATCAACTAAATCTCATCTATACAAAAATATAAATATATACCCAACATCTATAATTAAAAGTATATACTTGATGTATATATATATACTATTATATATTTATATTTTTAAATAACTAAATCTCATTACTTAATAAAACAATTGATCAACATTAATTATTTAAAAAATATATACATATATATAATATATATACATTGTATATATACATATACCTACTAATTATATATATTATATATACATAAGTGTATATATATAATATATATATAAATAATTTATTATATAAAAATATTATTTAAATATTAAAATAATAATATATATAATATAATATATATATTATATATATCATATAATATATATATATTATATATATCATATAATATATATATATATTATATAATAATAATATTAAAATAATATTAAATTATATACATATCGAAATAAACTAAAAAGAAACAAAACAAACAAAATTTCATTTTTCGTTTGAAAGGAACAGAGCCCTAACTGGGCGCGGCTGCCATGCAGCCTCCCCCATATGGGGGGTACTGCGTGGGAGCAGCGCCTCCCACATGGGCGGCGCGGGGGTGCAGGGCTTTGGCCCTACCCTCCATGCCCAAACAAAACAATTTTTTTTAAAACAAAAATGTTCTTAAAAAAGAACAGCGAAAACCTCTGCGTTTTTTTCAAAAGCCCTAAAATTTTTGCAATAAAAAAATTAAATATACAGTTTGTATATTTGTAAATATATCTATGTGTATATATGCATAGGTATATTTACAAATATACATACCCAGATTTTCCATTTATAGTGATATTGTGCAAATGCTCAACAAATTTGCAAGAACAGAAATAAATTTGTCCAAACACAAAAAGGTTTAAGATTTTAGTTTGAAATGGAGATTTCTTTTGAGTTTTCTTCCTACTTTCATTATGTAAATTTTTGTTTTGGTTT
>VDFB02000013.1:119357714-119441893 GCA_007258455.2 Sequoia sempervirens
AATTTCCTCATTGGAAAAATACCAAATCAACTTCTAGTGAGCTACCAGTAGCCATAGTAATTCATTGTGATGCAAGGAACATGTGTACAAAAGGGATTGGATTGAATCATCATTATGCACGATATATTGATGGTGGAAGTTGACCTCCTAGAAAGGTTTTAGTGCAAAACTGAAGAAATTCCATTTGGTTTTGATTTGCTAAAAATAGCAAATCAACTCGTGAGGCTCTAAAAGTTGGCATGTGAGCTCACCTTGGTATGGAGAATGTAGAACACAATTCATTTTCTCTTGAAGATCAATGGGTTGCAAAATGCAGGCTCAAATAGGAAGCTACTTTATAAAACTAAATGTTTGCAAACAACAATAAAGTGCCAAAACCCTCCAGCTTCATTTTTTGAAACCCTGACAGAACTCATTGTGGGAAGATAAAAATTAACACGCATGCTCACATAGGACACATGAGTGAGCTTACAAAAATATTTTGTACCAAAATTAATGGGCTTCAAATTATGACCCTCCAAAGTGGATCACTTGGGCATATTCATCATGTGCACTTTTGAGTGTGCAGAGGAATTTTTTTGAAATGGGCACTTCAAATTTGGGAAATTTGAGAGTGCCAACAATCGCATTGTAGTATGTGAGGAGAGACCCTCCTAGCAGCCATTATCAAAGATAAGAATCTACTCTAGGAAGAAGAGGCTAGTAAAGAAACAACAAACAGTGCAAACCCCTACTAAATCGAAGGGGTCAAGGGAAACTTCTCCTAAGAGATCAGTGCCATGACCTCCAAGACAGACTCCGTCAGTTGTGATTGATGTAGATTCACCCCCTAGTAAGTCTTGCTCCACCAAAGTAGCCACCACTTAAGAAGCAAAAGGCTGAGATAAAAGGGGTAGTTTACTACCTTGATACAGAGGATAATGATATTATTATTGCAGGCATAAAAAAATTGTCCTCTTATGATACCTTGTCACAACATCACATCATTTAGACATCTTGTATCATATTTTTCCCTAGGGACCCATGTCATCATCTACTTAGTTAAATAAATCTTATTTATTTGACTAATTTCATTTGTTCCCTTCCTATGCATAATCCATCCATTCCTCTAATGTTAATTAAATAATTTATATTATTTAATTAATTAAATCATTTTTATTCATTCCTCTAATGTTGATTAAACAATTTATATTATTTAATTAATTAAATCATTTCTATCCATTTCTCTAATGTTAATTAAATAATTTATATTATTTAATTAATTAAATCATTTCTATTAATTCTTCTATTGTTAATTAAATAATTTATATTATTTAATTGATGAAATCATAAATCCAACATTAATTAAATAAATCAAATATTTATTTAATTAATAAAATCTTAAAAGGATCCTCACGCTTTCTTTCTAAAATCTAAACTCATGTGTATCTAATTAATTTAATTAATTATATAATTCATCAATTATCCTTCTCATATTTTTTAGGATTTATTTCCTTCAAAAGAGAATCAAAATCTTTCTATCTTTTGAAAATCTTCTCATCTCATTGTATTTCCTCTTTTGTCAAAAATCAAATCCTTATTAATCTTATCAAATCTTATCTCTGTCCACATCGAAAATCTATAAATCTAACCTTTCACAAGCCATTTGCATTGAATTCTTCAGACATCCTTATGTTGTCAAAATCAGTCTTCAATCTTCCATCTATCACCTTTATTAGGTCGTTATGCTGCAGAATTGAGCAACCAACATTCCTTCAACAATCAACCTTCAAAATCTTGCATTCTTATGCAGGTGGAGAAGAGCCATGGAGATCAATCAAGTCTAAGTTTGAAAATTGGTTTGCATGTCTTTCATTTATTTGCATTTTCATTCTAGTTTGTGCTTCATGGTGCTTGATAGGATTTAATTAGTTTATTGTTTTCAACATATTTAAACCTACTAATTTTTCCCTATGTACATTATTGGCCCCCACCATGGGGCCTTGCCCCATTTTTAACATTTATTTGCAGGTTTTTTGACAAGTTTTCACATTCTGAAATTTAGATTTTCAGAATTTTTTTTCATTTTAGCGTATACATGGATTTCTATAGCACATCCAGGGATTTTAACGGTGCTTTTGCAGGTCTTTAGGTGCTTACAGAGCTGTTTCAGCGCATTTAGGGAACAAAACGACGCTTATAAGTAAAATAATGTCGCATATACTTAGTCCATTTCATTAAAAATTGTGAAAAAAAAAAATTCTTTTAGCGCATTTAAGCTTTTCTTTAGCACATACAAGAACTGTTTTAGCACATATGGCACTGTTTTAACACTTTTGGCACTTCTTTTAGTGCATTCGATGATTCTTTTAGCGCATATGGCTCTGTTTTAACCTTTTCCACACTTATTTTAGTGCATTCGATGATTCTTTGAGCGCATATGGCTTTGTTTTAACAATTTCGACACTTCTTTTAGCACATTCGATAATTCTTTTAGCGCATATGTCGCTGTTTTAACTTTTTTATAGTCATTCTTAAAACGACCGTATCTTGGTCATTTTTTAGTCTTTTTCAAAGATTGTTTTTTTGAAATGGGGTAGAATTTTATAAGCTATCCAATGGTGTAGGTTTTTATCAACTTTTATAGAGTTAAAGTTCTCAAATTTTCATATATTCTTCAGCGCATATGACTTTTGTTCTAGCAAATTTGTAATTTGTTTCTTTTTGTCTTGGTGACTTGTTGGTGAATCATACGGAGCTAGAAAACATTGGGATCAATCAAAACAACAATTTGAAAAGCGAATAATCAGGTGCACATATTCCATTTTTAATCTCTTAATCTTGTTTGTCACATATTTCAATTTGGGGCATAAAATCAATCTTGTTTGATCACATAATTGAGATTGGCTTAAAAATAATTTCTTCTTCAATCACACATCTTGATTTGGGGTTAAAAAGAACAAGTGCTTGAACTATTTTGTAAACATTTCAATTTTCTAAAGGGTTAATTAACAATTGTGAGTGTGAATCAAGTGTGTGTGTGATCACAAACACCTCACTTGGTTTTCTTTTGTCAAACCCTTCATAGGAGGCTTGCTAGGGGATTTCATCACCTTTGGGGATGACCTCAATCGAAGTGTGAATCGAAAGACACACTTGTTTGTAAGTTAAAATATTGTTACTCTTGGCTAAGCCCCAAAGAACTTTATACCTTTGGGAAGTGAAGGTGAAGGGTGGGTTACCCCTTTCTCCCGACTGAGTGGCAAGATTTTTCTTTCAAATCATTCCTTAGTCAACCTTGTGTAGACTAGCTTGAAACCTAATTGGCCATACCCAACTTGACTAGTCATATGGCTTGTTGTTGTGTATTCAAGTGTTTGCTTAATCATAACATCTAATCTTTAAAGACAAATTTATCATTGTGTTTGGTGTGTGTGTTCATGCATTTACATGTGAAATATCATGTTTGATAGTGTCAAATTCAAACTTCCAATAAACACTTGCCACATCATCCAAATCATACAATCTTGTCATTCCATATTATATCCTAATCATCATCATCTCTTTAATCCAATCAAAAACATTTTACACCATGAAAACATTGGAAGACATAGCACAAGAGCTTGTTCACATGCTTCACAGGATTAAAACAATTCAAAAACCTTTGCCCCAACAAATAATTCACGGAGTCCATGACATAATACAAGAACTTCAAGCAAACAAGTCACCTCAAATCGAAAATCTCCTAGCTCAAGTCCAATACCTCATGGCCACTTGTCAAATTCAACAACCACCAAATCATCCCCTATCCATTCATTATCACCCTTCCACCTCATACCAATCTAATCCATCCACTTCTTCGCATGTCAATGCCACATCAACCTATCAAGCCACATCACGAAAAACACGTGAATTTAAGTCCACCTGGGCAACAAAATCAATAGCCTTTAATTGCTAATGAACCATTCACAAGGGGAACACTGATCTAGGTTATGTACTCTCTAAGAATATCATACAACTATCCAATAAAAATAAAAATCCTAAGCCAACACCTTCCACCCTTACACCTCCAAAAGATGTGACCCAAGGGCTACAAGCAAGGAATCAACTGTCACCATGTCATTCAACAAATATAGTTGAACATACAAAAGAGTCCTCAAACGTCATGCCAAGTCCTTCAAGTCAACCATGTCATCCACAACCCCTTGAGCCAATTCAAGAGTCTCCTGTCATAAGTTCAAGTCACCCTCTTTCATGCTCCTATGTTGTTGACCATCAAGAACATGCCAAGTCTCTCCATGAGAAATCCCCTTCCACTTCCATTCAAGCAACCCAAGAGGTATGTCAAGAGCCTAATCCTAAGCATGTGGAAACATCAAGCCCTAGTCCTAATAAAGATCAAATAATTTTCATCCAACCTATCCATAATATATATCATTTTTATGATCAAGATGATATCCATAATGATGAAGAGCCTATCCATGAGCAACTTGATCCTATACCCATCCATGAGAAAGATATTCCAAATTTACCTCTACCTAGTCCTATCCATGATCTATCAACATCCACTTCCCTTGATGAGACACATGCCTCTGAAGCACACATAGAAGATCAAACAAATTCCTTGGATCTAAGTGAACACAATGCTAATCAAGATCCTAATGATCCTCCATCACCCACTATCAACCCCATTTCAAGTCCTCCATCATATCCTATTGGTCTTTCCACCCTCATTCATGAATGTTCCTCCTTAGAACAAAAACAACCATTATCTTCCCTTGCATCATTTTCTCCATCCAATAAGGAACTCGTGTCTAGTGTTCCACCTACACCTATTCCCATTATCCATTGCACACTCCAAAACATGAACCACCAAGGTAAAAGTCTAGATCTTCATGAACAAGGTATTTTGGAGCCCATCCATGTCAAAGTCCCTCCATGCTCTTATGGCCTTGGAAATACACCACAGGGACAACAACCTAAAGATGTTGGTATTTCCTCCATGCCTCCTAAGTCCACTTTCCATCATAAAGCCTATCGTATCCCTAAAACATATGTTTCCATCCCCCCTCCATCATCCTACAAATGTCAAAAGCATGTGACCATACACTTTCCACCATCAAATTTTCCACCATTGCTTCCAACTCCTAATATCCCTCCATCAACTTTCCCACCATTGCTTCCAACTCCTAATATACCTCCATCCACTTTACCACCATTACTTCCAATGCCTAATATCCCTACCATCCAATCCTTTTATCCAGTTATCCATAAATACCCTAACATTCCAAATCATGACCAACAAATGTACACATTGTATAAACATGAAGCTTCCACCCATTCCACCATACCCATGGGATTCAAAAGAAAAAGGTTTAATACCTCTACCTATAAAGTAAAAAATCCTAAGGACCCTCATGCCTTAGGACACCAGTACAAAAATTTAAAGCAAAATACATCCAAAAAGCTATATAAGCCCATAGCTCCAAAAGAAAAATCCAAAAGCAAAATGGTTTGGGTCCCTAAGAAAAAAGAAACCAATTCCAATGAGGCATCCTATTCTCAATCCCAACCATCCACTTCCACCCCACATTCTCATTCCATTCAAAATTCTCAAATTCCTAAAACCCACAAGCAAAATAAAATTCATAAAAATACTAAGTCTATGCGGGTACCTAAAACACTTCATCCACCACCTCCTAAGCAAACATCTCCATTGCTTCCTACATCTCATCCACATCAAAAACTTCAACGCTTATCACAATGTGTGCAACCATTGGTCATGATTCCCTTCCATTTCCCAACAATTCCACATACCTCCATCTCCTCACCCTTCACTCATTATCCTACATATCTCCCCCACTATCTTTCTATGGTCCATGCTTTTGGATAAGCCTCCTCATTCATCTTTTCCATAAGTCCCATATGATCCCTATCATATTCCCTACATAATCCATATCATGATCCACTATTTTCCTCCATAATCCACATCATAATCAATTATCTACCTAATCCATCTACATTTCATGTCATCCCTCACCAACATCTATGAGCATAATGACATTTGACATGGTCCATGCAATGACATCCATCCCTAGTGGGACTATCACCTTTCATGCAACTAGAAACTTGAGTTTGTCCTATCCATATTCCCCTTCTCCCATCCAAAAAAATCAAATATTCAAAAAAAAAAGAAAAAAAAAGAAAAAAATTAAAGAGAAATCCCTTCGTCCAACAGTGAAAACTTGGTAAACAGGCGCCTTGGATAAGTGCCATGATGAAAAACTAGCAAATAGGCATCATGTGTAGGTGATCTTCTATGTCACTTACACTTGGGGGCACAATGTCTTATCTATCCAACCTATCATTTTCATGTCATATCATTTCCATCTTACCTACCATTTTTAGCCATCATATTGAGTCTATTCATACATACCTATCATATTGAGTCCATTCATCCACCCTTCTTCTTTTGATCTTGGTGAAGATATAAGAGGCAATGATTGAAACATGTTTTGAGTATCTCTTGACATACCCCATCCTTCCAAGAAAGCCTATAATTATCCTATTGTCATAAGCATTGTCATGAAATATCCTAAGTCTTGTACCTAGAATGGGGCATGTTATTCCTATGCAACATAGTATTTAGAAATCACATCCTTGCTCTCTTATGATACATACATTCCTTCCATTCAATATGACCTATCCTTTCCATCCATTCGTCTATCATGAGATTTTTATCCCTTATTCCATCACCCACCCTTGCACCTAGACTTGGTTTTCCCCTTGTCATTAGTATCTAGCACAAAGGCTACTCAAATTTTCATCCAAAAACATACAAAATTTCCTAAATCCAAAAACATCAAAACATTTCAAAAGTCCAAAAACATCAAAACATTTCAAAAATCCAAAAACATCAAAACATTTCAAAAATCCAAAAAAATTCAAAACATTTGAGAAAATCCAAAAATAAAAATAAAAAAATTTTCAAATATTTCAAAATCCAAAAATCAGATATTCTAAAAATACAAAAATCAAAATATCCCCAAACATACAAAAAAATGGAAAAAGGTCCTAAAAAAAAATCCAAAAAAATAAAAAAGCCAACAAAAATCCAAGCAATAAAATCAATCCATCCAATTAATTCTTCTAATTTCATCTACTTAATCCATCACCTCAATCCGATCATCCAACCATTCAACCAAATCAATCATCTTCATCAAAACCATTTTATCCAATCAAATCAATCAAATCAATCCAAGCAATAATCCAAATGCAAGTCAATCCTTAATCCATACCAATCAAGTCAATCAATCTTGTCAAATTATCCAATCACATCCTTTGGTCTTGATCCTAATCTTGTCGTAAACCAAATAAACCAATCAATCAATCAATTATCATCATCCCTGTGTTGCTCTAGGGATATGTCACTCCCCACAATGATGACACTATCATCATCATCAATCAATCAATCAATCACCAGTTTACAGCTTGACAAGGGCCCTACCTTGTTTGTTTTTGTATCATTTGTGCATGCTTGCTTGCTTGCTTGTGTGTGTTATCATTTTATCTTGCATTTGTATCAAATCCATATCATTCCAACTAATATTCATATCTTATGTATGTTGGAGTATCTTTTTGCACTATCCTTTGCATCTAAGGTCATATCATACCTTTTGTGCATTAGGACTTTAATGCTCTAAGTCTACTTTCTCATATGTCTAGACAAGGTTGTATTACACTGAGGCACAAGACACATCGTCACCTTGGTCCTTATATCTTGGTGCATAACGTCTATTGCTATATCAAACATCATGGTTGCTCACCTTCATTGCAGCATAATGCATCATTCATCTCCTTCATCCACTTTCTATCTTGCATCATCTTGTCTATCCTTATCATTTCATTTTGCCAGCATACCCATGTTTGTTCAACCCACCTATCCTCTTGAGGGGGCATCATCATTCCACCATCATCCTATCTTTCTATAATTATCCATTTTCTTTTACTTGTATCTTAACTTCTTTGAAATGACGTTACTCGACACAAATCTCATCATCTCGAACATCATCTCAAAGAGGGGAAAAATGTAGACATCAAAAAATTGTCCTCTTATGATACCTTGTCACAACATCGCATCATTTAGACATCTTGTATCATATTTTTCCCTAGGGACCCATGTCATCATCTAATTAATTAAATAAATCTTATTTATTTTACTAATTTCATTTTTTCCCTTCCTATGCATAATCCATCCATTCCTCTAATGTTAATTAAATAATTTATATTATTTAATTAATTAAATCATTTATATTATTTAATTAATTAAATCATTTATATTATTTAATTAATTAAATCATTCCATCCATTTCTCTAATGTTAATTAAATAATTTATAATTAACTAATTAATTAAATCATTTCTATTAATTCTTCTAATGTTAATTAAATAATTTATATTATTTAATTGATGAAATCATAAATCCAACATTAATTAAATAAATCAAATATTTATTTAATTAATAAAATCTTAAAAGGATCCTCTCGCTTTCTTTCCAGAATCTAAACTCGTGTATCTCATTAATTTAGTTAATTAGATAATTCATCAATTATCCTTCTCATCTTTTTCAGGATTTATTTCCTTCGAAAGAGAATCAAAATCTTTCTATCTTTTCACATCTTATCTTATCTTGTTTTAATTCCTTTAAAACAATAAATCAAAATCTTTCTATCTTTTGAAAATCTTATCTCATCTCATTGTATTTCCTTTTTTTTTCAAAAATCAAATCCTTATCAATCTTATCAAATCTTATCTTTGTCCACATCGAAAATCTATAAATGTAACCTTTCACAAGCCATTTGCATCGAATTCTTTAGACATCCTTATGCTGTCAAAATCAATCTTCAATCTTCCTTCTATCACCTTTATTAGGTCGTTATGCTGCAGAATTGAGCAACCAACATTCCTTCAACAATCAACCTTCAAAATCTTGCATTTTTATGCAGGTGGAGAAGAGCCATGGAGATCAATCAAGTCTAAGTTTGAAAATTGGTTTGCATGTCTTTCATTTATTTGCATTTTCATTCTAGTTTGTGCTTCATGGTGCTTGATAGGATTTAATTAGTTTATTGTTTTCAACACATTTAAACCTACTGATTCTTCCCTATCTAAAATTATTACCCCTAAAAAAATGTAGCAATGAATGCCTTCTCCCATAAGGGAGGTTGCCTCAAGTTCAAGAGAAAGTAGCCTTAGACTTGGGAAGGGTGATATTAGTGGTTTAAATAATGTAGATGATTTGAGGTGGGAAGCCTACAGAGCATTCATGGAAGATGATTCTTTTATTGAAACAAAGGAATTCAAGGATTTTATATGGGGAGAAAAAGCCTAAGAATATGTAGAAAATGTAGCCAAAGAAAGGAGCCTACATTTGGAACTCCTTGAGGCTACTGTTCAGAAAAATGTAAGGAAATTTATGGGGGAGGAGTTGCAAAACATTATAGCTAAGGACGACAAAGAACTTGTACAAAAAATTGGTGTATTGTTGTTAGCTAAGTGGGATATAACTGATGCGGTGGTGCTAGACACCATAAGGAGGTATGAAAAACCCCTGTTTCAAAACTAAGAAGAGGAAAAATTGGCACTTTAGGGATTAACATTCAGTGAAGAGTGGGATGCATTGGCAATCTGGTCATTGTCTTTGGGATCCAAGAAGCTAGTAGTTGTTGAACCAACTTACTTTAGTGGAAATTTGGTTATAAAGAGAGTCTCTAACACTCTAACATTAGAAGCGCTTGATATGGTAGTAAATGCTACAAAATTTGCTAAAGCAATAGTAGAAACCCTTACTCTTGAAAGGGATAGGTATAGGAGTAAGTATAATGAAATGGTTGATGAGTATAATGGGAGTCAATAAAGGGTGGTTGTAGTAGAAACCGAGTTGGCATTATACAAGAAACAAATAGAAACATTAAGGAATCAAGGCCCAACTAGCTCCAATTATGCACCACCTACTTCTCTAGTTGTAAATTCCCAATCTCCTTCTCCACTAGAATAGTGTTTACCAATAGTGTGATCTAGGTGGATATTTGATGTCAAAATTGGAAGAGTCCCATATACTCTAGATTTCAGCATCATCTTAAAGAGCTCAAAAAACTGGACTCAATGCAACTTAAACAAGCAAAAAAGGAGCTCATGTGCTCAAGTTATGCTTGGTCAAAGTTGGTGTCAAATTGAGTACAAAGGCCTATTAGAAAGGAAAAAAAATCATCATCTCCAAATTGGTCAAAGTTGGCATCATGACAAAGAGCTTGTTGCCACAATTCCAACGCTATTCATTTCATCAAAAGTGAAGCTTGTAGGACAAAGTTATGACCAGTCAAAGTTGTGGTCAAACTTGGTCAAAGTGGTGACATGGCATCAACAAATCTTGACACTTGGTAGGACACGTAGCAGATGACATGGTAGGAGTAGTAAGTTGGCATTGACATGGACCAATTAAGTGATAAAATATGGATTAAACCATATTTATAAAATTAAAAAATATTTGGTCTAAAAATTAAAAAAACAAAGAGGATTTGGTGGGATTTGATCCCTTAACCCATGCCTTAAAATCCTCTTTCCTTGACAATTTCCCAATATATAAGGGGAGCCCCTCCATATATATAAATTTTAAATAAGCATAAGAATTGCTTTATTTTATGTAAACCATAAAATAAGGAGAGAAATAAGGGGGGGACAATAATAATTTAAATAAGATTCTAAAAGATTAACCCCCTAAAACTAAAATTAAAGTTAACCTCCAAACTTAAAACAAATTTAATCCCTTATGATTTTTATAACCTCAAAATTATTAGGGCCATGAATATAAGGGGGATAGTTTGGTTTTATTATAGTTTTTAAAACTAATATTCTTAAATTAAAACTAGTCAACCTCTAAATGGTTAATAAAATGATTTCCTATGAGAAAAGACAAAAAAAAAAACAATATGGAACCCAAATGGAAGGTAATAAAGGCTTAAAGACAAAGAATTTGTTTTTTTTAAAAGGGGGTAATGGTTGATATTATTGTTTTTTATGTAAAAGAGGGGGAAAGTAATTTTTTATGGTTTTAACCTTAAGGGGCAATTTTTTGTATAAAAGGGGGGTGAGAGTGCAAGTTTGTTCATGAAGAATTCATGATTCATTTTATTCTTTGTGATGTGAGAATCATTTTAGGAAATGGAGAATGGTGAGAGTTTTTGAGAGGTGAGAGCTAGGGCTTTGATGGTGAATTGTCGTCTTTGTACATTTGGAGCTTGAAGTCAAGCTTGTTGTACTTGTGAGGGAGGAATTTGTAATTCATTATCATCTAAGAGCTATGAGGAGGCTTTGTAAGTGTTGAAGCCTTATAATTGTTTCTATAGCATAATCAAGGATCGGTCACTCTATTGGAGAGGACCCAAAGACGTAGCCATCTTGGTGAACTTTGTTATCAACTTGTGTTGTCTTCTCTCTCATTTCTCTCTTATGTCAATCTCTTCACTTTAATTTGGTTATGTTTATCTAAGAATTTTAATTATGTTTTCAAGACCTTCCATTTAATCATTGTAAAAGTTATTATTTAGGTGCAATAGTTCTAGATCCTAACATCAGATCAAGTAATATCAGATCTTTGTTGTGACTAGTGTTTGAAGAGGTGAATGATAACACAATCTAGGAGTAGTGAGGTGAAGGAACATTTGCAAAATACAATCCTAAGATTGGTAAATGAAGAAATTTTCCAAAGATGGAAGGATTCAAAGTTGGAGAAAGTCTAGAACTTGATGAGAATATTTTTCAAAAATATTTTCTCGAAATGAAGGCAATGGTAGAAGTTATTTTTTAGGAAAGTTAGGAAAAGAGGAAATGGAAGAAGCATGGAAAGGGATATTGTTCGAAGCAAGAGAAGCGTGAAGATCGAAAGGGAAAAAAGAAAAGACCAGGAGGTGATGATGACCCTCTAGAAACTCCATCTTCTCCTTCTTCTCCTACAAGTCCTATTTCTTCTGATAATCTTTTCAAGGGTGCACATATAAGCCTAGAATTAAATTGGATGTAAAATTTGATCTACCTGAGTATTGTGGGGAATTGAATGTTGAGAAATTAGATGACTGGGTTCAACAAGTAGAAGTCTATTGTAGAGTTGAAAATCTCTTATATGATGCTTCTGGGATCTAGTTAGCTACTATTCGATTGGGAGGAACAACTCTCACCTAGTGGGAGAGTAGAACTCAGGCATAAATTTCACAATATGGTAGAGTCAAGTTAACTTGGGTAGAATTTGTTAATGCTCTTAAGAAGTAATTTTATCCGCTAGGCCATAAGCAACAATTAATAATGGACTAGAAATTGTTTAAGCAAGGGAAAGGTTAGACTGTCCAAGAGTACACCCATGAATTCAGGAAGAGGGCTATTGCATTGAATGTTCCATTGTACAACCAGGATACATTTCTTAAGTTCATAGGTGGTCTTCACTCTTATCTATGACATTCTATTTTGGTCTTGCATCTTAGTAATCTAGATGAAGTATGTGTTTAGGCCACACATTTAGAGTCAAGAGGTAAGGGTACTTTTATGGAGAAGCTTGAAAAGAAGCAATCTAAGGCTAAAGGTAAGTCTGAAGATGCAGGAAAGGGGAAGAAGACATTTTCCATTAAGGAGGATAAGCTCACATGCTCTCATTGTGACAAGGAAGGTCATGATATAGATCACTACTAGAAGTTGCATCCAAAATTGAAGCCAAAATGGGATCGTAAACAAAAAGGAAAGGAGACCGCAAATGCTATTATGGATCTTGGTTCAGAGTTTGAAGATGAAACTAAGATAACAACAATGGGACTGAAAGGTAAGAATTTTACCACCAATGTTGCTTGTGGTGCTTCTTCTTCTCAATTCTATGTTGTTCTTGAAGATAAGAAATGAAATGAGCTATTTCACATTAGGGTGGTTGCTAAACACAATAAAATTGATACTCTCATAGATATTGGATCACAAATTAACTTAATCTCAAAAGATGTTGTAAGGAATTTGGGATTGAAAACTACACTACATTAGAGACCTTATCCACTAAGCTAGGTTTGTGAAAATAATGAATTGCAAGTAACAAGGAAATGTACTTTAAGATTCACAATCACAAGTAAGTATGTTGATGAGGTGTAGTTTGATGTGGTTCCACTATATGTTCATGGGATAGTGTTGGGAAGCCCATATTTATATGATTGAAAGGATATATTCTATAGGGAACTTAATCAATATCATCTATTTAAAGATAACATTAGGTATATTGTACATTCTCACAAGATCAAGACTGGTAGATCTTTTGTAAACATAGGGTAGTTAAAAAGGGTGGTTAATACAAGTAAATACTGTGTTATGCTTTATTTATGTTAATCTAATTGAAAACAAAAACACAATAATGAAACATTAATCTAAAGAAAACTAACTAAAATTAAGCAAACCAGTGTTCTTCAGAACCGTCCCGTTTTCTCTATCTACAGTGATTCTTTTGAAGCTATTTCTCTCAAATTATGTAAGCTAGGCTTCCTTCAAATGGCAACTTGTAGAACGAGTATGCAAATGAGAATGCTTTATTATTCTATATGCTGATGAGGATGAGATTGATGATACGGATATGGATAGGGGCTGTGATTATGCACAGGGGCTGTGAATAAGAGATATCATGATTCTATTGCTGTTGCTATGATTCTAATACTATCTATGCTATGAAAGTACTCTATGAATGCTATGGATGCTATGAGATTTGCCTATAGTTTACTTGCTTAAACTTCTATATGATTTGGGGCTCCCGACAGCTGTATTTATAGATTTTTGCAGGCACAATCTCGGCTGGCAAGAATCTACGACTGTGAGATTGTCTGGTAAGTTTGAATGGTGAGAGATGGAGAGGTTGAGAAGAAAATGGGGGAGGTTGAGAGGTTGGAGAGAAGGATGGATTCCTGTCTTCAACCCACGGGAACAAACCTGCACAGAAACAGAGAAATTTAATTTTCTGTTTCAACCATTTGCTTCTCGGGAGTTGAAGATAAATCCCAAATTAAATAAATTAAAATAAATTTATTTAATTTATTGCATTTGATTTTTGATTTTTGAAAACTATGGAAGATTTAATTAAATATTTTGTAACATTTAATTATGATGTGACTTTAGAAGAATTTGAAATATTTAAAAGATTTAATTAATTATTTTTGGAAATGAATAGATTTTTGAATCGAATTAGAGGAATTTCGAAATGATTTTAAGAATGAATATCTAAATTGGATTAGAGGAAACAATTAAATATTTTGGAATTTTTAATTGTAAATGATATTTAGAAGAAGAATAATATTTTAATCTTTATTTGAATAAGATATTCAAACAAAGATTATTGATAATTAATATAAATAAATCGTAATGTTTATTTAATTAATTAAGAAATGAATATGAAAAGATGATTAAATAAACTTATTTATTTAATCGAAATGAAAGAATGAAGAAATATAAATAAATTATTTAAATTTTTTATATGCAGATAGAATTCAAAGATTTTAATTAAATAATAAAAATATTTAATTAATTACCAGACAATATGATGTGACCATTTTAAGGTGTATACATTTTGCCCCTCTTTGAAGTGATGTGTTTTACGCATTGCTTCAAAGAATTTTGAAATTTGCCCCAGATGTTGATTATCGAAATGCTGATAAGTATATGCCCCCGCGAATGATGAATCGATAAAATTTTGAATTTTCGTGATTTTTTTTAATTTTTTTATGATTTTTAAATTTTTTCGATTTTTATGATTTTGAAGATATCGATTCATCGTTCGAAACTAATGAGTTGAAGAAATTGACCCGAAGAGAAATGAAATGAAAATTTGATGAAGAAATTGCCCCTGCTATGTGAAAATATGATAAAAATGCCCCAATTTCACCATTATATAGGTTAAAAATGTCATTTTCCATGTCATTTTCAATTTTAATCTAGTAAAATTTGCAAATATTGAGCTCTGAGTTGATAATCATGGCACTTCCAGTTCACCTGCACCGTTTCGAGCGTATCCGATGTCATCAGCGGCTAGCGCACTACGAACCTCCGGTATGTGTCTCGTAAATCCCTGTCTCTCAAAAATTTTGTTTTGCGCACGTTTTTAATGTTTAAATTCAAAAAAATTGAGTTTTAGCGCTCTTAACATTTTCGTAGCGCATACAATAATTTTTGTAGCGCATTTAATATCGTAGCACCCTTAAGGTGTATCGTAGCGCACTCAAGATGTTTCATAGCGCATACGATATTGTAGCGCATTTGATCATTTGCGTAGCGCATATGATTTCATAGCGCACTTGATATGTACTGCAGCGCTTTTGATGAATTTTGTAGTGCAAAATATATCATAGCGCATATAATTTATTTTGTAGCGCGATTAATATGTTTTGTAGCGCAGTTTATTCTATAGTGTTGATAATGAATTGTATAGTGCATTTAACCAATTTTGCAGCGCCTTTGATTTTATGTTGTTGTAAATGATAAATTTATTTCCAAAGTTGTTGGAGAACAAATAGTAGCTGATAAATTTTCTTTTAAAGTTGTTAAAAACAAATAGGACGGATAAGTTTTCTCCTAAACTTGTTAGAAAGAAACTTGATGTTGATTATTTGCGTTCCATGATGATGAAAAACAAACAGTTTGATTGATTCGTTTGCTTCTAAGGTTGTTAAAAACAAACATAATTTTGATATTATTCGCATTTCATAATGATAATGAAAAACAAATAGTTTGATATTCAGTTTTGGATTGATACATTAGGATGATTTGATATTGATGTTGTTTTGATGATGTATATGAACAGGAGAGACTAGGTGTCCTGCAGTTACAAGAGACTTTCCCGAGCACATGGTCATTGATTCTGCATTTGTTACAGTCAGATAGAGATGTGATTGATGCTTGCAGCTTGACTTCATTACTTGATATGCATGAGGTTCGCCTCAACAGGGCCCTATTGACAGCACTTGCAGAGCGGTGGCATAGCGACACCAACACCTTTCATTTACCGACAGGCGAGATTACAGTGACCCCCGAGGACGTATATCGCATCCTACGGATCCCAGTGATGGGAGAGATAGTTGTTTTTGATAGACGAGAGGTTGGAGGTACTCTTTCTTTGAGACGGATATTCAGAGATGATCAGATAGCCGGATACTTAATCCCATGGGGTGAGATTACAGATACCTATCCACCGCTACCAGCTGTACTTGCAGGATTCATTGGAGGTGTGTTGTGCCCCGACCATAGGTCGAAGGGGTTTGCGATCGGATGGGGTCATGTTTTGGAAAGTATGGTGATGCAGGGGACATGGTATGCATGGGGTACATGTATGCTAGCCCACCTATATGACGAGCTACATCATATCGTATATGGTAGAGGTTGTAGTTTTTCTATTGGATGCTCATTACTACAGATATGGGCATGGGAGCATTTTGCAGTTTTATGTCCATTGACCCGAGGACATCGACCAGCTGGTCGAGCATACAGATGGAGATATGCGCATATCATTGCTCAGCCTAGACTGGGCAAACTAGTGTATTGGCAGCGACTTTTAGATAGTTTAAGATCTACGATTATGCCAGAGCCATATTTGGATTGTGAGCCATGGCAGAGGATCACGAGGAGATGCCTTTTGTATACTTCGATTTTTGATTGAATGACTACATGGATCACAGAGAGATTTCTTGCTGGGCGAGTATTACGACGGTTGGTGAATCCCGGGGGTAACCACCCGTTGATTTAGCTATTGCTCTTGTTGACAGCGGAGCTTTAATGTAGAATACGGATCTCTTATGATGCAGCTGTGGCAGAGTTCATCAGTTTAGGAGCACAGATGTGGGATTACCAGGTGGATGTTCTTGATGCAGGAGCGACACCAGAGTATGTTCAGTATGTTCTACAGCATCCACCTCCACGTATGTTTGATCCTGATGAGGCCATTTCTCCTATTATTGCTCAGAGACGTCGATAGAGGGACTCAGAGTCAGGAGATGATGATTCAGAGGACAATGATGATGATGAGAGTAGTGGAGATGATGACTCAGATGGAGATGAGGGTGGTGATGATAGGGGTGGAGATAGAGGTGGCAGGAGAGGCGGTAGGAGAGGTGGCAGAGGAGGTAGAGGAGGCAGAGGTGGACCATAGATGAGGCATACTGACCCATCCCCTTCCGTAGATCTGACAGTAGCAGGTCAGATATCATCTCTGTAGAGTACCGTACAGAGCTTGCAGGCTCAGCTATCACAGGCACAGGCCTTGATTTCACAGTTGCAGGGTCAGGTGACTTCGATTACTGCTGAGAGAGACACAGCTAGACAGCGGGGTGAGCAGGCCATTGCCTTAGCAGATAGCCTATAGAGAGTAGCAGGTAGCACTTTGCCAGGTGACATGATGAGGGAGGTTACCAGAGCCACATGAGAGGCAGAGTTCTATCAGACTAGATATCATGATTCAGTTCCACCTGAGCAGAGAGAGAGCTACACTTAGTCACGATCTACTCATGGTCACTCTCGTACTACTAGCAGGGGTGTGACATAGCCATTACCTCCTAGAGGGCCACCAGGGACAGGCGGAGCAGGTCCATCAGGGGCAGGTGATACAGGTCCATCAGGGGCAGGTGGTACAGGTCCTAGGCCAGCTCCATCACAGGATAGCTCTGCCTAGTGCATTGTATATGATTCTTTTATGATATTCTATTGAGACATTTTGTATACACCGTGAGATGATCACATTTTTGATGATATTATATCTCTTGTAGTTGACATCCTTGTACATTTTGACATTCATTTTTGAGATATATGAAATGCAGCGATGATTTTACATGATATATGATGTATATCCATATGATGTGTACTATATGATGGTTTCATGATTTATGATATTTATATACATGATTGTATGAGATGAAATTTATTTGATGAATGAATGTATATGGTAACAATGTATGTATGCTTTTTATGATTTTCTAATGCAAAAATGTATGAAATGATGTTTTTATGAATGTCAAGATATACTCAGTCATGTATTTGAAAAGATATAAACATTTGATTCTTTGCCAGCTTTTTAGAAATTTATAAATGCAAAATGTAGATTCTAGCATGAATGCAATCTATACTAACCATGCAGGACATTCATACAATATTGCCATTTAGAGAGCTTATACATGCTTTTTGTATCATCATAGAGCTTTGAAATGTTGAAAGTTAATACAAGCATCAAAGGGTATGTTAGCACTAGTGATGTCCTGAGTATTGCTTTCATGATTTTTAATATAGCAAGTTAATACAAGCATCTAGGTATAGATTGAACCAGAATGACACAGTATTGCGCCATGAGCAAGGATTAACTTATTTCCATACAAATTCTGAAATATGCATCTGATACATAATGAAACATGTCTACTTAGCCATTGCATAGTACTAATGATTTCCTCGCAAACAGCAGACAAAGAAAAATCATACTCCTTCCTTGCTTTTCTAGTTCAGTACATCATCGAATTGCTCCAAAGATATGATAGAAAATCAAACAACCATTCCATTCTTGCTTAAAGTATTTCAAACATTTATTCAGATTAAGATCATCCAAGTTTTAGTTATCATTATTGATATTCTCACTTCAATAGTTGTTTGGATCATGTTGTTTCGATTTTCATTGGCATGAATATGTTTGTGATCAATTTGATACGACAATGTTTGTTTTGTTTTGTCAAACTGTTTTATGTCTGTTTTGGAATATTCTGAAAGCTCGTTGCCCCTCTCTTGTATGTTTTTGTGTTTTGCCCCCAGTGTAAACACAACCTAAAGATAAAAGATATGTACAAATTCATCAAGCCATGATGAAACCTAAAGATTCCCACTACATGATATGGATAATGAAAGATATATACAGATGATTGACATGGATGGACGATGCCGAAAGACATAAACTAATAAATGGAGGAACCCATTTTTATCACAAGTAGCGCTTGTTTGCCAAGTTTTCATTACTTGTTTTTATTGCACTTTTTCAAAACTTTTTAATTTTTTTTTTTTTTAGGACTTTTTATGATTTTTGATTTTTGGGTTTTTGATTTTTGATTTTCAGGACTTTTTAGACATAAAACTTCTTAAGGTGCATACTATTGGTTGGCTCTTCAAACAGGTCCCCCTCTGATGTGGATAATTGATATGCTCCAGAACCATATGCTGCTATAATAACAAATGGACCAAGCCAATTAGGTTCAAATTTGCCTTTCTTTTCTCTGTCTTGCTGATTACGTGGATTTTCTCTCAAAACTAAGTCACCCACTTGAAATGCCCGTGGTTTAACTCTGTGGTTATAACTACGAGATATGACTTGTTGATAACCTTTCAAGTGATCAGCTGCATGTTGGCGTCTTTCATCTAACAGTTCAAGCTCTTGGAGACGAGAAACCCTGTAGTCTTCATCACTTATCAATCCCTTAAGTGAAACCCTAAGCGAAGGTATTTCAACTTCTAATGGTAAAATTGCTTCTGCTCCATAGACTAAAGCATATGGTGTGGCTCCTGTTGGTGTGCGAACACTGGTTCTATATGCCCACAAAGCTGGGTTGAGTTGAACATGCCAATCACGTCCAACATCATTTACTGTCTTCTTCAATATCTTCAAAATGGTTTTGTTAGAAGCTTCTACTTGACCATTACCCTGTGGATAATAAGGTGTAGAGAACCTGTGTTGGATATGAAATCTTTCACAAAGTTCATCAACATCTTGATTCTTAAAAGGTCTTCCATTATCCATAACAATAGAATTAGGAATTCCATATCTACAAATAATGTAATTCAGATAAATGAAGGATATCTATTTACGATCCTTTGTTATTGAGGCAACTTCAATCCATTTTGTAAAATACTCAGTAGCTGTAATGATAAATTTATGACCATTTGATGATGAAGGATGTATTTTACCAACAAGATCTAATCCCCACTGAGAAAAAATGGCGAAATAAAGGTTTCTTGTGCAGGTGCATGAATAAGATTCCATGGATCTGGCATTTAGAACACTTCTTAACAAAAGTAAAAGAATCTTGCTCCATGGTAGGCCAATAGTATCCCATTCTGACAAGTTTCTTCGCTAAGGTCAAACCACTCGAATGAGTTCCACAAATACCACCGTGAACCTCTTGTAAGGCTTTTTCAGATTCGTCGCGTTCAAGACATCTAAGGAGTGTACCATCAAGACCACGTCTATAAAGGATATTGGCAATTAAGGTATAACGAGATGATTGACGAATGAAATTCCATTTTTGGTTGCGGGATAAATCTAAAGGTAAGATGTTATCTTTCAAATAGGTATAAGTTTTGCCATATAAAGGTGAATCTGAACTAGTCAAATGACATATAACTTGGGTTTCAGGATTATCATATGCGGGAGAAAACAATTGTTCCACCAATAATTCATACTTGGTTTGATCTTCAGATATTTGTAATAAAGAAGCAATGGTAGCCATTGCATCTGCAGCTTTATTATCAATCCTTGATATTTGTGAAAACTTGATTGACACAAAATATTTCTTGTAATCATCCACCATGTTCTTGTATGGTAGCAACTTATCATCTTTTGTTTGATAATCATCATTAATTTGATTAATGACAAGTTGTGAATCACCATAAACTTCCAGCTCTGTAATTTTCCATTCCAAAGCTATCTTCAATCCTATGAGTAATGCCTCATATTCTACTATGTTATTTGTGCAAGGAAACATCAATCGATATGATCGTGAGATGGTATGTCCTTCAGGTGTAACAAAAAGAATCCCTGCCCCCGAGCCATATTGTGTATAAGATCCATCAAAGTACAATGCCCACGATCTCTGAATTGTTGCTGTAAAGACATCTACATCAGGAAACTCAATGTGCATTGGATTGTCTTCTTGTAAAGGAGCTTCAGCCAACTGATCTGCAATGACCTGTCCTTTAATGGCTTTTCGATCTACATAGTGAATGCCAAACTCACTTAAGATCATTACCCATTTTGCAAGTCTTCCTATTAAAGTAGCTCTACTTAATAGGTATTTCAATGGATCTATCTTTGTTATCAGCTTAACTGTATGAGCCAACATATAATATCGCCACTTTTGAGAAGCAAACACTACTACAAGACACGCTTTTTCAATGAAACTGTAGTTTAACTCACGTCTTGTTAAGGTTCTGCTGATATAATATATAGCCCTTTCTTTACCTGTAGTGTCTTCTTGTGCTAGCAATGCGCCCAAAGATACTTTTGTTGCTGAAATATAGAGTATGAGTGGCTCTCCTGGAATAGGTGGAATTAAAACTGGTGGATGTGTAAGATATTGCTTGATTTGATTGAATGCTACTTCACATTTGTCATCCCATTTAAATGGAACATTTTTATGCAATAAATGTGTAAATGGCAAGCTTTTGTCTGCCAGTTGAGCTATAAACCTTCTGATGGACTATAATCTTCCTTGCAATAATCTTAATTGACTGATATTTCGTGGTGGAGGCATGTTCATTATAGCTTGTACCTTTTCTGGATCAACTTCTATACCCTTTTCTGAAACAATGTACCCTAGGATTTTTCCAGATGTAACACCGAAGACACATTTCTTTGGATTTAGTCGAACATTGAACTTCTCCATTCTGATAAATATTTTTGACAAGATTTCGAGGTGTTCATCTCGTGTATGAGATTTGAAAAGTAAATCATCAACATAATCTTCCATGAATGTATGCATCATATCATGAAAAATAGTTGTCATTGCTCTTTGATAAGTAACTCCAGCATTCTTTAACCCAAACGGCATTACATTCCAGCAATAGGTACCCCAAGGACATGTGAACGCTATTTTATCTTGATCTTCTGGTGCAATTTTTATCTAGTTGTATCCTGAAAATCCATCCATTAATGAATACATTGCATGGCCAACAGTTAAGTCAACAATCATGTCTATGTTAAGCAAAGGAAAATCATCTTTAGGGCATGCTTTATTTAAATCCCTGAAATCTGTACAAACTCTAATCCTTCCATCTGGCTTTGAAATAGGTACAATGTTTGAAATCCATTCTGCATAGTCAATAGTTCGAATGAATCCAACATCCAAAAGCTTCTTCAATTCTTCCTTGACTAATAATGCAACATGTGGATGCATCTTTCTAAGCTTTTGCTTTACAGGCTTTATCCCAGGTTTGATAGATAAGTGATGCATTATCAGATTAGGATCTAACCCTGGCATATCTGCATATGACCAAGCAAAGTTAATTTGATTATCCTTCAAGAATTGCATAAATTTTTGGACTTCTTCAACTGTTAATGATGCTGCAATTTGCAAAACTTTTGGCTGCTCTGCTGTACTTATGTTGATTGATTCTGTTGGTTCAATCAAAATAGAAGATCTTTCATGATAATACTTGGGAAGAGTGTCAAGTTTCTCATCCTTCAGTGCCTCAGAAAGGTTTTCACTGTCAGATTCGCTCTTTACTTTTCTCTTGTTTTTATCTATCATTGCCATTTTTTGGTTTTCACCAATAGATCCATCTTTTATTTCATTTATTTTGCAGCTAAGAGACTTGACACTCTCCTTGTCAAACTCATGAGTATAAGATTCTTGAATGAAACAATTGTTTTCTTCATTTGAGGAACAAAGGAAAGTTATAACATCTTCATCATTACTGAATGTAGGAATATGGATAGGTGCGTCAATGTCCCAATCTATAAGTTCTGGATAAACTAAGGGCATAGGATCATTAGGTTGGGTAAGGTCTTGAATTGTCAAAGTCATGATATGGTTATCATCCTCATGGTAGACAAGGTCTATGATGGTATTCTCCTGTTGATTATCAATCTCGTTAGAATCTGATTCTTCCTCACTTGAGTCATGATCGCTTTGTAAAACATAATCGAGTGGAGGCCTTGAGCCTTCTCCTTGTATAAGAACAGGTGCATATTTGTGTATAGTATCAACTTGTTTATCCCTCCAAAATTCATCATTATAAATGGTGTCCCATTCATATTCATTAGAATCAGTATCTGAACTATTTTGCAATTGGTAAACTGATTCATGAGATTTATCTGACACGGATCCTCCTTCATGAATTAATGATGTCTGCTGTGAAGTAGGTTCTTCTTTATCTTTACCATATCCAAGTCCTGTTTTATCACTTGAATGCTTTGAAATAGGTTGAATTGGTTCCACAATTCCTTCTCTTCGTTTTCCTATAGGACCATTCCCTTCATAACCCATCTTTTGCATGATAGTGTACCCCTTACCATATTGTTCTTTAAGCAACTTAATGTGCAAGAGAGATTCATCTTCATCTTTGTATAGCCAATTTAGGATGCCCCTATCTTCAGCTTCTTCTTTAGTGGTATTTGCTCTAATGAATTTTCCATCAAACTTTGTGATTGGCACGGAAGCTTGAGATGTAGAAGCAGTTGCAATCTTTTGATTTGATAAAGTTGGTAAACCATGTGATCTTAGAGAAGGTGGTAAAGTAGAAAGAGATAGTGAATATTCACCTACCCCTTTGTCTTTAAACTTCAGCTTAGTATCAAGATTCTTTGTTAATTCTTGCAATTGAACTTGTAGATTGGAGGAAGAAACGACAAGAGCTTCTCTATTATGTGGCACAAAGACATCTTGAGTTACACTAAGATTTGAACAAGTTTGGGTACTATTGTAATTTGCTTGTATAGTTATTTCTTGTCCATCATATGGAAACTTTATACATTGATTGTATGTTGATGGTACTGCTTGCATATCATGGATCCACAGACGACCCAAAAGTATATTATAAGACAGATCTCGATCTAGAACCTGACAAAAGGTATTCTTCACAACAGGTCCCACTCTGATAGGTAGTAATATTAATCCTTTAGAAGCTCTTTCTTCATCATCATATGCCTTGATGGTTATTTTCCTTCGTGGATCAATTTCATTTTCTGAAATTCCTAAGGCATTTATTAATTTTAAGGTACAAATATTCAAACCGGCTCCTCCATCTATTAAGACACGTCTAATTCGATGTTTATGGATCATGACTTCAAGATAGAGCAAGGAATTATGTGGATGTGTCATAGAGGCATCATCTTTGTTAGAAAATGAAAGACAAGTGGGGGAAGATAAATGTCCCACCATGGCTTGAAATTTGTTTGCATCTAGATCAGTATCAATAGTTGTGTTTACAAGAGCTTCTTCTAAAATATTCTTGTGTATGGGGGATATTTTAAGAAGTTCAAGAATAGATCTTTGAGCTGATGTTTTTATCAATTGATCAACCAGATTATACTGAGTTGGAGAAGAAATAGTTGTTTTAGATGAACTTCCTTTTAAAACAACCTTTGCTTGACCTCTTGTTGTTACATTAACCTGTTGATATTCTTGTTTTCCTTTGATTTTGATAACATTAATCTGATTATCATCTATGTGAATGTGACAGATTATTTTGTCTTCAACATTATGTATGCTTTTGGCTTTGGTATTCGATGTTTCCCCCTTTTGGTAGTTTGGCAAAGGATCTTTGAATGCTTGATGATAATCATTGGTATGATGTCCCTCAATTGTAATGGTACCATTGTCAATTAAATCTTGTACTAGATTTTTCAAAGCTTGACAATTGTTTGTTCTATGACCTTTGCATCGATGATAATTACAATAATAAGAGTCATTCCATGATGGTGGTTTAACTCGTGGCTCATAATCTCTTTGTGGTGGTAAGGTGATAACCTTATTATCAAGAAGCTCCTTGAGAGCAGACTCAAGAGATTGACCCAAAGCAGTAAAAGTCCATCGGTTTGAAAAGAACGAAGGTCTAGACGGATTTGATGTTTTAGTATCGCCAAGATTATTATTGAAATTACCACGATTTTGATTGGTATTTTGATTGGTCATGTTCTCTTGCTTGGAAATTTGTCCTTGTTGATTATTGTTTCCTTGTTTCCTTGTATTTTCTTGTGGATTGTTTCATGGAGCACTTGATAGATTGAAAACAGATGGTCTTGTTCGTAAATTATTTGCATCCACTATACCATCATTAACAACATTTTTGTTTCTATTCCAAAACCTTGTTTTATCGTTGTTGTTTTGATTTGATGTACTTGGATTATCAAGTTTTATCACTCCCCTTTTAACCAAGGCCCCTTCAATGGTGATTGCGTTTTCAATCAGTTTTTCAAAGTTATGAGGACAATGAAGGTTAAGCCTATAGCTTAATTCTAGATCAAGGATATTAATAAAGATATCCATCTTTTCCTTTTCAGGAATAGGACAAGAATATCGTGCAAATAAAATTCTCCATCTTTGTAAAAATGTAGTAAAGGGTTCTCCTACTTTTTGTTTCACTTTACAAAGATCAAGCATTGTTATTTGGTGTTGAATGTTGTAGGAGTATTGTGAGATAAATTGATTTATCAACTCCTCAAAAGTTTTGATAGGTGGAGTGATTTTTGAAAGCCACTCCATAGATTTTACACCTAGACTTCGTGGAAATAATCGCATCAAGTAAGTATCGTCATAGGCGAATTCAAGACTCATGTTTCGGAAATCCCTAACATGGTCAATGGGATTAGTTTTTCCATTATACCTATCATACTTAGGAATTTCACAATGTTTTGGAAATGGGATCATTTGAAGACTCCTATCAAATGGATAAGGAGATATGTCTTCCAAAACATATTTCTTTGTTGTACCTCCTTGCATTTCCTTTATTTTCCCTTGTAATTCTTTTATCTGTTGGTTAAGAGCACTAAAGTCATTAGGAGGAGTTTCAGGATTTTGTTTAATCCCTTCTATGTCAAAGGTGTGAGGCAACTTAGCTCCTTGATTAGCTAATGAAAGAAAATATTTTTCTTTGTTACGTTCTAGAATTCTTTCCATAATAGTATGGAATTGGGGATCTTGTTCTGCTTCTTGAAGCTTTTCTTCTGTTAAATCATCAAGATTAAATGTTTCCTCTTCTTTTTCATTTCGGTCACCCATTTTACTAGTTGTGGTTTCTCCCTCGTCTTTTTCCATTTGTTTTTGAGATCTCGTGAAGACAGGCATAGATTTGTGTCCAAATTTTACTCACTTTTGATCAAAAGAGTGAAATAGTGCAATTTATGTGATATATATGAAAGTCAAGATAGAATGAAGATTCTATGACTTACACAAAATTTCTAATCTTATAGCTTGTGTTGTTCCCTAAGTGAAAGGATGAAAATCCTGTTAGCGGGAATATAAGCAAAAGATCAAGAAAAGGATGGTTTTGCGCTTTATGAAATTTTGGTCATGACTTTGTAAAATGATGGATTTTATGATAGATGCCTAATGTATTCTAAGTTCTCTATTGTAAGATTTGATTTGGACGAGTAGAATATTCGATTGCTGGTTGGGGAATATAACTGAAACGGATGCGTTGACTATGGTTATGCCTTTGAGAAAGGGCTCTTCTTTGAAAATAAGCTTGTGAATACAAGGGCTCTATGGCATAATCATCTGAAAGACCTCTAACACAATCATGATACCTATGAAGAAAAGTTCTATATTTGAGTAAAACTTTTCGACTTTGATATAGGAATCGTTGTTTCTTCAATAATTTCTTGTGGTTGAGGGGTTTCTTTGGCTTCTTAATCCTTTTGGAAATGGATTTCTTTACAAATTTTGTGGATTTCCAATCTCGTAACATGAGATTGATCAATATGATAATGAGTGTTTTGGATGATCTTAATCTAAATTAATGTAGTGAAAACACATCAAACAAATTTAAAACAGTTGTTTTAAGTCCTATGCTAAACATCAAGTGTGTAACCAAAATGTTTTTCAAAAATTGTTTTAACGGGTTTTACACATGACAAGCACTTCAAACAGACTCACTCTTAGTTCTCAAGTAGGTCATCATAGCAATCAACAGCCCACATCTTAAAACTGCGTCGACTCACACAGCCGTGTCACCCCCGAAAGGGCGCCCGTGTTTTTGTCTTTTCCAGGTGCGTACTCAGAGTGACGGAAGTGGATACCGGATCCCCTGAGCAAACAATCCTTGGAAGTTATATGGTGAGTATCTTGGGGGTAGATTCTTCCCTCCCCTGCACTGTGATTGAAACAATGTTCGGAAACTGACTCGGTTAGTTACTACACTAGGTTCGTAGTAAGGGTTTCCGTTCGGTGCGGCAAATGATAGACTCCCTCGAGAGACCTCCCTACCTTTAGAACAAAGGCTTTGGGGATGGTTATCAATGCACACTACCATCAAAAGAGGGTTTCCCCAATTTTGCTTTAAATTTTAGAGTGGGGTGGAATAGCCTGGCTTTGGCTTGAACCCACTTGAGTCGTTCCTCTTGGGTGAGTACTTTTTCCCACAAGAGCAGGCTCTCTACAAGGTTTTAACAAAGCTGTAAAATGCATAAAAAGAAAAAGGTGAGTTTGGCATTTTGATCACCCAGTTAAGGGGAGAGCATAGGCCTATCACCGAAGACAAAGCAAACAAAGGTTCAATTGTTAAGCACCAAATGAAAATTTTCTAAACTAAGTGAAGATGTTGCTTCACATAAACAGAAAATTCATTTTAAGCCCAAATTGAAAGATAAAGTGTCTATCCTAGGATTGCTTTATTTTATCTTAGATGACTACCCTAGGATTGGTTAATTTTATCCTTTAGATGACTACCCTAGGATTGGTTAATTTTATCCTTTTAGATTATTAATTGTCCGCGGCTGCGTCGGAATCAGTTAGATTATTTTACAATTACAAATTACAAAGCTGCCTTTTAAAAGTTGCACTGCAACAGACATTATAGGCGCTGCAAAAATAGTTAAAGGCGCTGCAAAAGAAGTTAAGGGCGCTGCAAAAGAAGTTAAGGGCGCTGCAAAAATAGTTAAGGGCGCTGCAAAAACAGTTAAGGGCGCTGCAACAGTCTTTAAATGCGCTAATCTGGAGGTGACCTTCCCAAAACGTGTTGTTTGCACTATTCCGCTGTTTTTTTCCTGTAATCTGTCAAAAGAAGCTGTAAAAAGATGTTAAAAACGGGGCAAGAGCCCCACGGTGGGCGCCAAAAATGTGTTATGCTTTATTTATGTTAATCTAATTGAAAACAAAAACACAATAATGAAACATTAATCTAAAGAAAACTAACTAAAATTAAGCAAACTAGTGTTCTTCAGAACCGTCCCATTTTCTCTATCTACAGTGATTCTTTTGAAGCTATTGCTCTCAGATTATGTAAGCTAGGCTTCCTTCAAATGGAAACTTGTAGAACGAGTATGCAAATGAGAATGCTTTATTATTCTATATGCTGATGAGGATGAGATTGATGATACAGATATGGACAGGGGCTGTGATTATGTACAGGGCTGTGAATAAGAGATATCATGATTCTATTGCTGTTGCTATGATTCTAATACTATCTATGCTATGAAAGTACTCTATGAATGCTATGGATGCTATGATATTTGCCTATAGTTTACTTGCTTAAACTTCTATATGATTTGGGGCTCCCGGCAGCTGTATTTATAGATTTTTGCAGGCACAATCTCGGCTGGCAAGAATCTACGGCTGTGAGATTGTCTGGTAAGTTTGAATGGTGAGAGATGGAGAGGTTGAGAAAAAAATGGGGGAGGTTGAGAGGTTGGAGAGAAGGATGGATTCCTGTCTTCAACCCACAGGAACAAACCTGCACAGAAACAGAGAAATTTAATTTTTTGTTTCAACCGTTTGCTTCCCGGGAGTTGAAGATAAATCCCAAATTAAATAAATTAAAATAAATTTATTTAATTTATTGCATTTGATTTTTGATTTTTGAAAACTATGGAAGATTTAATTAAATATTTTGTAATATTTAATTATGATGTGACTTTAGAAGAATTCGAAATATTTAAAAGATTTAATTAAATATTTTTGGAAATGAATAGATTTTTGAATCGAATTAGAGGAATTTTGAAATGATTTTAAGAATGAATATCTAAATTGGATTAGAGGAAATAATTAAATATTTTGGAATTTTTAATTGTAAATGATATTTAGAAGAAGAATAATATTTTAATCTTTATTTGAATAAGATATTCAAACAAAGATTATTGATAATTAATATAAATAAATCGTAATGTTTATTTAATTAATTAAGAAATGAATACGAAAAGATGATTAAATAAACTTATTTATTTAATCGAAATGAAATAATGAAGAAATATAAATAAATTATTTAAATTTATTTATATGCAGATAGAATTCAAAGATTTTAATTAAATATTAAAAATATTTAATTAATTACTAGACAATATGATGTGACCATTTTAAGGTGTATACAAATACTTATACCTTATGTCTGTCAAGTCAGGTGATTCTAGACATGAACGTGAGGTAATCAAGGCTAATCAGATGTTGCAAGATACACCAACAGTATGACATGATGAAGCGAGAAAAGAAAGCATTGATGTTCCCTTGGGTAAAAATGTTCCTGTTGTGAAAGATAGACATGTTTCATTCACTTTTGTATCTACATTGTTATTCAGCTTGATATTAGCTAGTGGTTATTGGTTAATGGCTGTAACAATTGATGTAGATACTTATGGAAGTGATGGAATGATGCATATTCTTATAAACATTATTGTAGTCTTGATTGTGGTGATTGTGGTAATTGCAACTTTTAGAGGTCCAAAATTTCTCTAGTGGGGAGGACTGATCCAGGTGGATATTTGATGTCAAAATTGGAAGTGTCCCATATTCTCCAAATTTTAGCATCATCTTGAAGAGCTCAGAAAATAGTACCCAACACAACTTGAACACAAAAAAAAGGAGCTCATACACTCAAGTTATGCTCAATTAAAGTTGGTGTCAAATTGGGTACAGAGGCATGTCAGAAAGGCAAAAAAATCATCTCCAAATTGGTCAAAGTTGGCATCATGATAAAGTGATTATTGCCACAAGTCCAACACTATTTGTTTTGTCAAAAATGGAGCTTGTAGGACAAAGTTATGACTAGTCAAAGTGGTGGTCAAACTTGGTCAAAGTGGCGACGTGGCATCACCAAAGCTTGACACTTGGTAGGACACGTGGTAGATGACATGGTAGGAGTAGTGAGTTGGCGTTGACATGGACCAACTAAGTGATAAATATGGATTAAACCATATTTATAAAATTAAAAATATTTGGTCTAAAATTTTTAAAAAACAAAGAGGATTTGGTGGGATTTGATTCTTTGACCCATGCCTTAATATCCTCTTTCCTTGACCATTGCCCAAGATATAAGGGTAGCCCCTTCGTATATATAAATTTTAAACAAGCACAATAATTGCTTTATTTTATGTAAACCATAAAATAAGGAGAGAAATAAGGGGGGGACAATAATAATTTAAATAAGATTCTAAAAGATTAACCCCCTAAAACTAAAATTAAAGTTAACCTCCAAACTTAAAACAAATTTAATCCCTTATGATTTTTATAGCCCGAAATTACGAGGGCCATGAATATAAGGGAGATAGTTTGATTTTATTATAGTTGTTAATCTAATATTCTTAAATTAAAACTAATCAACCTTTAAATGGTTAATAAAAGGATTTCCTACGAGAAAAGACAAAAAAAAATGGAACCGAATGGAAGGTAATAAGGGCTTAAAGACAAAGAATTTGTTTTTTTTAAGGGGGTATTATGTAAAAGAGGGGGGGAATACAAATTTTATGGTTTTAACCATAAGGGGAAATTTTTTTCTATAAAAGGGGGGTGAGAGTGCAAGTTTGTTCATGGAGAATTTAGAATTCATTTAATTCTTTGTGATGTGAGAATAATTCTAGGGAATGGAGAATGGTGAGAGTTTTTGAGAGATGAGAGCTAGGACTTTGATGGTTAATTTTCATCTTTGTACATTTGGAGCTTGAAATAAAGCTTGTTGTACTTGTGAAGGAGGACTTTGTAATTCATTATCATCTGAGAGCTGTGAGGAGACTTTGTAATAGTTGAAGCCTTCTAATTGTTTCTAGAGCATAATCAAGGATCGATTGCTCTATTGGAGAGGACCTAGAGACATAGACATCTTTGCGAACTCCATTATCAACTTGTGTTGTGTTCAAGCTCTCTTTTCTCTCTTATTTCAATCTCTTCACTTTAATTTGGTTATGTTTATCTAAGCATTTTAATCATGTTTTCAAGACCTATTTAATCATTGTAAAATTTATTATTTAGGTACAACACTCCTAGATCCTAACATCAGATCATAGTGCCATATAACATTGTCCAGGAACCACTTACAATTGAGGAGCCAAGCACATTAGGTTCAATTCCATCAAATGAGGCTACCAAAGCACAATTACTCTGACAAATTGATGTATATAAGAAATTTCATGAACAATATCATGTATGATAATAATTCCAATATTGTTCATATAGTTCTATAAATTATGAATGGGAAATATAGGTCAAACTAAATAGTGTTCATTCAAATTATTCTTGGATGTTGTAAGCAATAAGGTTATCTCAAAGGGATAAGGATATATTTGTCCCAATTTTGGACAAGTGGATTCTTGCAGTTGGTGTTTTGAAGCTTATTGTAGTTGGGGCCACCCATCAAAAGGATGGGTATCCAAGGATTAGTCTAATTTATTTGTTTTTTGATGGGATTAGAGAGAAAAAGTTTCAGGGGTATGCTACTCCTCTAGAGTAGAAGATTAATGAATTCAAGTCAAAGTTTGATGAGGTAGAATTGGTGTTGCTCCCTGATATCCAACATACATACGATGAGGTCAAGCCTTTAAAAACATGGAAGGACTAGGTGGATACCACTATTGTTTCTCAAGTAGCTCTCATTTGTGAGAATGTTGACATTGATATGTTAAAGAATAATCTTGAGAAACTATCTTTCATCATCGGCTTTCTAGAAGATTTTAATAAAGAATTCAATTCAGTGATGGAAAAATGCTCTCCATATAGAAATAAAATGGATGAAATCATTGATTTCAATTGACCATCTGATACAAAATATGGGCAATGGAAGAGGATATTTATTGATGAATTGGATTTATAAATATAGGGAATGGAGAACACATGTACTTGGTCAAGTATAGTGAAGGTCTAGCCTTAGAGATTGCAATGCATAAAAGATGTCTCCTAATTGAACACACCATAGGTAAATGCTAATTACCGATGACTTGGATGTTTATCTACGTTTTCCATCTTTCTTCACATTTTTTTCATTTTTCTCAAAGGAATGAATATGCTACTTTTGTTAGGAGATTATTCTTTTCAAAAAGTTGCTTTTGGAAAGTGAGTCTATCCTCTTCATCCAATGGAAATAATCTTTGTCTCATATATGTTCCCTCCATTTGAAGGTGCAAATATAACTATAAAGGGAATATATGCTATAGCGATCAAATTAAATTGTGACATGTGTACCTCTTTTCCTGAAGCTTGTTTTTCTCCCCTTTTCTTATAATATGGAATTTGGGGCCATTAGTACAAGTTTTTTGTTGAATTCTAGATCTAAACATGCAAATTAAGAACACAGAGAGAATACATTTGAAGTTTGTATCTTAATTTTTGAGTCAAGCAAGTGAATTTTGTCAATTATATGGTTTCCAAGCACATCTGAATAATAATGAAGATATTTTGAGTCTATTGTCTCTCTAGCTTTAATGTTGTATGTGAATTAGCGATGAAAGTTTGATCAATGATCATTTCATTAATCTTCATGGTCATTTTGCTTTGATGTATGTCTTCATTTTGGCTCTGGTTTCATGAATTAGTTAAAATGTTTTGATTAAAATATAAATTCATACACATATTGAGTGGATATGATAAGTAGTCATAGATTCCAAGTATTGATATGTGAATTTTAATGCAATTTCACAAAGATCATTGCTGTTCGAAATTAAAGTGATCTTATCATTCAATTTATTGTGTTTTGACTCCTTTACCATAGATATGGCACTGATCCGAGGTGTTAAATGCATTTCTATTGGTTATGGTCTTTCAATTTGAGAATAAATTTCATAAACAAACTTTTAAATGATTTACCTTTTTTGAAGCTTATTGTTGTATGGTATTCTCAGCTTTAGGTGTTTAATTCTTTTAAGGAATAGCCAATTTCTTGAAGGATTTCATCTATTTAGATTCTTATGAGAATACATTTTCTTAGTTATACTATGTGTGAAATAATTGTCTAGAATAATTACATGGTACACATTATGGGATCACCCTCCTAGGTTTTATAGAGCCCAAAGTGTAGGAGAAGAAGCATTATAGCTTCCTCTCGTTCATTGGCCAATCATCTCCTAAGTAGTTGAGAATTGAATCTGGAAAATTCATAGATGCTCAGTGGGATCTTCTTGGTTCTTTAAAATTCACCTATGGTTTTAGTCCTAGTTTTAAAGGAAGGATGATCAAACCTATTGTAGGGAAAGAAAAACCATTTTGTGTTTCTATCCATGATTTTGGTTGATCATATATATCTTGTTAGAGTTCATGCATAAGTAAGAATTCTTTAGTGATTGAACATTATCTCCACAAAGGGGATCAATTAATATCCCATTAGCGGGATTATCATTGATTCAGTTAGATATGTAAAGAGGACCATTTGGTGCATGTTTAAGTATGTATTTTTATGAGAAAGTGATATCAAGAGACATTTTAGTTTGGCTTTTACAAGATTGAATTTAGATTAATCCAACTATACTATCCATAGGACTTTGTTCATTAGTATCCATGTTGTCATAATTTGTGTCAATATTCATCACATCATTCTTCTTAGTTTCACTAGCTTTGACAAATGAAATGTTATGTTTTGGAATGGGATTGGTAAAAATTTGTAGGTTTTGGTTGGGAGGGGCAATAGACTTATTAAATTGATCATTGAAACCTCTAATTAGGATATGATTAGAATTAATGAGGTCTTGCACAAGATGTTTAAGATGCTTACAATGTTACATATCATGTCCATTTTTATGGTGCAAATAACAATAGGAATTTTATCTAAGGTTGGGGGTTAATGGCTTATTAGGATTAGCAGTTCTAACGTGAGGTAAGGAAATCAAGTTCTTTTCTAGAAGTTGTAACATAGTGTTATGGAGGGTATCAAGTAAGGGAGTAAATTGTCTAGCTAGATCCCCAAATGTAAAAGGATTTGTCTTGTTTATAGCAGCCACTTGGGTATTGATATGTTGGGTTAGTTGAGGGGGATTTAATAGAAGAAAGCCTTTATTCTATTTCCTAAAAGGTTGGTAATTTTTTTGATTTGTGGATTCAGAATTTTTAGGATGACTAGAGGTGGGTTTTGTTTCATGACAACTAATCGAGATTTGATAATCACGAAGAGTGGTGCACAAGTGTAAAAAGGAAGGAAACTTCATCATTCCAAGCTTATATTGTATCTTACTTTGTATTTTCTCAATGAACATTCATTTAAGGTGAGGATCAAAAATATTTATGTTGATTTCAAAATCAAGAAATTGGTAGCATGAAATGAATTCAATAACCTTTTCACCATCCTTTTTCTTACATCTCATCAAATCAGCTAATGTCATCTTAGGGGTCATATGCACTTGGAAATGGTTGATAAATTCCTCAAAAATTTCATTGAATGAACAAATTGAGTTATTTGGTAATGAGGAAAACCATTCTAAAGTAGTATCTTTCAAGGACCTAAGGAAAAGCTTAGCCAAGAGCTTATCTTCAAGGACGAAATCGATGCATGCATCAGTGTAAGTGGAAACATGGTTAGAAGGATATACTTTCCCTCCATATTTCTCAAAGCTAGGAATCTCTATACCTTGTGGTATCATAATTCTTAATGTATCCAAGGATAAGGGATTGCTTTTGGCATAGTATGAAGGTTGACCATTTTGATTTTGATTTATGGTGGAAATTGTTTTTTGAAGGCATGATTTTTTTTGTAAAAGTTGGTTAAGGATGGTGTCATTATTTTTATTTTAAGATGGAGGTGAATATGGTGGATGGTGTCATTGGTTATATCTTCCTTAGGGACACTAGCAACCATTGTTTCAACACTTGTCATACTAAGTGAAGGTAAAGAGTTGTCAAGGGTATGGTTCATACCTAGTGAACTAGTTTCAACACTATGAGTGAAAGAGCTAGATATCCCAAGATCCATGATGAGTGTTTACTCATGAGACATGACACGAGTCTCAAACTACGTCTCACTATAGTATTAGCAATAGGGAACCAAGTCATAAAGATCATGCAAAGGACAATCAATGAATACGAGATAAATGCAATGAACACAAGATAACTGATATGCTTTAATTCCAATTCTTATGTTTATAAATGCACTTGAAATGAAACCAAATTAAGCTATATCTAATGAAATGAATGAAAAAAAAATCAACAAACTTAAATAGAGATCTAATAACAACAAACCAAAGCATAAAGATGAAGTTTTTATGATGCAAAATGTAAATTCAGGTTTGATACAAGACTAAATCACTCAGATGGGTGAATGGGTCCTAGTTAGGGTTTTTGGAAGGTTCAAATACTAAAAAACAAATAACATAGAATTCCCACAAATTTGGAAAAATAACCTATACAGGGACTAAATCACCTAGGTGGGAAAATGAGTCCCATATTAGGGTTTTTAGGCAAAATTCAACAAATTTTTGAGTTGATATTAAGGTTTCTAGTTTGTATGCTCAAATGACTATTTGAAATTATAGTTTTCCAATGAAGTTTAATGATGCAAGATGCAAAAATACAACCTATATGCAATTTTCCACCAATGAAAGATTTAGGAGTCCTAAATGAAATTCAACTAATGCAAATATAATGAAAATTTAACCTAGATCTAGGACTTATAATATTCTCCAAATCATAAATGTAAGGGTTTTCACATCAAGTTCTCCAAAATGAATCGAAGGAAACATGGTTCCACCTTTTAGGAGATGAAACTAGGGGTTAGGACCTATTTCACTCCTAGTTCATTAGGAAACTAAGATACCTCAACCAAGTGACTTGATTGAGGGAAAGAATACATATATATAAGGGGGTGGTTTCCTTATGTGTGATTAATGAGGGGGTTCACCATTAAAATGAAGTTTCAAAGGTGTAATACAAACTCTAATGCACTAAACCCTAGAAACTTAAAATATGAAATCAAATTACTAAATAGAGAGAAATAGAAAAGTACCTAGAGGATAGAAGATGTATAAGCAAGATCTAAAAACCCTATTTTTTTATTTCTAAAGTGCACTGGGACTCATATGCTAGGATCGATGAGCTAGTATTGCTACAAGAATCTAGGCAGAATCTAGAATCTTCTATTGACAAATTAGGATCTACAAAAAACTAGTGAAAAGATGTATAATGGGAATCATACACCTAGATGGGTGATTTAGTCCTAGTATTAGGGTTTGGCTAAAAAATTTGTAGCCTCAAGTGATATTTTGCAACTTTTTTCTTGTCTAATATTCAGGTCCGAAAAGTCTAAATTACAATTTTTAGGTGAGTTTTCGTGAAGATGACAACTTCTTGACAACTTTGACAACTTTCTTCAACCTTGCAACTTTGTCTTCAAAGGATCTTCAAGCTCCAAATTACCTAGATCTTCAATCACACATGAAATAGGGAAAAATGTTGTTTTGTTAGGGGATAGGGGTTTGCATTGTTCAAACCCCATTTTGGTAACTAAACCTTGAAATAAAATGAAATAGCATGAAGGAATGATGAATGCATAAATTCAATGTTGTAACTCACCAAACCCTCGAAATAAAGGTTGCAAACTTTTGTGAAATGGATTTAATGGATGTGGATCTTGAATCTTGATTGAATGCTTGCTTGAATCATGAAACCCCACATCACAGATCTGTTAGCTCAAAAGCACACATGATGCATGAAGACTTTTACATGAAGCTTGAATCTTGAATGCATCTCCAAATGCTTAAGAATTTTCCCTTAGATGCTCTTGTAATCATTCTTGATACTAATTTTTGATATAGTTCTTGAATACTTGAAATATTAGATCATTTTAGGAGAAATTATGTGAAATAACCTTTTATTTATACTTGTTTATGTCCAATTTCCCAAAATTACAACACTACAAGCTAACATCAGATCTAGGATAATAAAATCTCACCAAGAATTTGATTTGAGATAGGTCTTGGTTAAAGT
Source organism: Sequoia sempervirens (assembly GCA_007258455.2). NCBI lineage: Eukaryota > Viridiplantae > Streptophyta > Pinopsida > Cupressales > Cupressaceae > Sequoia > Sequoia sempervirens. Next base: position 119,394,817 of record VDFB02000013.1, read on the forward strand.
GGAACTCATATGCTAGGTTAGGCATATGAGTCTTAGTGTCTTCAACATGGGACACAAACTCCACAATTTTTTTTGATAAATGCAATGTTTAAAATTAGGCCTCAAAACCTAGGTGGAACCCATATGCCCAAGGTGGCGTATGAGTCCTAAATCACTAGATCTAGAATAGAAAACCTCAAACATTGAATCATGATCTATCAATTGTTAAATATCAGAATTATCTTGGGAAAAATGTATTTAATAAGGCTTGTGGATACAAAATAGGATCAATTAAAGCATAAAGAAGCCCAATTTTAGTAGGAGGGCCCAAACAAGTGTGAAAATGTAGAGGCATACATTTTGCTATGCTACATAGTTTAACAAAATATTGGATATCATTCTTCTGCAAAAATTCTTGGAGCATCCTATTGTATGTAGGTGATGTTTGAATCAAATCCCAAAGGGAGATGTTTACCGGAGTACTACAAATTTTCTCAACAAGATCATACTCTTTACCACTATGTTGAGGAATGTTATAAGTGCGAGAACTTGTATGATAACTTGGTTGGTGTGACAAATTATTACTACATTTTTTCCTTGTAAAATTTAAGATAGCACTTGGAGGTAATGGAAATCTAATAGGAGGTGACTTGGGAGGCTCAGTAATTAAAGGAGATCCATTTTGTGCATTCATAACCTCAATTGAGTTACCTAAATGACCTTTTAGTGAGGGGAGATCTAATATAAACTTAAAATCTTCATTTATGCCATCCATCTTATTGTTTGGTGAGAGAAATTTAGTATTGGAAGAGGGACAAACAAGATTATCATGATTCTCAATAATTGGGTGTTCTAACACTAAGATACCTTTGTCACAAGTAGGAGAGGTATCAAGAGAATATCAACTAGGATTGCATGATTGTCTATGATTTCCCCCTCTTGCACCAAATATTTAGTGGATGATCTAGGTGAAATGAAGTCTTCAAGAGCTTCATATAACATATCAAAGTCATCACAAATAAAGGGATTGAATGATATGCTTTCTCCAAGGTTTATCATTGTTTTTTTTATTTAATGTTTTTAGGGTAGTTTTTGATTTTCAATTATTATAAAATGCAAATTAATCTATCTAACCTATGAAATAATGTTCATAATATAGTAAACTTATACAAATTTGAAACTATCCACAACTGAAACATGCAATTTTTTTTCCCAATTCACAATGCCTAAACTAAATGGATGATTAGACTTAATGCATAAAATAAAAATTCCTAAAAAATTGAAAAACTAAAACAATGGTTTACTAGTGGGTCTAGGAAGTGTAAAGGACCACACAAATTACCCAAAAATATGGTTTCAAGATAGTCCCTCAAGGACTCATTCATCCAATGTCGAATGGGTCCTTGTACAAAGTTTTTAAAAATGACAATTACAATTTTTGGGTTATTATTTGTGTTCATTGTTCTAGGTTGCAAACTATGGTTTCTAGAGCATATTTTTCTAGATTTAGGTGTCCTAATGTATTTATGAAATTAGTGACAAATAATGAACAAAGTGACACTTTTTGAAATGCAATTTTGACAAAATTTTCTAATGTAAATGACTAAAAGTACACTAATATGCAAGTACTATGCAAAATCAATATAATATGTATACAATTTTTGGATTTTTCATATTTTAAACAATGCAAAAATGAAAATTTAAAACCCTAAATGAAATGAAAACTACTACAATTTTTACAACCCTAGATGAAATGAAAAATAAGGCAATACAATGAGGGTTTAAATGGACTCCAAATCAAAAAATATATAGTGCAAGAATGTCGGGTTCACCAAAAAGAAACATAGAAAAGTAGGGTTTCTCAAAAATGAGATGGGAATGCACATATCTTCCTTATTTAATTATGAAAAAGAGATTCCCTAGGGAAATATTGACTTTCAACCTTTAGGTGAGTTAACCTTAATGGAGATCTTGTTGTTTTCCTTATAAGTAAGGACAAGGCAAATCAACCTAAAATGCACTTTTGGGAGATAAATGAAAAATACCAAATGAATGAAATTATGCAATGTAAAACATGAATAATCAATTTAAACCTTAATCAAATAGAATCCAAAAAGTTCCAATAGATTTGAGAAGGGCATTATTTTATGCACCTATCACCAAAAGCTTATATTGAGTGGCCTCTTTAGACAGATTTTCAATAGGACGAATGAGTCTTTGTAGGGATTTTCTGTTCAACTTTCAGGGTCCTCTAGAGATGGATCTGAGTTTATGTTTTCCTTAGGTTTCACTATTGGACAACTAAAAATAAATTCTAAGTTTGAGTTTTTTGTGGCTTGATAGATTTGATAACAACTTTGACAACTTTGAAAAATTGTACTTTTGATCAATCTTCAATACTTCTTCACCTACAAATCTACAAACACACAATGGGGAGAAAAATGTTTGTTTTTGGTGAATAAGAGTTTTCCTTGGACAAACCCCATTTTGGTAATTAAACCTTGAAATGAAATGAAACATGAATGGAATGAATGATGAATGAATAATGCTATATTGTAACTCACCAAACCCTTAAATGGAGATCCTTAGAGGACTAAAGTCTAACACATCTCTTTAAGATCTTGATCTTGCATGAAATGGATTGATTGGATGCTTGATTTGATAGCTTGAATCTTGACTTGAATGCTTGAAACCTACATCACATTGTTAGCTCCAAAAACATGCATGAATACAAATAAATTTGACATGATGATCTTGATATTTATTACTATTATATATGATTGATAAATATGCTCTTAAATTCTCTTGACAATAATATTTTCTCATATGAAAGTTTCCCTCTTGCTAGATGTTTTGAATTGATAAAATAACTATATATTTATAAATTATTTTCTAATTTCCCAACAATTAAACAATACAAGCCAAAATTTAAAATTTGAATTTGGTATCATAAAAATGATGACAAAAATATATTTAAAATTGGGGTCCTAAATGTAAGGAAGACCCATTTTCCCTTGGGTGAATGGGTCCTAGGCCCTAAGCCTAGGACACACATTTTCCAAGATGTGTAAATTAATCTTTTCAATTGTTTAATCCAAGTTCCCCTTTAGGAAAATGAGATTAATTAGGATTTTAAATGAATAATTGGGTCAATTAGAGGCTCAATTAAGTCCAATTTATTAAGGGTCCCAAACATAGTGTGAAAATGTAAAGGAGTATATTTTTATACACTACACTTGATTGAGATATGTTTGGTATTAGAATGCATCACTGGATTCTTTGATATATTTATGACACTTGTATTATCACAAAGAATAGAGATAGGTTCTTTTTATTCTACCTTGATCTCTTAAGTGTTTGTTTCATCCATAACACTTGGGTACAACATGCCACTATTGCAACATACTCTACTTCAGCTATAGAAAGAGTAAATGATTCTTAATTTTTTCTTAGCCATGAAACAAGTTTGTTTCCAAGAAAGAATGCACCACCAATAGTGCTTCTTCTATCATCCACACTTTCTTCCCAATCAACATCTATATATGTTGTCAAAGTGAAATCTTCACATTTAGGATACCACAGTGCATATTCAATTGTGCTTTGGATATATCTATAATTTCTTTGTACTATATTGACATCATACTCTTCATTAGTGGATTGAAATATTGCAACCATGCACACTTTTTTCATGATACCAAGTATTGATGTAGTTAGGTACAACAAGCTACCTATCATTGATCTATAAATGGTTTGATTTGCATATGGGGATTCATCAGTCTTGCTTAATTTACATCCAATTATCATGAGGGTACCAATTGGTTTGTTATCTTCCATCCCAAACTTCTTGAGCATCTCCTTAGCATACTTAGTTTGAGATATGAATACCCCTTCATCAATTTATGCTATTTGTAGATAGAGGAAGGAAAATTATCCTAGCATAGACATCTCAAACTCATTTTATATTTGGACATCAAAATATTTAGACATTCTATCATTGCTGCCACCGAAAATAATGTCATCTACATACAAAAAAGAATTATCATATCCTCACCTTCAGATTTGAAGTACAAATTGCTATATGTACATCCCTTCTTGAATCCTTATTGTTGTAGGTGCTGATCTAATCTTGAATACCAAGCTCTAGGTGTCTGTTTTAGACCATATATTGCTTTCTTCATTCTAAAAATATAATATTCTTCTGATAGCTAAAAACCTTTAGGTTGTTCCATGTAAAATTCTTCTTCTAGGTTCCCATTTAAGAAAGAAAACTTGACATTCATTTGATAGAATTTGAATCCTTTATGAGAAGAGAATGCTAGAAACATTCATATGGCTTCCAATCTAGAAACTAGTGAAAATGTTTCTTAAAAACATATACCTTCAACCTGTGCATACCCTTTGCACACCAATATAGCCTTATTTCCTACAAAAACTCTCCATCTTCATTAAGCTTATTTCTAAAGACCTATTTAGTGCCTATCACATTCTTGCTTGAGGGTCTTGGAACTAAGTCCCAAGTTTTGTTCTTTTCAAGTTTTCTTAATTCTTCTTCCATTGATTTTATCCAACTCTCATCCTTGCTAGCTTCAACACAGCTCTTGGGATCTATTTTAGATAATAGTGCAAAGTTTAGGTGCTCTTTGTTCTTTGCAACTCTCCTCTTTGTCCGAACTCCTTCATCTATGTTTCCAATAATTTGATCTTTAGGATGATCCTTTTTTATATATCTTGTAGGTGTCTTTTCATTCTCTTCTTTAGACTCTTCATCAAAAAATTCTTCATATTCTTCATCAACAACTCTGTCTTTAGGCTCTGATTCATCTTCATAGCTATCCTTGTCAAGTTCAACATGATTCAAATTTTCATCAACCTTGACATTGACACTCTCTATAATTTTGTGTAGCCTTTCAATGTTGTAGCATTTGTAAGATTTTATTTGAGTGATATATCCAAGGAATATTCCTTCATCACATCTTGAGTCAAAGCTTCCTAATTTGTCTTCTTTTCTCCTGTTATAACATTTTCTACCAAACACTTTGAAGTATTTAACAAATGTTGGTTTTCCATGCCATAGTTTATAGGATGTCTTCTTATTGTTTAATCTTAGCTAAACTAATTTCAAAGTATTCACTATTGTATGTATTTCCTCTCTCCAATATACATCGGGTAACTTTCCCTCATTTAGCATTGTTTTGTCCATTTATTTGACTGTCATGTTCTCTCTTTTGACCACTCCATTATGTTATGGAGTCCTTGCTGCTGAATATGGCATCTTGATTCCATGCTTCTCACAATACTACATAAATTCATTTGATGTGAATTCTCCACCTCTGTTTGATCTTAAGCATTTGATCCTTCTACCAATATCTTTATGAACCATGGTTCTAAATTTTTTGAATATTTCAAATGCTTAAGATTTATCCTTTAAGAAGGTTACCCATGTCATTCTCAAGTAATCATCAATTAGTAACATGAATTACCTTTCTCCTTTCAATCCTTTTGTCCTTGTGGGGCCACAAAGATCAGTATGCACTAACTCCAAAGGTTTTGTAGTTGAATACTCTTTTATCTAAAATATGACCCTTGTTTATTTTCCTTGCTGACATTTCTTGCAAGTGGTGTTTGAAGGTTTGGTTATCTTAGGTATGTGTCTCACACGTCCTTTTGAACTCACTTTTACAAGATTATCAAAACTTACATGGCCCATTATCCTATGCCATAACCAACTCTCATCAATCTGTTCTATTATGTAGCTTTGACAATTCACCTCACAATGATTGTAAATATTTCTTTCAATTCTTTTTCCTCCTACTATTAATCTCCCTTATTTCCTTATTTCACATCCTTCTACTTTAAATGTGGCTTTGTATCCATTATCACACATTTGGATGACAACTAATAGATTATACTTTAATCCTTCATCATAAAGGACATTAGGTGTAGACAATTTCCCATTTATGCTTAGGGTTCTTTTACCACAAATTTTCAAAGCAATATTTTCTCCCAAACTAATAGATCCTTCTTTGCATTTACCTAGTTTTATGAACTTGTTCTTATCACTAGTCATTTTCTTAGAGAAACTATTGTCCATTACCCACAAATTTTTCTTCTTGGTGTGGGGTACAGTTTGAGCAATCATAGATTGTGCAACCTTCAAACCTTTCTCTCTCTACACTTTCTTGTGTTTCTTTTCTGGTTCATCTTTCTCTTTAGTAGAGACTTGTGGACCTTTGTTCACTTTAGAGGGCATGATTTTCTTCTTATCTTTTACTTTTGGTCTTAAAAAAGTTGTTCTACATTATTTGGCTATGTGACCAAAATTATTGCAATTATAGTATATTACATTTATATCTAACAAAGGAGCAAATAAATTTTTACTAACAAAGTTGTTCTCATTTTATGTACAACACAACATTCATTGGCCCTATGCCCAAACTGATTACAAGTATAGTAGTAACCATAGAAATATGAAGAATACCTAGTCATATAATTTATTTTTGTAGAATGAGGAGGTCTTCTTATATTTTTCTTCATCAAATATCTCACCCTTGTAAAACCATCTGTATCAACTCCCTTTATGTTATGCTTCTTCTTCAAGTATTCAAGGATTGACTTATTAATCTTCTTATCTATTGCAAGCTTATTTTCCCCATCAGGCTTCTTCTTATCAAAATTATCTCTAGAGACATCCTTCTTTGTTTTCTAGTTCTTTGTTATAGGCTTTTCATCTAGTTTGAATCTTCCATATAAAATTGTAGATGCACTAGTAGTAGGATTCTTTCCTTTCTCAAAACCTATGCCAAAATTTTCTTTTGAAGGATTTTGTGAGTTAATCAACTTATTCAAGAATCTTTGAGCCTCATTTTAGCTTCAAACCTTTTTCTATTTGTTCTATAGCCTTTTTTAGTTTATTTCTTAAAGATACTATTTCTGCTTCCAACTTCATGCATTCATCAAATTTAGATTATCGTTCAAATTTAACTACATATTCTATTCTTTTAGCTTCTTCAACTTGTTTCTTTAGGCTAACTATCATCTAATAATCTATGATTTAAGTCTTTTGGAAAGACTTTTAGTTTCTTTCTATACATGGTTCTTCAACTTTAAGTTCCCCTTTCTCAGCCTTTCAATCTCATCTAGAGCACAAATAATTTCACCCTCTACATCCACTTCTCCTTCATCATAAAATCTTCAATCTCTTCATTTTCTTGATGCTCAGAAGCTGATCCTAATGCCACGAATAGGGATTCATCTCCCTCAACCACAAAGGAACAATCATGGTCATCATCTAAGTTAGCACTAACATCAAATGGATCACTTTCTTCTTGTGTGTATAGAATTTTATTATTTTTAAATAATTTCTTCTTCTTTGGGAATTAAAGTTTCTTCTTTTGACTATCCTCAACTTGCTCGAAGTTATCCTTTTCTACATAAAGGAATTTAATAGTAAAATGTCCTATCTTACCACAATTAAAGAATTTTAAGAGTAACATACCTTTGTAGTTTCTATAGCCTTTTCTTAATCTTCTGACAAAGTTAGCTTCTTCTTCATGAATCTTCTCAGGTTTAGATGAAGGTGTTTATAACTTTTCCTTTTTGGATTATTTGAATGTTGCTTCTCTCTTGGAGTTATTAGTGTCTCCTATTCTCATCTCATATGTAGTGAAGGTGCCATGTAACTCATCAATACTAAGTTTTCCATATCTCTTGCTTCCTCTATTGTAGAAATTTTAGAGTCATACTGGGATGGCAAGGATCTTAGGACCTTTTTGATAATGAAATATTCTTTCATATCTTTTCTAAGGCCTTATATTGCATTAACTATTTCATCTACCCTGAGGAGGTAGTCTACAATTTTATCTTCTTCATTCATCTTAAGGATTTCAAACTTACCTTTGTATGTTTGTATCTTGGACTGCTTAAGCTTTTCATCACCTTCATATTTTCTCTTTAATTTGACCCAAGTCTCATGGGATGTTTGAAAATGGATCAATTTTACAAACTTCAAGTTAGAAAATCCACAAAGAATAGCATTTTTTTTCTTGGCATTATTCTCACATTCTTTCTTAACATCCTAGTCAATGGGTGGTGTAGCAGGAATAACATAGGAATTTACTATAGTCAGACTTACATCAAACCCTAAAGATGATAAATATGTTTGAATTTTGATGCTCCAAAAAGCATATTTTGATCCATTAAAGAGAGGTGCTCTATTTGAGGAAGAACCTTCTTGACTAGCCATCTTGTGTTCACTATCCAATATCTACTCTAGCTGATTGAGCTTCTTAAAGGAACTAGAGCTCTAATACCAATTTTTGGAGTTCACAACTATCTACTGAGAGGGGGGTGAATTAGTAGATGAATTAAAAATTTATTTTAACCCTTTTTATGAAGATTATGAAAATATGCATAGATCTCACAAAAAATACTCATAACACCAAATATATGTGGAAAAACCAATATGGGAAAAACCACAGTGAGAAATGTTGCTAGGATCTATTGTCCCAATCCAGCCTCATGATAGAACCCCATTGGTCACAATGTTTAAGGGCACCAACCCTAAGGAGAAACTAATCCCCTGATTTAAGAGCAGCAACCTAGCTATCTAAATTGATTAGATTTACAATGAAAGAATGTGGAGTAACAAATCCAGTTACATATGATTCAAATGAATCCAATTCTATGTTACAAACTTAATCTACAACTACTCAATCTCTACTTTTCTCTACAAGAATTTCCTCACCTCTCTTCACTCTTCTTCTAACACACTATGTGTTCATTGATTGCATACACACTACTTAATTCTTTAGCACACACTGAATTTATACATTGCATTATCTATCTTGGCATAAATAAAACTTAGGGTTTCCTATCATTTGATGCCATTCATGCTTGATCAACCTATTTTAGATTCTGTGACTGTATGTGCATTAATGAAGTCATCCACTTCTTCTAATCAATCAACAAACATATTACTGGAGTAGTTACAATGATCAATTTCATTTTTTGTGCCACAATCACATTCACCAAACTAGAAGTTTGACTATTTTTTTGCATAGTTGTTATAAAAAATATTTAAATATTGGTCTTTGATCACACCATGATATATCAATTAACATTTAAATTCTTTGAGCTACCTAATCCAAACAATAGTTGCCATGTGTCATGTTCCCTCAAATCCATGTTGGTCAACCCTAGTCGATGCATGTGCTTCCCATGAAATGGTAGAAATACTTCATCATCATCATTGACCTTGTCTTTTCTTCCCATCAAGGGTTGGGCATCACAAATCTCACTTACCTCATACTTGAAGTGTTTAGTAGAGCTTAACAAGAAAATCCAAATACTTTAATTTGAAGCTCTTTACTCATTGTCAGAGTTTGGCCATCGGCCTTACTCTTTACCATTTACTGTGTTCCACTTCCTTCACAAAATGTTAGTTGACATAACCCTTTCGAGTGTCAGCCTTTGGGCTTTTTGTTTACCACTTATGTAACTTTTGGTAAGGCATAATCTAACCTTTTGACCTACGATCCTTGAAGCATTTTCAGATGTTGGAGTTTGGATCTCTCACATACTGGTTTCATCACTTTCAGTAAAGGTGTAAACCTTAACATAAACCCATGAACACTAAAGTATTTTTGAGTGTCGGGGTTCTTTCATACCCCTTTCATGACTCTCAGTTAAGGTGTAAGCCTTAATGTCAAAGCCCAATGCCTGATGCCTTTTTAGACTAAGCTAAAAATGAATAACTCTTTCTTCTCTTAGCAAGCTGTAGAGAGTAAGCCTGAGGCCTGAAGCTCAAACTTTTATAGTTCTTCAAGGCTTTTCTTGCAACATCATACACATCATTCAGAGTGAGACCAATTGACATTAATGACTATCATGACTAGCCACAATCTCCCTTTTGACATTCATCAATAATCTCATTAATTGATATTACTCAAATATCCTTTTGATATTAATGACAATCACATTTCCTACAAAGGTACACGTATTTTAATGGTTTTTTCTTATTCATACAATAAATTTGGACATAAGTCTATGGAATGTTGAAGTAGAATGAATTAGAATGTTTAATCATTTTTTGGACAATGTTTTACATACAAAAGATTTGGTCATAAGGATAGTGAGTGCAAAAATTAGACAATGAATGGTTATAACAAAAACAAAGAAAAATAAGTTTTCTTTAAAGGTGGGGTAAGCAAAATATGATGTGATGAGAGACATATTTTCCTCTATTTTATTAGGAAATGTGATCCACAAAATGAATTGACTAACAAATCTTAGGTGAATCAAGTCAATGTGAGAATCTTCATATTTCCTTATGACTAAAGGACAATAGTCAAGGTCAAACAACACTTTAGGGATAGTGTGGACTGTTGGTGTATTTTCCAGTGCACCTAAAGGAACTTCTAAGGAATAGCCAATTCCTATATTCAAAACTGCTAAAAATGACTGGCCAACCAACAAGTTCTTGTCAATGACTATGATCTTCTGCACTTTAGGCTCTATAGGGCCAAAGAGGGTGTTCCTATTGGTGTTCTTTTGAATTGTACTTAGTAGAACACATCATATTCATACATTAATTTGAATGAAGGATAATTATGGAATAATTACTATGAAATTAGCTTGTTTCTAAGTAACTTGCTACCCGTTCATCCAAAAGCTCTCCCACATGTAATTGACACAAATTTTGTATAAAGATTTATGAAATTTGAAGTAGATTTAAATTTTGACTTTAGGCTGGTCAACATGCAACTATTGGTTAACCCTTTACGTGAATCGTGAAGGAATAGACTAGTGCCTTAGTAAATTGGGCAGTGGAGTCACATTTACAAGAATCAGTAATGTAGAAGATGACCTTAAAATTTAATGGGGTGGACTACCCTCATAATAGCTTTGCATTATGAAGCTCACTATTTCTGATATATAACTTCTTATCAAACCCTCTACAAATAATTTTAAATCTATGAATCTATTTAAGCATTTAATTGATTACTTGAATCAAAGCATAAAAAAAGACATACATTTGAATAGATGTTCAAAGAAGAATGAAAATATTATTAATATTCCACTCAAAATTCATTCAAATCCTTGCAAGGAGAGAAGATATATCAAAATTATAACTTCATTTATGCTTATCAATCAAATTTTGCATAACAATTTAAGATAACATATGTACTTGTTTCATCCATAAATGCTCAAAATAGACTAGCTACTCTATTCCTATCATTATATTCATATACATATGACCCCAAAAACTAACAAAAATTCTATCTATTCATTCTGCTTGCAAATAAGCCCTGAATTCCCTTTTATAGAATAAGGGAGTGACAAGCTTCATGCTTAATGCAGTTACATTACATATTTCATTTCATGCAAAATTTCAACTACATTTACTTCACATTTCAAAATCCCATGTGTTGAATCTCCAAGAAAATGGTGCAAAATGGGAAAAGCAAAAATTATAACCATTACTAGAAAGGGAAATGCAAACTACCACCAAAATTCCCTTTTTCGCCATCCATGTTGCAACAAACCAAGCATCCATAATGCCACAAGGACACACAATCAACGTTCAACACCAAAATATGCCACACACACAAAAATAAAACCACCATCATGGAAAACATTATCAACACAAAAATTTCATATCCCACACACAACAACCTTTTATTTACTAGCCACCCCACCTTTACTAGTTCCCAAACGATGATATACACACCCGCTTCGAGTCATTGCAAGAGGAGGAGAAGAAACCTCAGCTTCTTCCTCTTTCTTTTCCTTGCCCAACACAATACCAGTTTACCCACTTGGAGTTTTTACTGCCAATGGTGAAATTGATATTACCTCTTGACTAGGAGGTAGACCATGACTCAAGAGTGGAGGTACCAACAATAGTTAGAATCGGTCTCTGTTTCGCTAGCAGAGGAGTTGCTTATGAGGTCAATGGGAAAGATTTGACATCCAAAGTATCCACACACATACCTTATATTCCTCTCTGCTCTGGCAGCAAATTGCATTGGATGCTTGCCTTAATTATCATCCACTTTCTTTGTAGTTGCACTCTAGAATTGTAACCTTTGACTGCACCTTGTGGGTGCAAATATAGAATTATTAGCAGAAGTGGTGGCCTCCATGGTCGAGGAAGTTTTTGACATACTAGAACTAGGCTTTTGAGAGCCAAGATATGCAGACCTCCCCACTAGTTCGTGCATTTCCTTATTTGTAAATTGCTCAACCCTACCTTGCCTTAATCAAGAAGATGTGTAACTACTAATTATAAATGACACAAATAGTAGCCATTCCTTCTATATTTATCGTGTGGAGTGATGGCATCCAAAATCAATGTTCAACACACATGCATAACTCTGGCAGCTCGTTGGTAGATGTACTATCACCTTTTGATTCCCCATTTGCATGGAAACCTATAAATTATGCCTCATGATTACCAACATCTATGTTTCCACATGAATTGAGATCAACTCGATCATTCTATAGAAGGTTAGCCATTAATGTGAGCTAGTTGCATGGCATAAAATGACCTTCACGTGAGTTTCATCAAGATTAAATATAAGCCATCGATTCTCTATTGAGATGGCACATGAGATGGTCAGCCTTCATTTGACCACCTTCAACTTCTAGTGGTGCTTTACTGAGGTATTCATGACCAATAGTACTCATCCATGTTGGATGACATCTTCATACTATGGGGGCTTCACAAACTTAGTAGACTAGGACAGGTGTCAAGATCTCACTGATCTCACTAATTTTAACCATCATTCATTTTCACCTAGCAAGCCAGCGGGAAATGATAAAGATCATTTCACATATTACATCTCAACCATTCATTGAAGGTGTCAAGCCATGGGTGTGGTAGTGGGGAATGGGTCCCATGGTTGTATAATGACACGCATCCACTTCTTGCTAGTCTCGGTGCATTTATCCCGCTGTTACTTAATTCTTGTGGGCTGGTGGGGTACAACTTAGATCTCCTCTAAGCTCTTCAAATCTTGAAACTTGCACTTCACATAATGTTAGCATTTAATGTACAAGACTTGGTCTAGCCGATGGAAACATGACAAATGGGGTTTAATGACTTAAGCCTAAATCCCTAGGTTAAATTTCAAATTAGACTTAGGAAAAAGATTAAAACTGATGGGAGACTTGATAACTGGTGCTTCGGGCTAATGGGGCCAATAAACTGATGTACTGGATGGCTCAAGAAATGACTTAAGGGGATCAGTGATCGAAAAAACAAGTCAACCTCAAATTATAACACTTGCATTCTCTTGTGAATAAAACCCTACTCATTCATGGGGACAAGGGTTTTGAATGGATACTAAATCCATATGAGGTAAAGATAAATTCCTTAGAATTTTATATGCTCCATTAGTGGCTCATGCTTAGGGATGAATACCCCTAGCGGGTATGGCAAGAACTAAATCTCTAGTTAAAGAAGACTAGGGTACAAGACCAAAAACCAAGGAACTCATCTGGACTAGGCAAGCAAACCCAACAACAAGCAAACAAGCTAGTCTACCCTATCTACACTACTTACAAAATATACATTGGATTATTTTACAAGGTAGATGTCCTAGGCCCTAAAATTCAGGGACAACCTTTTCCTCTATCAAAAAATTTATCCTATTTACCCTATAGTGAATGCACATGAATAGTATGTAACTTCAAATCATCAATATCATTATGATCAACACCACCTATGTCACTCAGAGCAACATTGCAAACTTTGTCCCTTTCCATTATAGGTTCCTCAAACTGAATCAAGAAAGTGAATCCTTCATATTCCACATTGTCCTAAGGTGAATAATCATCTTCAATTTTTTCATCAAACTTGAAAGCCTCATAAACACTCTGGCCCAAATTAGGCCAATCCTTGGTGAATTTAGGAAAGAAAGCATAACCAAGTCTATTATCAACATGCTTACCACAAGTGCTAACCCCATGAGGTGAAAGAAGCTCCATAATAAAATCCATCAGATAAGGAGTATTTGCAAAGAATTCCACTGCAACTTCATACTGTCCCACATCATTCTCATAATCACTTGTTTCTTTGGGTTTCCCTTTATTTGGATGAAAACATTTTGTAATGTCTGCACACTCTACAAAACTATCAAGTAATCCCTTCTCCTCAACACAAGGCTATGTTGTTGGAATATCTATGCAACCATCTTGTGAAATATGAATACTTGACCTTTCAATTGTTTTTTCCAATGTACCACTCTTCACCACTGGAGAGTCAATGCAATTTTGTGCATCCTTTTGGATATCCTCATTTTATTTAGAGCTGACACCATGATTGGGAGCTTCTTTATTTATGTTTGCATCCCCATACCTTTCATGTAGTTTGGAACTTAGCAAATCAAAAGTAACATTACTGACAAAACTACCCACCTCAACAAAAATTTGATCTTCACATGGACTATCCACAACATATCCATTGATGGTAATTACTAGATACTCATTAGAGTTATCTTCAAACAGGGGATTTCTTCTACACCAGTAAGGAATGTGGTTTACAACTTCATCATCCAAAACATCTTCATCAAATAAAACATTTTGCCATGCATTAATTGGATGTATCTAATCATCTTTAAAATCAGGATTCCAACAATCTAGATTATTGGTACATTCAAGATCAGTGAATTCATTTGAAGAACATAGAGAAGCAATCTCATTTTTCTCATCTTTCATATCTGAAAAAATTGATCCATACCCAGATAATTTTTCACATGATGAGAATTGTTCAATGTTTAGGAAATACAGACCTTTAAGGCTATTACCAAACGCCCTACTAGAAGCAAGGGATTCTATATCTACTTCATATGAAGAGTCATATTCAATTGTGGATTGCTCAAGTTCAATCTCTTCATTTTTATTCCTCATTTGTGCCACATCACTAAGAATAAGTGTGTTTTCTTCATTGACTAGTGGGTAATGGTTGCTAGCTAAGTCAACTTGGGATGCTTCACCTTACTCTCCTAGTGTTTTTTCACAACTTATGACATCCCAATGAAGATAATTAGACACCAACTCCTTGTTATCATATTCTATCACTTCATCCTCATCATTACTACATACATCAATTTCTAAGTTGCTAGTGAAGTGAGAACATTCAAGAGTCAATTGTTTTGCTTCAAATGCTTCTCTTGGATCTGACATTCTAAAGCTTTGATCTCCTTCAACATGAAAACTATTTCTCACATCATGAGTAGCAGATAAAGGCACATGACCATGCTTAATTTTTTCCACAATATTAATCCAATCTACAACTTGATCAATGCTATGAGGCTTTAGATCCTCTGACCATTGGCTAGACCCTGACATATATGCTTCACAAAACAAGTTAATGCACATTAGATCACTAGGTCTGATATTCTTGTGTATTTCCATCAGAGCATCCAAGAATCTTGAAAATAAGTCATACAATGACTCATTCACATGTATTATTATTTCATGTAGCTTCTTGATAGAAAATATTACATCAGATCTTCCCCTCGTGGGATGATGTGAAGTTGATGCTTTCTCACATTCTACATTTCTTGGAAGAAAAATGGATAAAACATTTAGGATATCTCCTCCTTGAAAAATCCTCTTACCTTTTGACCTATTTGGTTTAGAACCTTGGGTAGTGCTAGAACTACTATTAGTAGTTACAGGCCCTTTCATCATTGATTATCTTAAATTGTTCTCAATATCAATGGAAATGTGATATGCCCATTGCAAAGTTGTGGGTTCTTTGTATCTTAATAAGAAGCTCATATTCTTATCAAATTCTCCTAGATATACAACTAGAGATTTTCCATCATTAGGCCTTATATCTTCTAGAATTTCTTTGTTTTCCTTTGCAAATCTGAGATTGAAGACATGAATTAACTCCCCTTCACTTATGTGGATTTCCATGAAATTCTTTCTCACCACACTTGGATTCACCCGTTCACCAAATTGTTCAACAAAGCTTGTGATGAACTAATTACATGAAGCTATGGAACTTGTTGGAAAATATGAATACTAATCCCTGGCATCATCCTTCAAGGATTGAACAAAGAGCTTTATGACAACATATTCATGATTCACCTTATAATCCCCCATAACATCCATGAATATTTGCAAATGTTTAGAGGCTGATTAAGAACTTTTCCTTGTGAATTTGGGAAAAAATTTCCTAAGATTCTTAAGAATCAAGTTTGGGAAACCTCTAATACCACTAAAAACCAATGACATATACCTTTCAATAATAAAATCCCTTTGAGGGCATGACATGGCTTCTTCACCCTGCATACTTTTACTTGATGTTTTATAGGGAAATTCTCTAAAAGGTAATGGTTAAAAGAATAGTGCACTTCTTACAGAATTACAAACTTTTCACATAAGAAGTATGAAAAGACCTACTAATATTCCCTGTCTTAATTCAAATTCATCTAATAGGGAGCCATCTATGATCACAAGTCTTGAATATTTCTTACAAACTTCTTTCAAAGAGAATAATGATTGCTCTAGATTTATGAGAATACCTGGAAGCTTGTAGCAGCTGTTATCATTTCTTCTTGACTACAAATTTTGTAGATCTAGAAATCTTCTTCACTATTTAACTAGTTTCTTGGATAGAGTCGTCACCTCTTTTATAGAGGACGGAATTTTGAAGTCATGAAGTTCCTCTAAGGGTAAATCTCATTTTGGGTCTTATCAAATAGTGGAGTCATACTCACATCCTTTGATCTTTGTTGTAATAAAATCTCTTCCATCTTCAAGAACCTCTAAATTATCTCAACAAAGGTGCTCAGACATAATAAATTTAGAATGGAAAATACTTTGACTCTATGTAATGAATCTTAAGGCTTGATTCTTCAAGACCTAAATGACTATTTGACAAGACAATTGGGAACTAAATTTTTGAGTGCATTCCCCAACAGGGTCACCATTCTGTTGGTGAATTTTCTAGTGCACCTAAAGGAACTTCTAAGGAATAGCCAATTCCTATATTTAGACCTCCTCAAAATGACTGACCAATGAACAATATCTAGTCAAAGACTATGATCTTTTGCACTTTAGGCTTTGTGAGGCCAAGGAGGGTGTTCCTATTGGTGTTCTTTTGAATTGTACTTAGCAGAACACATCATATTCATAGATTAATTTGAGTGAAGGATAATTATGTAATAATCACTATGAAATTGGCTTGTTTCTAAGTAACTTGCTACCCATTCATCCAAAAGCTCTCCCACATGTAATTGACACAAATTTTGTATAAAGATTTACATGAAATTTGAAGTGGATTTAAATTATGACTTTAGGTTGGTCACCATACAACTATTGATTAACCCTTTAGGTGAATCATTAAGGAATAAACTAGTGCATTACTAAATTGGGCAATGTAGTCACATTTACAAGAATTAGTAATGTAGAAGATGACCTTAAAATTTAATGGGGTGGACTACCCTCATAATAGCTTTGCATTATGGAGCTTACTATTTTTGATATATAATTGCTTATCAAACGCCCTACAAATAATTGTAAATCTATGACTCTTTAAGCATTTAATTGATTACTTGAATCAAAGCATAAAATAGAGACATTCATTTGAATAGATGTTCAAAGAAGAATGAAAATATTATTAATATTCCACTCAAAACTCACTCAAATCCACACAAGGAGAGAAGAGATATTAGAATTATACTTTCATTTATGCTTATTAGTCCAATTTTGTATGACAATTTAAGATAACTTGCACTTGTTTCATCTAGAAACACTCAAAATAGAGTAGCTACTCTATTCCAATTATTCTATTCATATAAACCTGACCCAAAAACTTAACCCAAATTCTATCTATTCATTCTCCCTATAAATAAGCCTTGAATTCCCTTTTATAGAATAAGGGAGAGACAAGCTTAGGCTTAATGTAGTTACACTACAAATTTCATTTCATGAAAAATTTCAACTGCATTTACTTCACATTTCAAAATTCCCATGTGTTGAATCTATAAGAAAATGGTGCAAAATGGGAAAATACAAAATTATAACTGCCACCAAATAGGGAAATGTAAAGTGCTACCAAAATTCCCTTTGTCACCATCCATGCTGCAACGAACAAGCACCCATAATGCCATGAGGGAACACAATAAATGTTCAACACCAAATTATTCCACACACAAAAAAATAAAACCACCATCACATCAAACATTATCAACATAAAAATTTAATATCCCACACACAACAACCTTTCATTTACCAGCCACCCCACCTTTACTAGTGCCCAAATTGTGATATACGCGCCCCCTCAGACTCATTGAAGAGGAGGAGAAGAAACCTTAGCTTCTTCCTCTTTATTTTCCTTGCTTAACACACTACCAATCTGCCCACTTGGAGTTTTGATTTCCAATGGTGAAACCGATATTACCTCTTGACTAGGAGGTAGACCATAAAACGAGAGAGCGAGGTACTGACAATAGTCAGAATCAGTCTCTATTTCACTAGTAGAGGAGCTACTTATGAGGTTAATGGGAGAGCTTTGATGTCCAAAGGAGCCATGTACATACCTCATCTTCCTCTCTACTCTGATAGCATACTACATTGGCTACTTGCCTTTATCATCTACTTTCTCTGTAGTCACACTCTAGAATTATAAATTTTGACTCCACCTTGTGGGTGCAAGTCTAGACTTTCCAGCAGAAGTGGTCACCTCCATGGTCGAGGCAACTTTTGACATACTAGAACTAGGCTTTTGAGAGCTGAGATGAGCAGAACTCCTCACTGGTTCACACATTTTCTTATCTATCAAATGCTCAAACCTACCTTGCCTTAATCAAGAAGATGTGTAACTGCTAATTGTGAATGACACGAATAACAAATATTCCTTCTATATTTATCATGTGGAGCGATGGCTCATTGGTAGATGTACTATCACCATTTGATTACCCATTTGCATGGAAACATACAAATTGTGCCTCATGATTACCAAAATCTATGTTTCCACACGAATTGAGATCAACTTGATAATTTTGCAAAATGTTAGCCATTAATACGAGTTGGTTGCATGGCATAAAATAACCTTCACATGCTTTTCATCAAGATTAAATATAAGCCATCAATTTTTTGCTTAGATGGTCAGCCTTCATTTGACCACCTTCGACTTCTAGCAGTGTTTTGTTGAGGTGTTCATGACCAATAGTAATCATCCATGCTAGATGACATCTTTGTAGTGTGGGGGCTTCACAAATTGAGTAGAGCAAGACATGTGTCAAGATCTCACTAATATTGCTAATTTTAACCATTGTTCATTTTCACCTAGCGAGCCAGTAGGAAATGGTGAAGATCGTTCTGTGGATTGCATCTTAGCCATTGATTGAAGGTTTCAAGCCATAGGTGCAGTAGTGGGGAATGGGTCCCATAGTTATATAGGGACACACATCTACTTCTCACCAGTCTCACTACATTTATCCTACTGTTACTTAATTCCTATAGGCTGGCGGGGTATGACTCAGATCTCCTCCAAGATCCTCAAATCTTGAAACCTGCACTTCACATGTAATGTTAGCATTTAATGAATGGGACTTGATCTAGCCAATGGTGACATGAATAATGGGGTTTAATGACTTAAGCCTAAGTCCCCAAATTAAATTTGAAATCAAAATTAGGAAAAATATTAAAACAAATGGGAGACTTGATAACTTGTGCTTCGGGCTAATGTGGCTAGTAAACTAACATACTGGATGGCTCAAGAAATGACTTAAGGGGATCAGTGAACAAAAATACAAGTCAACCTCAAATTATAACACTTGCATGCTCTTGTGAATAAAACCCTACTCATTCATGGGGACAAGGGTTTTGAATGGATACTAAATCCATATGAGGTAGAGATAAAATTCCTCATAATTTTAAATCCATATGAATTAGAATGTTTAATCATTTTTTGGTCAATGTTTTACATACAAAAGATTTGGTCATAAGGATAATGAGTGAAAAAATTAGACAATGAATGATTATAACATAAACAAATAAAAATAGGTTTTCTTTAAAGGTGGGGTGAGCCAAATATGATGTGATGAGACATATTTTCCTCTATTTTATTAGGAAATGCGATCCGAAAAAAGAATTGGCTAACAACCCTTAGGTGAATCAAGTCAATGTGAGAATCTTTAGATTTCCTTATGACTAAAGGAAAATGGTCAAGTTCAAACAACACTTTAGGGGTAGTGTGGAAAATGATTTTAGATTGCTCACACTTGCTTTAGCTCCTTCTAGGTTTTTTCACCTAAAATGAGAGAAAAATGGGGTCCAAAATTCAAATGTCTACACTCAAGATTAATGTAAATGGGAATCAATGTGTATAGATGCAATGTATAGGTTCCATAAACTGAAAGAAAGATGACTTATTGATGTTAAATCTAAGAAATGTGAAGTTTTGGAAAACACATTATGATATGCAAACATGTGATAAATGACGTAGAAATGCAAACAAAACCAAATAGAACACTATGAGGAAAAATGTGTGCACCTAGAGGCTGAAAAAGGATGGCATGAAGTTTTGGAATCCTAACAAAATTGTTGCACAAGCCAACTGGGACACTTATGCCAGGATAGGTGACTTAGTCCCAATTTTGGGAAAATTGCTTAGAAACCCATTTTGGCCAAACCAGTATCTAAATTTGAAAAAACTTCTAAAAAATAGGTTCAGTGGGACTAAGTCACCACTATTGGTGACTTAGTCCACTTCTAAATTTCTAAGAAATTTGAAAGTGGAAACAAAAGCCCTTGGTTTGCATATTGGTTCCCTACAGGTGTCCACTTCTGAAACTCTAATTTTTGGGCCTAAAAGTGACTTTTAGTTGATATTTCAGCTTGGCCAACAAGGAGATGTCTTCAGCAAGTATTCAACCTAATATTCAATGATCTTCAAACCCTTAGAGTGTCTAAATCTGAAACACACAATGAAAGAGAAGGAAATGGTGAATGTTAGGGCAAAGGGGTTTTCCTTGGTCAAACCCCTTTTTAGGTAATTAGACTAAATGAAGAAATAATGTAATGAAACATGCAACAATGGAGTTAATACCTTTCCATGATGTTTGATCTTTAATTTCTATATCAAAGCATGAAGAATCTTCCCTTGAATGTCCTTGGAAGCTATCTTGATGACTTGCAATGATATAACCCTAGCTTGCTTGACTTAAGAACATGATGAATGATGGAGGAATGATGATGAGTAGTGAATTAAGATGAGTTAGGTCAAATGAGAGGGAAAACCCTATATTTATATACAATTATGTCCTAATTCCTAAAAAATAACTCATCATAGGCTGACCTTAGGTCTTAAGGAATAAAAATCCGAAAGAAATTTAAATTTATTTTGACTTTTTAGCCAAATGGGACTAAGTTGCCACCAATGTTGACTTAGTCCACTTTGCCATTTTTAAGTGGATTTTAGGAATTGTGATAATTTAAATAATGTTTATCAGTTTCTTCTTCAACAAGACAACTAAGTAAGGCCTGTAAGTGTATAAAGGGGCCATTTAAAGCATAAGAAAGGTGTAAATATTGATGGCAACCCTAGGAAAGATTGAAAGTTTGTTAAAATACTTTACAACACTTTGAAATAGGTCTTGGTAAGGTTATTTAGGTGAATTATGATATTACAGTCTTAGAAAAGTGTGAAGATGTGTTACAACACCTTACAACATCTTTACAAGACATCAATTAATGCATTTTATTATGTTTCAATTTATCATCAATTATTCACAAATCAAGCAAGAAAAAAGGGATACTTTTTCTATGTCCACAATTAGCCCCCACTTTAGTGAGAGGATGAACTTGCTTCAATCTCATGCTAAAGTAGACATTCAAGAAGAGTCCAATTGTACCAATGAAGATAACAAAGAATTTCAAAGATCAAGGCATCAGTTAAGCCCCCAGAATCCAAGATCCTAAGTCAAACCAACATGAGTGCAAAAGAACATATACACAGTGTATAATATACAACAAAAGAAGATACACAATCATGCGATGACAAGAACTAAAGGAAAGAAAAATTGAGGTGGATCAAAGATGCACTCACTTTGGGGCCATAGAACATCACGTTGTCCACAAGGTGAGTTGTCCCAAAGAAGTGGTTTAGTGAGAAAGTCATGCCACTGTGTCAACTTTCCATTATAAAAACCATACCAAAGTTATGCTCCTAGTAACTTTGATAAGGCACCGCAATGAAAATGCTTTTGTAAATGTTTTTGAATGTCATGTAAAAAATTTGTTAAAGGAGATTTTTATTTGTTCATGTAAGGTCTTCTTCTTAGGGAGCATTGTGCCTAATGTCTCCAAGAGAGGATAACTCAGGGTGTCAGAGCATTATCCATGGGATGCCTTGGTTGCATCAGACCACTTCAATTGATCGTACACTCTTAGAAGGCATCAAACCCAATGACACCACCAAGAAGAGGACACACCAAAAGAAAAAAGAAAAATATCGCCATGAAATTTTTGTTAAAATATGTCATCTATGTATGCCCCCATTTTAAAGCAGTTGCTACACCATCACTATAAGTAGTTTCTTTAAAGTAGAAAATATAAAATTAAAGAAAACATGAGAGCCAGCTTTAAAGTAGCAAATATAAAATTAAAGAAAACATGAGAGTCATATGTTTCTAAATTGAGCAACATCATGAATAAATATGTCTCATGCGAGTCAACTTAAGACATGTCATCCACATCCCTGCAAGCTTGCTCTTATATGTTCATGAAAAGTTAATGACTAGCCAAAAGAGACAATGAAAGTGACATACAAGGAAAAGGCTACTTAACCCCTTGATCCCACTTAGTGTAGAACAAGGGTGAGCTAGGAAGGGATGATGATTGCTGCTCCTTGCAATAGTGAGCATGCTATGACCCTACAACTATTATATGGCAAGGAGTAGCAACTATTGTTATTTGTGTTGATAAGTAAGAAAATTTTCTACTTGATACATATTTAATGAGATGTCTATTAGTTTAGAATGTACCAAGGTTAAAGTGTTCTTGGAAGAAGTGTTTGTGATAGTGTTGAGATGGATTGAAGGTGTTTGTTTGGAGTGATAATAACCAATATCATGAGTTATTTGTTTCATTCTAGGTGTTATAGGGACACAGATACCTTGTTCTATAGCATCACATCCTTTCCCAAGTTGTTTGGTTTCCTTTGTTGGATTTGGTAGTTATTCAATTTCCTCAAAGTTTTTCTTGGATGTTCTCTTTGCATGTAAGGTGGTTGAAGAGGATGCTATTGAATTTTGTATTGATGTTACTAGTTTCTCTTTTCTTTGGTTAGACTCTTTTGATATGATCTCAGATTCTCCTTTGGATAGAGGTATGGATTCAAAGGTTTTCGATATCTCTTCCAATAACCTTGTGGCCTCTTCAATTTTCTTTTGTATTTCTATATCTTTTTTCTTTGTACTAATCATAGCACATGTAAGCTTGTTTTTTTGAGGAGTAGAGGGTGAGTTATCATGAATTCCTAAGATTGGCATCAAGGCTTGATCCATATCCAACAATTTAGGATGTTTCAAAGTGAGGTTGATTTTTTCTTTGCATATGATATTGTTGGTGTTTGCTTGTACCATTATAACTTCCCTATGAGGAGAGTATTTAGGAGAACTACAAACTAGATATTCTTGACATCCAATATTTGGTTCTTCCATATTGACTTCGTCATAAGTAAGGGAATGGTCCATGGTTGGAGATTCTTGTTTATCAATAGTGGGGAGATTAGGGGAAGACTCTATTTGATTGTCATGTTTCTGTAAGATCTCATTCTCTTGTTCCATATTGGTTTCCCTAGTAGGAGAGCTTGTAATATGTGCATCTAGGGTTGAAGTTTGTAAGGTTGAAGTTTGTAAAGAAGCTTCATCACAAATAGGGAAGGCATAAAGAGAAGAACAACTATGAAGTTCATGCTTACCAAATAGATCTTCCCATAAGATAGGAACATTAGGGAATGGAGGGGCACTATTCTCATCCATTGTGTTTTCCAACATCAAAGTATCTTCTTCATATTTATGTGCAATACTAAGAGAAGAAAAAGGATGATTATCATTATCATTGATAAGTTCATTCCTTTTTTCCCTAATGTCTTCCAAAAGAGGGTTGTTATAGACCTTAAATACTTGAGCATCTAACAACAACATACCCTCATCATTTATAATCTCATTTCTCAAAAGCCAAAGGAGAATGGAGACTAGGTAAGGTGATGTTTAGGAATGTTTCTATGATTTCATTCTCTTGTGCTAAAATATCTTCCCAAAGGGGAATAGAGAAGGAAAAACAAGATCCTCATGATTCTCAATGCTTGTATCTTCTTTCACCAAGATACCTTCATCACTAGAGGAGATCTATCAGGAGAAGTACAAATATGATTATCATGGTTATATATGTTTGTATTCTCTTCTATAATGTCATCCACACAAATATTAGAGATAGGAGGGGGTGTAAGTTTAAGGCAAGAATTATCATTTTCACTCTCTTGTACTAAGAGACTATCATAACTAGGGAATGCATTGTATGAATGACTAACATGCTTATTAAATAACTTTCATTTTGAAAACTTGGAAAGGATAGATACTAATATGTTGAAATAACAATCTATGTAAACTCAAAATGCAATTTTTAGATGATAATTAAATGATTATGCTATGCAACAATGTGGGATTTCAAATTTGAAATTAAGCAATGTATGAAATGAGCCAAATTAAGCTAGATTTGATGAAATGTATGTTATAAAAACTCAGCCAATTAATATAGATAGGTAAGGGAAATAAATAGAAGCTTAAAAATAGGGTTTTTAACTCTATAAATCGTAGTTTCAGGGCTGAATAGGGACTAAGTCACCCAAGGTGGTGAATTAGTCCTAGTAAGGATTTTTTTGAAAAAATTTCAGATTTTTTTTTATGTTTGATGTGCTCTATTATGTAAACCTAAGATGCCAATGTAAAATTTTAGAAATTTGCAATGATTTAAGATGTAAAAATGCTTAAAATTGAAATGATTTCAAAAATGACTACCCTAAATTGATGTTTTTAACCTAAATGCATTAAAAAAATGTTCCTACAAGTTTCTAGACTTATAGTATATGATAATAGGAGGCTTAGGAAGCAAAAAAATTAGGTTTTTGATGCTATAACAAATAGTTAAAAATCTAGATAGGGACTAAGTCGCCCAGAAGGGAGAATTAGCCCCAATTACTTTTTTTTTCAAAAATTTCAGAAATTGTCAATTGGTTTTGATGCTTTTTAGTATGCATGACCTGAATACTAAAAGAAAATGTAGTTTTTTTGATGTTTTTCAATGATTTAAGATGAAAAAATGCAAACTATATGTACTTTCACTACTGAAAATTTTGAAAACCCTAGAATGCAAATTAACTAATGCAAAATGCAATGCAATGTTAATGCAAGCTAATTATAGGATGATGGACCCCAAATTAGAAAAGAAGGGATTCAAAATTTAGGTTCACCAAAATGTGGACAATGATTTTGGATTTTGCACACTTGCTTTAGCTCCTTCTAGGGTTTTTCACCTAAAAGGAGAGAAAAATGGGGTCCAAAATGCAAATGTCTACACTCAAGATTAATGTAAATGGGATGTAATGTGTCTAGATGCAATGTATAAGTGCCAAAAAATTAAAGAAGGATGACTTAATGATGTTAAATCTAAGAAATATGAAGTGATAGAAAACACATTGTGATATGCAAACATGTGATAAATGACCTGAAAATGCAAACAAAACCAAAGAGAAAGTTGTGAAATAGAATATGTGCACCCGAAGGCTGAAAAAATATGGAATGAAGGTCTAGAATCCTAATGAAACTATTGCAGAAGTCAATTGGGACACTTACTCCAGGCTTGGTGACTTAGTCTCAGTTTTAGGAAAACTACTCAGATACCCATTTTAGCCAAATGGGTATCCAAATTTGTAAAAATAAATTTAAAAACAGGTTCAGTGGGACTAAGTTGCCACTACTAGTGACTTATTCCACTTCTGAATTTTTAAAAATTTGAAAGTGGAAATGGAAGCCCTCTGTCTGCACTTCGGTTTCCTACATGTGCCCACTTCTAAAACTCTATTTTTTGGGCCTGAAAGTGACTTTTAGTTGATGTTTTGGCTTGCTCAACAAGTAGATGTATTAAACAAATAGATGTGTTCAAAAAATCTTCAACATAATATTCAATTATCTTCAAATCCTCAAAGTATCTAAATCTACAAACACATAATGGAAGAAAAAGAAATGGTGAATGCTAGGGCATGGGGGTTTGCCTTGGTCAAACCCATTTTTAAGTAATTAAACCAAATGAAGAAAGAATGTAATGAAGCATCCAACAGTGTAGTTAATACCTTACTATGATGTTTGATCTTGAATTTCTATAGCAAAGCATGAAGAATCTTCCCTTGAATGTCCTTAGAAGCTATCTAGATGACTTGCAATGATAAAACCATAGCTTGCTTGACTTGAGAACATGGTGAATGAAGGATGAATGATGATGAGTTGTGAATTAAGATGAGTTAGGTAAAATGAGAGGGAATACCCTATATTTATACACAATTATGCCCTAATTCCTGAAAAATACCTCATCACAAGCCAACCTTAGGTCTTAAGGAATAAAACTCGAAAGAAATTTAAATTTATTTTAAATTTTGAGCCAAATGGGACTAAGTCACCACCAATGGTGACTTAGTTCATTTTGGCATTTTAAAGTGGATTTCAAGAATTGTGATAATTTAAATAATGTTTATCAGGTTCTTCTTCAACAAGACACCTAAGTAAGGCCTGTAAGTGTATACAAGGGCCATTTAAAGCATAAGAAAGGTGTAAATATTGATGAAAAGCTTGGGAAAGTGTGAAATTTTGTTACAAGACTTTAAAACACTTTTAAATAGGTCTTGGTAAGGTTATTTAGGTGAATTATGATATTATGGTCTTAGAAAAGTGTGAAGATGTGTTACAACACCTTACAATATCTTTAAAAGACATCAATAAATGCATTTTATTTTGTTCCAATTTATCATCAATTATTCCCAAATCAAGCAAGCAAAAAGGGATACTTTTTCCATGTCCACATATAGAAACTAAAAATAGAAAATCAAATCCAAAATGTAATCTAACACTTGAAACAAAAATATTAAACTAAATATTTGTAGAACCAAAAAGAAAATTGCAAATTTGAGAAGGGTAGAAAAATGTGTGCTAGACATCAAAAGTGCTTTCTAGAAGCTGATATGAGACTCATTTACCCATGGGAGAATGGGTCCAAGTATAAGGGTTTCAACAATCTTTCAGGAGCTTTTGATTTGTCTAGGTTTTAGTTTCAGAAAGTTGGAAATCAAATTTGTAGGCTAGATTCCATGATTTGAAAAATTTGAAAACTTTGACAACTTTACAAATCTAGCTCTTTAAAACATCTTCAATCCTTCTTCAACCTAAATTTGCAATCACACACATAAGAGAGAAAAAAAGTTTATTTTTGGGTGAATGGGTGTTTGCATTAGCCAAACCTTATTTTGGTAGTCAAACCTTGAAATGAAATAATGAAGTAAAAGAAGGAATGAATAATGAATAAAGCTATGTTACCACTCAACAAACCTTTGAATAAAACCTTGATAATAGAGATCTTAGGAAGTTGTGGACACAAATAAAGTAACCCTTCTACTTTTTTTCATGTTCAGGTTCTCTTAGTGGACTTTGGCTTGATTTTTCTTGGATTTAATGTTGTAATGTGGCCAACACATTGACATTAGATCTTGGACCCTGGTGAATCATTAAGACTTCTAGGTTGTCTTGTAAAAGTTTTGTGAAGTGTTGTAATCCACTTTCATACTTTTCTAGGACCCTTGAACATTATAGTTCACTTAAATATCTCATTTTTACCACTTAACAAGTCTTATTTCAAAGTGTTGTAAGGAGTTGTAACAAAATATCACACTTTTGTAGACTTGTCATCACTAATTCAACCCTTTCTTATGTTTAAATGACTAGTTTATGCACTTTTTGACCCTACTTAAGTGTATTTTTGAGGATATTCCTATTAGAACTTATTTAATTCACTTTAATTTCCAAAACCCAGTGAAATTTCCCTGGTGGGACCAAGTCGCCACCTAGCGTGACTTAGTTCCAATGGCCAAAAAAATTAAAATAATTTTAATTTCTTGGCAGAATTTTATTCTCTTACCCTTGAGGTTAGCCTATGATGTGTTATTTTCAGGAAATAATGGAAAATCAAGTATAAATATGGGTTTTTACCCTCATTTTACATCTCCTAATTCATCAATCATTCAAGCATTCATTCACTTAATCATTCTCAAGCATTTAATCACTCTAAGCATAATCTAGTCATCCATTAGAGCAGTTCATTACATATCTTCAGATTTATACACCAAGGGTTTGGTAAGTTTATGAAATTGTATGTAAAGTTTATTTATCATTCTCTTCTTATTTCATTTCATTATCTAGGGTTTGATTACCAAAGTGGGGTTTGACCAAGGCAAACCCCTATACTCTAACCCTTAACTCTTTTTCCCCTCTTTACATGTGTGTTTGCAAACCTTGTATGCAAATTTGTCAAAGACAAAAGTGTTAAAAAGGTATTTTCAATCCATCAAAGTCATCAAAGTCAACAAATCCCTAATCAAAGCTTGGAGAACTCTTTTAACCCATTTTCTATAGATTTAGATCTAGACACCTATCAGATAAGCAAGTGTAGACTGAAAGCTACAGAATCCTGTCCAAAAATTCCAAAAATTCCTAGGTGGACTAAGTCACCATCTGTGGTGAGTTAGTTCCACTACCAGGCCTAAAAATTTATTTTTACATTTTTGAGTACCCATTTTGCAAATTCCTATTTCGACAGATTTTCTCCAAAACTGTACTAAGTCACCCAGCTTGGCATAAGTGTCCCAATCAACATTTCCAGTCAACTCTATAGAATTCCAGAGCCTCTCTACATCAGATTTCATATTCCAAGTGTACCTCTCCAGTTCTATTTAATTATGTCATCATTTACTTGCATTCTTAGGTGTTTTTGCATACATCACTGTGTTTTCCAAAACTTTGCATTTCTTAGGTTTAGCATCGATAAATCATTTCATTTTCAGTTTATTACATTAGTACGTTACATTTAGGCATGTTATATACCTCATAACATTAATATTTGAATGTATACATTGAATTTTGGTCCATCTTTCCCCTTTTAGGTGAAAAACCCTATAAGGGTTAGAAAGACATTCGAGTGCCAAAATCTTTGTTTACATTTTGGTGAACCCAAATTTTGAACATTTTCTCTCTTGATTTCTAGTGCATCCTAGGTTTAACTTGCATCAAAATTTCATTAGGTTTTTCATTGTTTAAATTGCATCCTATGGTTTTAAAAATTGCATTAGTGAAAAGCTCATATAGCTTGCATTTTTGCATCATATTTCATTGAAAAACAACAAAATTTTACAATTTCATATTGTAGTTGCATCTGTGCATCTATAAAACATCAAATTGCATTTAAAATTTCTAAAAACACAAAATAAAATCATCACTGAGACTAATTCGCCACATTGGGTGACTTAGTCCTTTTACACATTTTGCACTATAATTTCTGGCATTTTCTAGCCATTTTTTGCATCTTTGTTTCCTATTATTACATTCTATCATAATTTCTAGATTTTATGCTTTCTCCTATTTCTTGCATCATGGATTTTTTCTTTAATAAGTTTTAAATGTAATTAAAATCTTTAGTGGACATTTCAAATTGTAACTTCAAAACTGATCCTAATGACCTTGAGCTTCCTCATGCTCCTTCAACTCCTTATGAGTGTCCTCCTTGTGATGTTGACATCATTGGAGAAGATGATGACAACATGAATAAGTTCTTAAACGAATTTCTTAATGTAACCTTGAAACCAATGCATCCTTTTACCCATCCATGAAACAACAAGACCTTCCTATAGACTCACCTCTTGATACATTCGGTTACTTACATCTTGAAAAAAATGAAGGACCTAAGTTCCCTCCAACAGGTGGACCTAGTTCCTCTAACCAAGCAACTCCTTAGCCATTCTATGATAAAAAAGTTATGAACACACCAATCAACCTTGAAGAAACTTATGACAAAGTTTTTACAGTATTAAGCAAAAAAGGATGTGATACAACAACTAAACATAACATTAATAAAATTTTAGAAAAAAGACCAACATATGAAAACACAATAGGATTAGGATATCAAGATTCTTCTCATGAAAGAAAGCCTCCTTTAGAATATTGGAGACTTCATGACGATGGCATGGTGATCTTTGATTCCCCTCCCAATCTGAATGTCCTTCCTCCTAAACAACCCTCATATGATACTAATGAAAAGGATGATAGGATCCCCATGGGTCCTCTTCCTCCTTCAATCCATGACAAAGGTGAATCTAGTAAATGCAAATGACCTTACAAGTTGAAAAAACTAAAGTTTCCTCTCCATCCACCACCTAAATGTGAAAGGAAATCACAAATCCTTCTAAAAAAGGAAATCATTTTATTACCACCTATGGATAGGTTGGTAATCTATCCTAAAGATGCTAATATTCTACATTGTGCATATCATCGCATTCTTGGACATAAAAGTGATGAGTGTCGCCAATTGAAAGAAATATCAAGCAAGTATCATTTTGATGGCTATGATTGCTATCCGATCAATCCATAAACCACCTTTTCCCACACCTCATCATGCAATATTTGTAGAATATTCCATTCTCACTATTACATGACCTTTCCCACCACCTACCTTCGCTCATTCTTTCCTTGCACTCAGTGGGGGTAAGAAGTTGTCAGCCTTGTCGTAGTAATGCACTTGTCATTGTCCCTTAGCTATGCTATTCACCTTCCACTTATACTAATTGAGATAGGAAGGTGGACATATTGATTGTCAGTTGACTTGCATTTGTATCACTAGTATTTTTCTTTTCTAAATGCACATTGTGTTCCCCTGTAACGTGTCATTTGATGTTCTACTCTCTTCATGATATTCCTTGATTTGTACCTTAATTCTTCTATATGTTGTACATTTCTTTTGTTTTGTGTTTTCCTTTTGGAGATGATGCAAAGCATTGAGACACCCTATATCTCTTCCATGTTGACCGACTAGGTCTTTTTATCTTCTTTTTCACTTTTGTTTTTTCCTTTTGGGGTTTAGGCAAAGCATTGAGATGCCCTAAGTCTCTTCCATGTTGACCCAAAATACCTCTTTTTCTTTTTCGCTTATTTTTTTCTTTTTGGCTTGTGTTTTCATTTTGGGGATGACACAAGGCATTGAGACTGAAATGTCTCTCTCATGTTGACCCAAAAGCTTTTCCTTTTTTCTTTCGCCTTTTCATTTTCATTTTTCTTGTGTTTCCTTTTGGGGAAGATGCAAAGTGTTGAGACATCCTATGTCTCTTCCATGTTGACCCAAAAAAATAAATATATTTTTTCTCTCTTTGTGTCATTCTTCCAATTCTATGTGTATTTGGGGAATGATGATAGTTTTGAGCTCTTTAAATAAAACATTGCAACAAGGAACATACTGACCCAAAATCCATAGATCCCTTATATGTTTGGTGTGTTCTTTTTTTTGTCACATGACATAACCTTACTCAAAAAAATATGACTTGGCATAGGGGCTTTCCAAGTTGGCTCTCATGTCTTGTTTCTTTTTGTATTTTTCATTCGCTACTTTAAAGTAATTGCTCATAGAACGGTGTGTAGCAATTCCTTTCAAGTGGAGGCATACATTGTCATCATTCATTTTGAATTTTTTTCTTGGTTCTTGGTGTAGCCTTGTTAATTAATATGATGTGTTTGTCATTTTTTGGATGACATTGGGTATAGTGTCCTTCATAAGCATGATCTATCTTAGCATATTACATTCCTCTTGGTGGCTTGATGCAATGCACTACATCCCCTAAGTTGTAAATTTTCTATTATTTGATCGGTCCTCTGTTGGAGAGATTAGGCACAATGTTTTTGAAGTTAAATACCTTGCATGAACTAAAAATGACTCCTTTGAACATCTTTTTTCATGTGTTTCATTTTGGATTTATATGGCTACCTTGCATAGCATAGCTTGCATGCCTATGGTGCCATCACATTTGTTCATGAGTTCTAAGCATACAAAGCTTTGCTTGTCTTGTGAAGCATGAAATGACATTATCCTTTGTGGTGCCTTATTAAAGTTATCAAGAGGTATAACTTTAACATGGTTGACTGGGAAGCCCATTCTAAGGCATGAATTTTCCCCATAGCCACCTTGTGGATTTCTCATCCCATGGACAACTAGAAGCTTCATGGCCCTAGAGTGAGTATGTTGTGGATTTCTCACCCCATGGACAACCAAAAGTTCTATGGCCCCAGAGTGAGTATAATTAGGCCTTCTCACTTGACAGACAACCATGAGTTCCGTCATCCCAAAGTGAGTACACATTTCCAAACAAACAACCTAGATCTGATTCACAATGGGTTGGAAAAATGATCAAAGTTTTTTTTCATTCCTTTTTGTAATTTTCATGTGTTCCTTTGCGTTCATGTTTGGTTTGCCATGAGATCTTGATCCTGGGGGCTTGATCATCCCTCTTGATCATTTTTGTCTCATATTACTAGCACAAGTACTTTTAAATCCCTCTTGGTTGCATGATTGGCTACTTTAGTGTGGGTTTGAATCACGTTCATCCTCTCACTAAAGTGGGGGCTAACTATGGACATGGAAAAAGTAACCCTTCTACTTTTTCTCATGTTCAGGTCCTGATAGTGGACTTTGGCTTGGTTTTTCCTAGATTTAATGTTGTAATGTGGTTAACACATTCACATTAGGTCTTGGACCCTTGTGAATCATTAAGACTTCTAGGTTGTCTTGTAAAAGTGTTGTGAAGTGTTGTAACACACTTTCACACTTTTCTAGGACCCTTTCATTACAATTCACTTAAATATCTCCTTTTTACCATTTACCAAGTCTTATTTCAAAGTGTTGTGAAGAGTTGTATCAAACTCACACTTTTCTAGACTTGTCATCACTAATTCAACCCTTTCTTATGTTTAAGTGATCCCTTTATGCACTTTCCGACCCTACTTAAGTGTATTTTTGAGGATATTCCCATTAGACCTTATTTCATGCACTTTAATTTGCAAAACCCAGTGAAATTTCCCTTGTGGGACCAAGTTGCCACCTGGGGCAACTTAGTTCCAACAAGCACAAAAACCAAAATAATTTTAATTTCTTGGTGGGATTTTATTCTCTTACCCTTGAGGTTAGCTTGTGACGTGTTATTTTCAGGAAATAATAGAAAATCAAGTATAAATAAAGGTTTTTACCCTCATTTTACATCTCCTAATTCAACAAGCATTCAAGCATTCATTCACTTAATCATTCTCAAGAATTCAAGCACTCTAAGCATAATCAAGTCATCTATTGGAGCACTTCATTGCATATCTTTAGATTTATACATCAAGGGTTTGGTAACTTTATGAAATTGCATGTTGTTACTTATCATTCTCTTCTTATTTCATTCCATTTTGATTACAAAAGTGGGGTTTGACCAAGGAAAACCCCTATACTCTAATCTTTAACCGTTTTCCCCCTCTTTGCATGTGTGTTTGTAGACCTTGTATGTAGATTTGTCAAAGAGGAAAATATCATAAAGGCATTTTCAATCCGTCAAAGTCATCAAATTCAACAAATCCATAATTGAAGCTTGGAGATGTTTTTTAGCCTATTTTTTTGCAGATTTAGATCTAGACACTTGTCATAAAAGCAAGTACAGATTGAAAGCTACAAAATCCTATCTTGAAGTCCCATAAATTTCAAGGTGGAGTAAGTTTCCATCTGTGGCGAATTAGTCCCATTGCTAGACCTGAATATTGATTTTTTACATTTCTGAGTACCCATTTGGCAGATTCCTATTCCAACAGATTTTCCTTGAAATTGGACTAAGTTACCTAGCTTGGCGTAAGTGTCCCAGTCAACTCTACAGAATTCCAGAGCCTCTCTACATCATATTTCATATTCTAGGTGCACCTCTCCAGTTCTTTTTAATTCTGTTATCATTTACTTGCATTCTTAGGTTTTTTTGCATACATCACCATGTTTTCTAGCACTTTGAATTTCTTAGGTTTAGCATGAATAAATCATTTCATTTTTAGTTTATTGCATTAGTACATTACATTTAGGCACATTACATCCCTCATAACATTAATCTTTGAATGTATACATTGCATTTTGGCCCATCTTTCCCCTTTTAGGTGAAAAACCCTAAAAGGGTTAGAAAGACATTTAGGTGCCAAAATATTTGTTTACAGAAGTCTACAACTTGCATGAAATGATTGAATTGGATGTGGATCTTGAAACTTGAATAATTCTTTGAATTCTTCAATTTGATCTTGAAACCTACATCACAATGCCAGCTCCACAAACATGCATGATGCAAGAAGAATTTGACATGATGGATGGGTCTTGATTACTACAATAAATTTTTGATATATTTTCTCTTGAATGGCTTTGGTTTCCCTTGAAATGCTCTTGTGAATATTGAAAAATACTAGGTGGGTATGTGCAGGATCATGATGGGCCAAAAAGTGGCAATATGATGGGTATGTGGCTGATGACTTTTTTTTACCCAAAATTGATGAAACGAAAAGGGTTTTTAAAGGAAATTCTTAACTTTCCACCAATATAAATTATTCTTTACTTTGAATTTAATAAGTAATTATTATTCATTTTCTATTCAAATTATGACTAAAGTCCTGATTGATAGACTTATTGAAAAAAATCTATAGCTTTCAAATGGTATCACATTTTTTGAATCAAAACATGCATCACATTCTATGTTTCACATACTATAGGATTAAAAAAGAAAAATTGAATTTCATGAAGTTTTGACCAAGTTATGGTGGTTAGACATACGAGTTTTTATATTTTTTAAAAGTTGTAATAAAAATTCATAATTAATTATTTACTTGGAAAAAATTACAAAAATATGCATCACATCGGGACATGAGTCCTCTACTTATATCTAAAATATTATAAAAAAATATTATCAGTTTTTTGTGGTTAGGGTGGTCAGGTAGATACCTACTTATTTTTTCCTTGAAATTTAAGCACTACTACATTGAAATTTCAAATTTTCACCAAATTTTTATTTTTTAAACAAACCTAGTAGTTTAGAAACTACATTCAATTTGCTATAGATTCTATTCTTACATATTTTTGAAATAATATAGATAACTTATTCAAATTTTTACATCAAGTTCCTAACTCTGATTTTTCTAATTTTTGCCACTTAAGGGCTTGTTTTTTCCATGATGATCCTCCACATACCTAGGTGAAACTTAGTGAAATAACCTTATATTTATAGGTATGTATCCTTAATTTCCTAAAATTCAAATATCACAAGATGACATTGAATTATGGACTTGAAAAATTTAAAATACAGACAAAAATTTAAATTTAAATTTAGGTCCAAAGGTCTAGGGAGGACCCACTCACCTATAGGCGAATGGGTCCCAAGACCCTATACTTGGAACACACATTTCTCAATGTAAAGTGTTATGTTTAGGCATTAATTATTGTTGGGTTTCCCGTTCAAAAAATGTCATTTATTAGGCTTGTCATTAGTGTATTTAAGTTTATCTTAGGGTAATTAATACGAGTGGTTTTTTCCCATAGAGTAGTTTTCTCACCCATTTGATATTTCTTTCCTTTAAAAGGCTATACGATATGTAATTTAATCATATCATATATTTTTCCCTCTTTTTGGTGAAATAGTGTACTTTTCTTCTCTCATTTTTCAATGAAGGTTTATCCTACAAATGGTGATCTTTGGCTCCTCCTACATGGTATCAGATCCAACCATTCTACAATGCTTCCTTGAGAGTTTTCATTGTAGGTTATTTGAGATCATTTATTTTATTTTATTCCAGAATTTTCAAAATTTCAAATTTCAAAATTGCCTTATTTTGCCTTATTGCTGATTACTTCATTTTTTATTGTTTGTGATTGTTGTGCACCACTTTTGGTTGGATTATGTAGTTTCCAATTGATGACCATGATTCTTTTTTTGGAGAGGTAGTGATTTACAATTGAAGACTTGAATTTTCATTGAGCTGGCAGTGTTTTTCATGGGTAGAAGTGTTTCTGTTTCATCTATTGAAAGGTGTTTTTTTTGTTTGCACGTGGAGGGAGAAAGGTTTTTGTGGAAGGCATCAAATAAGAGGGGAAAAGGTTTGTTTTCTCTTCATGAGCATCTTATTCAGTTGTCTCATTCTTGGAGTTGGATTTCCCTAAACAGACTTAGGAATAGTCTACAAGCCACTCACCTAAAAGATATGTCGCTCTTGAAAAGGAGTGCATCAAGCCAGATCTTCCATGAGGCACCATCCAATGCCTGATTCTATGATAAAGAGGTGTGATAATATTTCAATTGGAGGTGATTTTTTTGCCTCAAAGGTATGATATAACTAGATTTGAGTTCGTCGATTTCTCTATAGCAAATGGGGTGTTTCTTGGGTTGCAATTTGTCTGTTGGGAGGCTCTTGGTTGCAACTATTTGAAGGAATTTTATTTGCTTGGGAGTACATAGTTTTTAAAGTATTTTTTCCTTCAAAGAGGACCTTTTTTTTTGCTACTATTTGGAGATTGATTGGAGACCCAATTCTATGCTTGGAGGTGCGATTTGCATCCACATATAGGGTTTCCATCTTTTTTTGTTGGTGAAAAATTCATTGTTTTTTAATTTGGATGTGAAATTTTATCCCACATTTGTTAGAGAGAAGTGAAATTCACTCTTTTAATATCCCAATGCCTCCATTTTCATATGAGCTAAGGCTTACATGGTGTTTTTTGTAATATCTTGTGGGTGTAAATTTGATTTGTTCTGCTTGTACTTTTGTGGAAATTGGCGTGCTTGGTGGGATTTTCTTAGATTCAACATGGAGATCAAGAAATTGGATGCATCATATTTTGCTGCAAATTAGGTTTAATCTTTTTTTAGAAGTTTTTGTACTTGTGAAAATACTATCTTTTAAATTTTGAAGAATTGTTAACTTATAATGGTTTCTTTGGAGAAAGGGAATTTTACGCAATGGAGTGATGTTATTCTCATCCATCTTAGGGAGGAGAATCTATTTCCATATTTGTATAATGAAGTTCCTATTCCAGACACATGTAGTAGGTATACAATTTGGAAATGATTTAGGGCTAGAGTCTATGGAGTTATTTTTGAGCATAGCAATGTGTAAGATAGGGGGACCAACCACGTCAAGGCCCTAGGTCATGGAGAGGAAAGAGTAGAGGGCTTCCCTAACTTACCAAACTCTAAAGGGATATTTTTGGGAGAGCATCGAGGATGAAGAGCACTATGTAGTACTTTTGTCACTTTATAGACCTGAACTTCAAGTTTAGGCTAGGCAAGCTAGTTTTTGGAATTAATATTGTATATCAGACAAATCTCTATCTAAGGATGATAGCACGGTTTTGGGATGATAGTGTGGTGCGCTGGCATTCATACAATGAGGAAAGGAAAACTATAGTAAAACTACCTAAAAACTTACTGACAACCTCTCTAGTAGATTTTAATAAGGAAAACATAATGAAAAGGTACAAGAAATAAAGGTAGAGATGATAAAGAAAGTAGATGAAAGCTAAAGTGATGAAGATGATCTTAGAAAAGTGTCGATTCACCAACTATCTCCATGGATATGTTCACCTACAAACAATAAAGAGGGGAAAATTGTTGGGGTTGTATAGGGGCTTGCCTCAGTCAGACCCCTATTTTGGTGTTTCCACCTCCATGGACAACCATAAAGCAACAAAGTAGAATATGTGATAAAGAAAGTAGAAAGTACTGTAATGAACACTACAAAAGACAAATGGTACTCTATCAAATCAGAAAGGAGAGGAGTGAAGCATTACCACCTCCACCCAAAATCTCAATTATAGTAGTGAATTAAATGTTAAGTGTGATTATTTGATGTCATACTTATTGTCTTCATTCTAACTTCTATATATACTTCACCAACTTGATGTTCTTAATATCATTTATAATATATTTTTCTTTGATTTCTTTCTTCTCTATTCTCAATTAACTTTGATACTATGGAGAATTCATGGTGTGTCATGCTACCCAATTTTTTTTGGGAGAAAAGAAGGGACGATGCATACAATATATGGAAGTTGGGTATGGTTTTTACAATTCCTTGTGTGCCAGTTGAGGATGTTATAAGAACAATTGTGGGTAGGGAATGACTTTAGAATAACCCCCGTGCTCTATATTCTGAGGTAGCTTTGACTTTCTTGTCCAATTGCATGGACATTTTTCTTGAAAAATATTTGGTGAAGACATTGGAAATATGTTATTTGTCGCCTTTCATTTACTCTATTTCTTTGTTGGAGTTGGCACTAGAGCATTACAAATTTGAAAGTGGGTTAGCACCTATAAGTGGAATCTTTTGGAAAGTGGAATCACATGCTTTTACAACACAGTCTCTTGCCCTAGTTAATATGAGATGGGGTCTGCTATGTGATACATAAAATGAATCATTAAAGAGTCTGGAGTTTTGGAGGAAGGTATTGGGTGATTCACTTTTCTTCTCTACTAGGGTATGTGTAGGATCATGATGGGCTAAAAAGTGGTGATATGCTGGGTATGTGTAGGGTATGTGGCTGACGATTTTTCTTTTACCCAAAATTGATGAAACAAAAAGTGTTTTTAAAGGAGATTATTATCTTTCCACCAATATAAATTATGCTTTAACTTGAATTTAATAAATAATTATTATTCATTTTCTATTTGAATTACGACAAAAGTCCTAATTGATAGGCTGATTGAAAAACATCTATAACTTTCAAACAGTATCACATTTTTTGAATCCGAAACATACATCACATTCTATGCTTCACATACTATAGGATTAAAAAAAAATGAATTTCATGAAGTTTTGACCAAGCTAAGGTGGTTAGACATACAAGTTTTTATATTTTTAAAAAATTGTAATTAAAAATTCATAATTAATTATTTACTGAGAAAAAAATTACAAAAAAATATGCGTCACATTGAGACATGAGTCCTCTACTTATATCTAAAATATTATAAAAAAATATTATCATTTTATTGTGGTTAGGGTGGTCAGACAGACACCTGGTTATTTTTTCCCTGAAATTTAAGTACTACTGCATTAAAATTTCAAATTTTCACCAAATAGATTTGTTTTATTTAAAATAAACCTAGTAGTTTAGAAACTACATTAAATTTTCTATAGATTCTATTCTTACATATTTTTGAAATAATATAGATAACTTATTCAAATTTTTATGTCAAGTTACCTAACTCTGATTTTTTTTCCACTTAAGGGCTTGTTTTTTCCATGATGATCCTGCACATACCCACTATTACTTTGTTAAATTCTATTCATCTTCTACTCAAACACTCGGTGGATGGCCTTAACTAATGTTACAAAAAAATATAGTAACGAATTGTGTGATGTCACATGTCTATATATTATTATACAATGTAATAGTTCTTGCAATATGTATTTTGTGACTTCTTTTTTGTCATGGTTAGTGTCTTTTTTGCTAGACCGGCTATATATTATGTACTTTAGTGATTAGTATTTAGGTACTTCAATTAAAATACTTTTCATGGCTCCATTCTTGGAAATTTGATTAAGTTTGTTTTTTGGTTTGTGCGAATCGCAATAATCATTATACCCAACCTCATAGTTCACATGTGACATGTGTGAGGTGTACATAGGGATTAGGCTCATCATGGCACTATTGCCCCATAAATAGGGATAGCTTGAAAACAATTGAAATAAGACTTGAATAAAAAAGAAAAGAAGCAACTAATGGAGAGTGTGTTTGCTGTAACTTCATATCCTACAACAACCATGGCGTTACCCACATTTGACACAAATAAATAAATCATGGAGTACATAATTCTTGTTTCAATAGTTCTAAACAAACCAGCAAATCAGATGGCTCGATTTGAATTCCAGGTGAGCAATATTCAATTGGATTTTTTTGGACTCAAAAATACTGAAAAAATTAATGTATCAAAGAAGAATAATGAATTGGTGTACACATCATTGCTAAAGCAAGATAGAGAGAAAAAATGGTTGCAGACTCAAATAAAAAAGTTATAGTTAGACCTAGAAAATGAGAGAGTAAAGAGGAAAGCAATAGATAACAAGAGAAATGAATTAGAAAAAAGAATAAAAAAATATGCCTCTACATCAACAAGAAAAGATGATAAACAAAATGAGAGAGAAGTGAATGAACTGAAGCAAAGGCTAGATGAGAGCAACAAGAAATATAATGAGGAAAAGTTCACTTTATAAAAATTAAGACTAAGCATTGTGAATGGAAATGCCAAGTGGGAACAAAAATTGGAGGAGAGAAAAATAAATGAAAGATTGGATGCAAAGCTAATGGAAGAAAAAAATGAAATTAAGTCCTATCAAAATAAGTTATCTACATTTTGTAGAGAAACAATGAGGCATATGAAACAAAAGATTTGGGATGAAATAATGAAGAGGATTGATCATTTGTGTGACATGTTTCAATTGATTGATGCTATCAGACTACATTATATGAAGCTCAATAAATATTTAGTGGACAACAAAAATGTGCTAGCATTAGAGAAATATGAAAATCAAGTTCAACAAATAGTCTACAAAGCTAGTGACAATGTTTTGAAATCAAAAGGAATTACTAATTGACTTGCTACATCAATGACATTGTCATCTATCATTGAAAAGTTTTTGAGAATGCATGAAAAAAGGAATATTTGCATTTGGTTGTAGACAAGATGAATAAGGTGGATGAATAGGTAAGGAACTTCACAGAGCTTGGTTTTCTAGACGATTTTGACACAAACAAGTGATTAATAACCTTTCCAATTGATTACCTTTATGAAAAATAAGTGCTCTCCTTCTATGAATAAGTGTACAAACTTTATTTCTTAGAGTTGATCAAATTAAACTAACTTATGCTGATTTAATGGTCTAGTCTTCGAGCATTTAGTAGGTCAACTCTACTCCCAATCGTTATTCTAGTCAGAAGGGAAATGAATGAGGATCTTGACACTTTTGAAAACCAGCTAGTGGGCACCGTAATTCTAGGAGCACATGTTTTGGCCGAGTCTTTATATTTATGTTATTTTTCATTTCAAAAATTTCATGGCTCATGTGAAGCCTCTTTAGTATTGTATATCATGGGATTTAAAGTCCATTTTACTTTGGTAAATCTATTGAAAGACTTGATCGACAAAAAAATAGGATTTTTGTTAGTCATTTTTCATATAAATATGTAATTGTTACAAACAATAAAGAAGGTTATCGT
Source organism: Sequoia sempervirens (assembly GCA_007258455.2). Taxonomy (NCBI): domain Eukaryota; kingdom Viridiplantae; phylum Streptophyta; class Pinopsida; order Cupressales; family Cupressaceae; genus Sequoia; species Sequoia sempervirens. The sequence goes on from VDFB02000013.1 coordinate 119,436,163, forward strand.
TATGCTGCCAATTTGTCTGAGTAAAAAATTTACCATATGAATATGAGTTTTCCCGCCACTCTTTGAATTACTATATAATATGGATGCATATGTGGAATGAAGTAACTGAGATATTTTTCTAGTGCATGTGATCTGAAGTAGCTATAGTCACACTCGAGAGCTGGCCACTTGAGGGTTATAGATAGATAGATAAGTATTCTGTCTCCTGGGTAAAAGCAAGAAGTTGAGTACACGAAGAGGGGAAATTTCGGGCAACAAAAAAAATTTCGCACAAAACGCGTACGCGTTTTAAAAAAATGCGTACGCGTTACGTAACGGGTACCCGAACCTAAATCCGAATGCGTACGCGCTGAGGAACGGGTACCCGAACCTAAAACGCGTACGCGTTATAAAACGCTTACGCGTTACGAACGCATACGCGTTTAATATCGCGTACGCGTTTTAAAACGCGTACGCGTTTATAACGCATACACGTTTCGAAACGCGTACGCGTTATCGAAAAGTATTTATTTTTTTAAATAAACTGCTGGCTTTTCATTTTATCCACTATTTTTGCCGAATCAACAGAAGTCAAGCAAGAGCGCGTACGCGTTTGGAGGCTGTTGCTCGCTCCTCCCGTCATCACACTTGACCTCTGAGACCTCCAGGTTAGTTGATTTCTGCCCTTTTTTGCTTTGTATCTTGTTTTTTTGTTTTTGAATTAGTATTTAAGTTTTTTTTGTTTAATGCGTTTTATTTCAATTTTTAATAGTTTTAAATTGCATTTAAAAAATAAATAACTTTAAATTGTAAATTGAAAACCATATTTTATCTAAACTTAGAAATCTAAACCCTAAAACGTAAAACTAAAAACCTCTTAGAGACCTCTCTCCCCTTAGGTTACATTTAGAATTAGTTTTTTCATTATAATTAGGGTTAATATTGGAATTAGGTTAATATAGGATAACCCAAACCCTAATCTTAACCCTAACACTAACCTTCACCATAACCCTAATCCCTTTTCCTAACCATAACCCTAAACCTATGCCCAAAAAATAACTCTAATTTTAACCCAAACCTAACCCTAATTCTAACTCTAACTCTAACCCTAACCCTAACCCCAATATTAAGCCTAACCCTCACCTTATCCCTAACCCTAATTATCTATAACCCTAACCCTAACTCCAATCTTAAGCCTAACCCTAAACTTATCCCTAACCCTATCCCCAACCCTAACTCTAATTTGTACACGAATTACAAACCATAGGTTCCAAGAGAGCAACTTAAAACTTATAAAAAATAGGTATTGTAGGAGTCACTTGGATAATAATTCAATGTATCTTAATTACTATCCCTATATGGAATTTGTCATGATTGATTTATGAATTTTCATCCATTAACTATATATGAAAATAAATGGGGTTCCCTCCTCTAATCTCTAGTGATAGGAAAATATGGTGTCCAATCTATTCAAGTAAAATTAATGGATAAACAAGAATACCACTCTCAATCTTAGGATTTAATTAAATAGCTATCTTTTAATTTCTTTCCTTTTTACAAGCTCCAAAATAAACCTACATGTACAAACCTTTTTATCAATGCCACTTTAAAATTACATTCTTTATTACACTAGTGGCCCCATAACTAGGGCACTCATAACATACTTAAATATTATAGTCATTTCCCTATTTTATTTTCGTAAGTCCAATGAGAAATAAGAAATATTTTAGGATATCATAAAATTTTATTGAAAAAAGGGTAAGGAGAAAAAGAGGAATTCTTCTAAAAGAATTTTCAAATTCTAAATCAAGGCTAAAGGAGTCAAATGGGCTAATTCTAGGAAGTTGGTTGAATATTTAATCATAAAAAATCCCAAAAGGAGGGAAAAATCAACAAAAAAAAATAGTAGAGCAACATGTGACACCCTTTTGAATTCCTAAAACCCCATGTTTTATAGGAAGATGAAGAAGAATTTGAAACCATTCCCCTCATCCCTTAGGAATAATCTATTAAGGAGAAACAATATAGATTAATAGAAAAATATTTGAATCAATGAAAATATATGAGAGAAGCCTTATCTTTTGAAAAATGTTTCAATATGGTAAGAAGTTCCATCTACAAGAAATGAGCAAGGAATATAGAAAGTGAAGAATAGGGAGATAAAAAGTAAGCTAAAAAACTTTATACACCTAAGTTTGATTGTAGTGACAAGATTTTTCTCACCTGCCCAGTTGGAGAAATTAGAGACTTACTTCACCCTCAACCCCATAACCCTAACCCTAACCCTAATTCTATCTCTAAGCTTAACCCAAACCCTAATCTTAACCCTAACACTAACCTTCACCATAACCCTAATCCCCACCATAACTCCAATTCTTATTGTTACCCTATCCATAACCCTTAATCTAATTTTAACCCAAACACTAACCCTAACCCTAACTCAATCTCTAATCATAACCCTAACCTTAACCATGTAATTTTATCTCTAACCTTAACCCTAACCATAATTTTAACCCTAGCTCTAACCATAACCATAACCCTAACCCCAAAACTAACTCTAGTTCTTACTCTTACCCTAACCTGAACCCTATTCTCAACCCTAACTCATGTTTTAACCTTAACCCCAATTGTAACTCTAATTTTTACCCTTTTCCTAACCATAACCCTAAATCTATGCCCAAAAAATAACTCTAATTTTAACCCAAACCTAACCCTAATTCTAACTCTAACTCTAACCCTAACCCTAACCCCAATATTAAGCCTAACCCTCACCTTATCCCTAACCCTAATTATCTATAACCCTAACCCTAACTCCAATCTTAAGCCTAACCCTAAACTTATCCCTAACCCTAACCCCAACCCTAACTCTAATTTGTACACGAATTACAAACCATAGGTTCCAAGAGAGCAACTTAAAACTTATAAAAAATAGGTATTGTAGGAGTCACTTGGATAATAATTCAACGTATCTTAATTACTATCCCTATATGGAATTTGTCATGATTGATTTATGAATTGTCTTCAATGATTTTCAATATTTTTCATCACTTGTTCTACTAACCTTCTGTTTTTATTCAACTCTCATTTATAGTTCTTAAGTGACTATCGGTTTCTATTCAACTCTCATTTATAATATGAATTTGTAATGCTATGATTTTTTAATGTTATAAATTGAATTTTAATGTTATAAATGAAATATATTTTGAATTTGTGCATGTTCAATGTGATTTTTAAATAACTTTGAAATTGTGTACATTATTTAATTAGTTTGTTGATATATATTTTTTAATTGTTTAACATGCAGTTGCCATATCATTTCTCGTCCATGGATCCACTTTTCACTTTAGAGGATTTCATGCCTAATCCAGAAATTCCTATAGATCCTGGTGCACACCCCACCCCACCACATGAGGATATGCCTCAGTCACCTCCACATTCTCCACCACCTGAACCCCCACCCCCTCCTCCATTTGACCAAAATCAACTCAGAGATAATATTCGAGCCAACTTAGTTGTGATTCAAGGGAACATAGATCTCATAAAAAATGAGACTAGAATCCCTCCTCATCTCGCACGGTTTGCATCTACGATGCAAACTATTGTCGATTCTGTTCGATCTATCGATGCGGACCTAGATAGGTTCCATCAATGGAGAGAAGAGATGAGACAATTCTATGCAGATGGGTTGTCATATAAAGAAATCAATAACCTAAAAATCACTAAACAAGCTATATGCCAATATTTTGTGAACCCCCAAACAAACGAACCAATACCACCCACAAAAAAAAGAATTTCAATTTTATGGTGTAGGCACCCGCAGATAGCTGCAAATTTTTGGGATAGATGGTGGATGGTGTTTGATACTCCACCACATGGCAACAGTGAGGTGCCCTTATATTTTTTGAGAAAGTTATGGGCTGAGTTTGAGTTGGGTAAAAAACCCAACTATTTTGATATGAGGTCATTTCAGGGAGCTGGGGGTGGCATGCCCCAACATAGACTAGGAGCACGTGTCGATCCTCAGCGACGTGCTCCAGTTGCGCCTCTTGTTCCTCCTCCTTCTCCTGGTATTCCCGCTGCATTTCAGCAGCAAACCATGTTATCTACACTAGGAGCATTGAGTTCACTTTCAGGACATCTCATTCAGCAGACTACACATGCGGCCACTGAAGTGGCCAATACAGAGCATGGAGGCTCGGGCTATAGGGATACTCAGACATCCACTTCAGGTGAGGCACATGCATCTGGGGCGGGATCATACCTAAATTTACTATATTCTGAGGATCGTCCCACACAGGTATGTTCATCTTTTGAACTTAAATTTAATTCAAGTTTGAAATGTAAAAAATTCATGTAAATAATATAACATCAAACTATATATATAATATAATATTAATTCAATAATTTTGTGTTTGGTGTATAGACACATGATGACGTGATGCCCGAAACTCAATATCATCATCGTGTGTATATGTCGAGTGCTGTAGATTTGGGCTCACCTTTTCAACAGGTACTTGAACCAAAATATATTAAATAATTTGTGTGTCCATATATATATAATTTAATTTGAATTTGTACACATGTGTGAATTGATATATTATATCTAGATGCAGGGAAGTCATACTATTCCTAGTATTGATGAGCCACAAGTTACAGTGGTGAGCGCTCCTGAGACATCATCAGCTCAGGTGTGTGCTTTCAAAAGTTTGTTAAGTTTAAATTAAATACACATCATAGATCTAATTTAATTTTTACATTTATATACACATGTCTGAATGATCTATATGATGTAACATGTTGAGACATCATTGACATCTATTCATGGGCAATCTCAGGTGCGTGATCATGAGGTCATATCATTCGAGGTTGTAAACTTTACTTTAAATCTCCTATACAAATTTTACGAACATTATATATATATATATTCAAGGTTTTCACATATTGTTTGCTTTATATGAATATGCAGGATATAGTGGATCAGGCATTTCCATCTTCTCAACAGACAGTTATGTTACCCGTTGAAGAAAATGTGCCAATTGATTATGAATATGCAGGATATAGTGGATCAGGCATTTCCATCTTCTCAATAGACAGTTATGTTACCTGTTGAAGAAAATGTGCCAGTTGATTCACATGACCATATGGTAATTTATGCATACAAGAAATCATTTTTAATATATTTAGTCGATATTTAATTAGTTTTTTTATCTAAAAGTTTATATTTTCAATTTTAAATATGTTTAATTATATCAAAATTTCTAAATAAATTTAAATCTAATTTCGAGTTTCTTGAACTCTTTTACAACATGATGCAGGTACATCTAGTCAACGTGGAACAAAGAGAAGACTTGATTTGACCGATCAGCCTGAGAGTTAGATAGTTTTATATTTTATGGACTACAAACCTCTAGTTTCATTTCAATATATGTGTTGGACTTGACAAATAAATTTTATGGACTATGTAGATCTCTAGTTTTATTTTGAACATGTTATTATCATATATGTGTGTTTATTTATATCAGTTGACTTTAATATGATGATTATATATGCAGTCAATTATGAGATCATGTTATGTTCATTTTCATAATTGTATGCATTTATATACATATCTATATATTTATATTTTATCAAATTTTCAAGTAATACATGCACTATATAATAATTCTTATCTAGAATCAAATTTCATATATATATATATAACTTATCAGATGGTTAGGTGACAAATTAAAACATTCCTTAAATAGTTTCTTAA
>VDFB02000013.1:119441993-119487151 GCA_007258455.2 Sequoia sempervirens
TAATGATGCAAGATGCAAAAATACAACCTATATGCAATTTTCCACCAATGAAAGATTTAGGAGTCCTAAATGAAATTCAACTAATGCAAATATAATGAAAATTTAACCTAGATCTAGGACTTATAATATTCTCCAAATCATAAATGTAAGGGTTTTCACATCAAGTTCTCCAAAATGAATCGAAGGAAACATGGTTCCACCTTTTAGGAGATGAAACTAGGGGTTAGGACCTATTTCACTCCTAGTTCATTAGGAAACTAAGATACCTCAACCAAGTGACTTGATTGAGGGAAAGAATACATATATATAAGGGGGTGGTTTCCTTATGTGTGATTAATGAGGGGGTTCACCATTAAAATGAAGTTTCAAAGGTGTAATACAAACTCTAATGCACTAAACCCTAGAAACTTAAAATATGAAATCAAATTACTAAATAGAGAGAAATAGAAAAGTACCTAGAGGATAGAAGATGTATAAGCAAGATCTAAAAACCCTATTTTTTTATTTCTAAAGTGCACTGGGACTCATATGCTAGGATCGATGAGCTAGTATTGCTACAAGAATCTAGGCAGAATCTAGAATCTTCTATTGACAAATTAGGATCTACAAAAAACTAGTGAAAAGATGTATAATGGGAATCATACACCTAGATGGGTGATTTAGTCCTAGTATTAGGGTTTGGCTAAAAAATTTGTAGCCTCAAGTGATATTTTGCAACTTTTTTCTTGTCTAATATTCAGGTCCGAAAAGTCTAAATTACAATTTTTAGGTGAGTTTTCGTGAAGATGACAACTTCTTGACAACTTTGACAACTTTCTTCAACCTTGCAACTTTGTCTTCAAAGGATCTTCAAGCTCCAAATTACCTAGATCTTCAATCACACATGAAATAGGGAAAAATGTTGTTTTGTTAGGGGATAGGGGTTTGCATTGTTCAAACCCCATTTTGGTAACTAAACCTTGAAATAAAATGAAATAGCATGAAGGAATGATGAATGCATAAATTCAATGTTGTAACTCACCAAACCCTCGAAATAAAGGTTGCAAACTTTTGTGAAATGGATTTAATGGATGTGGATCTTGAATCTTGATTGAATGCTTGCTTGAATCATGAAACCCCACATCACAGATCTGTTAGCTCAAAAGCACACATGATGCATGAAGACTTTTACATGAAGCTTGAATCTTGAATGCATCTCCAAATGCTTAAGAATTTTCCCTTAGATGCTCTTGTAATCATTCTTGATACTAATTTTTGATATAGTTCTTGAATACTTGAAATATTAGATCATTTTAGGAGAAATTATGTGAAATAACCTTTTATTTATACTTGTTTATGTCCAATTTCCCAAAATTACAACACTACAAGCTAACATCAGATCTAGGATAATAAAATCTCACCAAGAATTTGATTTGAGATAGGTCTTGGTTAAAGTGGAACTCATATGCTAGGTTAGGCATATGAGTCTTAGTGTCTTCAACATGGGACACAAACTCCACAATTTTTTTTGATAAATGCAATGTTTAAAATTAGGCCTCAAAACCTAGGTGGAACCCATATGCCCAAGGTGGCGTATGAGTCCTAAATCACTAGATCTAGAATAGAAAACCTCAAACATTGAATCATGATCTATCAATTGTTAAATATCAGAATTATCTTGGGAAAAATGTATTTAATAAGGCTTGTGGATACAAAATAGGATCAATTAAAGCATAAAGAAGCCCAATTTTAGTAGGAGGGCCCAAACAAGTGTGAAAATGTAGAGGCATACATTTTGCTATGCTACATAGTTTAACAAAATATTGGATATCATTCTTCTGCAAAAATTCTTGGAGCATCCTATTGTATGTAGGTGATGTTTGAATCAAATCCCAAAGGGAGATGTTTACCGGAGTACTACAAATTTTCTCAACAAGATCATACTCTTTACCACTATGTTGAGGAATGTTATAAGTGCGAGAACTTGTATGATAACTTGGTTGGTGTGACAAATTATTACTACATTTTTTCCTTGTAAAATTTAAGATAGCACTTGGAGGTAATGGAAATCTAATAGGAGGTGACTTGGGAGGCTCAGTAATTAAAGGAGATCCATTTTGTGCATTCATAACCTCAATTGAGTTACCTAAATGACCTTTTAGTGAGGGGAGATCTAATATAAACTTAAAATCTTCATTTATGCCATCCATCTTATTGTTTGGTGAGAGAAATTTAGTATTGGAAGAGGGACAAACAAGATTATCATGATTCTCAATAATTGGGTGTTCTAACACTAAGATACCTTTGTCACAAGTAGGAGAGGTATCAAGAGAATATCAACTAGGATTGCATGATTGTCTATGATTTCCCCCTCTTGCACCAAATATTTAGTGGATGATCTAGGTGAAATGAAGTCTTCAAGAGCTTCATATAACATATCAAAGTCATCACAAATAAAGGGATTGAATGATATGCTTTCTCCAAGGTTTATCATTGTTTTTTTTATTTAATGTTTTTAGGGTAGTTTTTGATTTTCAATTATTATAAAATGCAAATTAATCTATCTAACCTATGAAATAATGTTCATAATATAGTAAACTTATACAAATTTGAAACTATCCACAACTGAAACATGCAATTTTTTTTCCCAATTCACAATGCCTAAACTAAATGGATGATTAGACTTAATGCATAAAATAAAAATTCCTAAAAAATTGAAAAACTAAAACAATGGTTTACTAGTGGGTCTAGGAAGTGTAAAGGACCACACAAATTACCCAAAAATATGGTTTCAAGATAGTCCCTCAAGGACTCATTCATCCAATGTCGAATGGGTCCTTGTACAAAGTTTTTAAAAATGACAATTACAATTTTTGGGTTATTATTTGTGTTCATTGTTCTAGGTTGCAAACTATGGTTTCTAGAGCATATTTTTCTAGATTTAGGTGTCCTAATGTATTTATGAAATTAGTGACAAATAATGAACAAAGTGACACTTTTTGAAATGCAATTTTGACAAAATTTTCTAATGTAAATGACTAAAAGTACACTAATATGCAAGTACTATGCAAAATCAATATAATATGTATACAATTTTTGGATTTTTCATATTTTAAACAATGCAAAAATGAAAATTTAAAACCCTAAATGAAATGAAAACTACTACAATTTTTACAACCCTAGATGAAATGAAAAATAAGGCAATACAATGAGGGTTTAAATGGACTCCAAATCAAAAAATATATAGTGCAAGAATGTCGGGTTCACCAAAAAGAAACATAGAAAAGTAGGGTTTCTCAAAAATGAGATGGGAATGCACATATCTTCCTTATTTAATTATGAAAAAGAGATTCCCTAGGGAAATATTGACTTTCAACCTTTAGGTGAGTTAACCTTAATGGAGATCTTGTTGTTTTCCTTATAAGTAAGGACAAGGCAAATCAACCTAAAATGCACTTTTGGGAGATAAATGAAAAATACCAAATGAATGAAATTATGCAATGTAAAACATGAATAATCAATTTAAACCTTAATCAAATAGAATCCAAAAAGTTCCAATAGATTTGAGAAGGGCATTATTTTATGCACCTATCACCAAAAGCTTATATTGAGTGGCCTCTTTAGACAGATTTTCAATAGGACGAATGAGTCTTTGTAGGGATTTTCTGTTCAACTTTCAGGGTCCTCTAGAGATGGATCTGAGTTTATGTTTTCCTTAGGTTTCACTATTGGACAACTAAAAATAAATTCTAAGTTTGAGTTTTTTGTGGCTTGATAGATTTGATAACAACTTTGACAACTTTGAAAAATTGTACTTTTGATCAATCTTCAATACTTCTTCACCTACAAATCTACAAACACACAATGGGGAGAAAAATGTTTGTTTTTGGTGAATAAGAGTTTTCCTTGGACAAACCCCATTTTGGTAATTAAACCTTGAAATGAAATGAAACATGAATGGAATGAATGATGAATGAATAATGCTATATTGTAACTCACCAAACCCTTAAATGGAGATCCTTAGAGGACTAAAGTCTAACACATCTCTTTAAGATCTTGATCTTGCATGAAATGGATTGATTGGATGCTTGATTTGATAGCTTGAATCTTGACTTGAATGCTTGAAACCTACATCACATTGTTAGCTCCAAAAACATGCATGAATACAAATAAATTTGACATGATGATCTTGATATTTATTACTATTATATATGATTGATAAATATGCTCTTAAATTCTCTTGACAATAATATTTTCTCATATGAAAGTTTCCCTCTTGCTAGATGTTTTGAATTGATAAAATAACTATATATTTATAAATTATTTTCTAATTTCCCAACAATTAAACAATACAAGCCAAAATTTAAAATTTGAATTTGGTATCATAAAAATGATGACAAAAATATATTTAAAATTGGGGTCCTAAATGTAAGGAAGACCCATTTTCCCTTGGGTGAATGGGTCCTAGGCCCTAAGCCTAGGACACACATTTTCCAAGATGTGTAAATTAATCTTTTCAATTGTTTAATCCAAGTTCCCCTTTAGGAAAATGAGATTAATTAGGATTTTAAATGAATAATTGGGTCAATTAGAGGCTCAATTAAGTCCAATTTATTAAGGGTCCCAAACATAGTGTGAAAATGTAAAGGAGTATATTTTTATACACTACACTTGATTGAGATATGTTTGGTATTAGAATGCATCACTGGATTCTTTGATATATTTATGACACTTGTATTATCACAAAGAATAGAGATAGGTTCTTTTTATTCTACCTTGATCTCTTAAGTGTTTGTTTCATCCATAACACTTGGGTACAACATGCCACTATTGCAACATACTCTACTTCAGCTATAGAAAGAGTAAATGATTCTTAATTTTTTCTTAGCCATGAAACAAGTTTGTTTCCAAGAAAGAATGCACCACCAATAGTGCTTCTTCTATCATCCACACTTTCTTCCCAATCAACATCTATATATGTTGTCAAAGTGAAATCTTCACATTTAGGATACCACAGTGCATATTCAATTGTGCTTTGGATATATCTATAATTTCTTTGTACTATATTGACATCATACTCTTCATTAGTGGATTGAAATATTGCAACCATGCACACTTTTTTCATGATACCAAGTATTGATGTAGTTAGGTACAACAAGCTACCTATCATTGATCTATAAATGGTTTGATTTGCATATGGGGATTCATCAGTCTTGCTTAATTTACATCCAATTATCATGAGGGTACCAATTGGTTTGTTATCTTCCATCCCAAACTTCTTGAGCATCTCCTTAGCATACTTAGTTTGAGATATGAATACCCCTTCATCAATTTATGCTATTTGTAGATAGAGGAAGGAAAATTATCCTAGCATAGACATCTCAAACTCATTTTATATTTGGACATCAAAATATTTAGACATTCTATCATTGCTGCCACCGAAAATAATGTCATCTACATACAAAAAAGAATTATCATATCCTCACCTTCAGATTTGAAGTACAAATTGCTATATGTACATCCCTTCTTGAATCCTTATTGTTGTAGGTGCTGATCTAATCTTGAATACCAAGCTCTAGGTGTCTGTTTTAGACCATATATTGCTTTCTTCATTCTAAAAATATAATATTCTTCTGATAGCTAAAAACCTTTAGGTTGTTCCATGTAAAATTCTTCTTCTAGGTTCCCATTTAAGAAAGAAAACTTGACATTCATTTGATAGAATTTGAATCCTTTATGAGAAGAGAATGCTAGAAACATTCATATGGCTTCCAATCTAGAAACTAGTGAAAATGTTTCTTAAAAACATATACCTTCAACCTGTGCATACCCTTTGCACACCAATATAGCCTTATTTCCTACAAAAACTCTCCATCTTCATTAAGCTTATTTCTAAAGACCTATTTAGTGCCTATCACATTCTTGCTTGAGGGTCTTGGAACTAAGTCCCAAGTTTTGTTCTTTTCAAGTTTTCTTAATTCTTCTTCCATTGATTTTATCCAACTCTCATCCTTGCTAGCTTCAACACAGCTCTTGGGATCTATTTTAGATAATAGTGCAAAGTTTAGGTGCTCTTTGTTCTTTGCAACTCTCCTCTTTGTCCGAACTCCTTCATCTATGTTTCCAATAATTTGATCTTTAGGATGATCCTTTTTTATATATCTTGTAGGTGTCTTTTCATTCTCTTCTTTAGACTCTTCATCAAAAAATTCTTCATATTCTTCATCAACAACTCTGTCTTTAGGCTCTGATTCATCTTCATAGCTATCCTTGTCAAGTTCAACATGATTCAAATTTTCATCAACCTTGACATTGACACTCTCTATAATTTTGTGTAGCCTTTCAATGTTGTAGCATTTGTAAGATTTTATTTGAGTGATATATCCAAGGAATATTCCTTCATCACATCTTGAGTCAAAGCTTCCTAATTTGTCTTCTTTTCTCCTGTTATAACATTTTCTACCAAACACTTTGAAGTATTTAACAAATGTTGGTTTTCCATGCCATAGTTTATAGGATGTCTTCTTATTGTTTAATCTTAGCTAAACTAATTTCAAAGTATTCACTATTGTATGTATTTCCTCTCTCCAATATACATCGGGTAACTTTCCCTCATTTAGCATTGTTTTGTCCATTTATTTGACTGTCATGTTCTCTCTTTTGACCACTCCATTATGTTATGGAGTCCTTGCTGCTGAATATGGCATCTTGATTCCATGCTTCTCACAATACTACATAAATTCATTTGATGTGAATTCTCCACCTCTGTTTGATCTTAAGCATTTGATCCTTCTACCAATATCTTTATGAACCATGGTTCTAAATTTTTTGAATATTTCAAATGCTTAAGATTTATCCTTTAAGAAGGTTACCCATGTCATTCTCAAGTAATCATCAATTAGTAACATGAATTACCTTTCTCCTTTCAATCCTTTTGTCCTTGTGGGGCCACAAAGATCAGTATGCACTAACTCCAAAGGTTTTGTAGTTGAATACTCTTTTATCTAAAATATGACCCTTGTTTATTTTCCTTGCTGACATTTCTTGCAAGTGGTGTTTGAAGGTTTGGTTATCTTAGGTATGTGTCTCACACGTCCTTTTGAACTCACTTTTACAAGATTATCAAAACTTACATGGCCCATTATCCTATGCCATAACCAACTCTCATCAATCTGTTCTATTATGTAGCTTTGACAATTCACCTCACAATGATTGTAAATATTTCTTTCAATTCTTTTTCCTCCTACTATTAATCTCCCTTATTTCCTTATTTCACATCCTTCTACTTTAAATGTGGCTTTGTATCCATTATCACACATTTGGATGACAACTAATAGATTATACTTTAATCCTTCATCATAAAGGACATTAGGTGTAGACAATTTCCCATTTATGCTTAGGGTTCTTTTACCACAAATTTTCAAAGCAATATTTTCTCCCAAACTAATAGATCCTTCTTTGCATTTACCTAGTTTTATGAACTTGTTCTTATCACTAGTCATTTTCTTAGAGAAACTATTGTCCATTACCCACAAATTTTTCTTCTTGGTGTGGGGTACAGTTTGAGCAATCATAGATTGTGCAACCTTCAAACCTTTCTCTCTCTACACTTTCTTGTGTTTCTTTTCTGGTTCATCTTTCTCTTTAGTAGAGACTTGTGGACCTTTGTTCACTTTAGAGGGCATGATTTTCTTCTTATCTTTTACTTTTGGTCTTAAAAAAGTTGTTCTACATTATTTGGCTATGTGACCAAAATTATTGCAATTATAGTATATTACATTTATATCTAACAAAGGAGCAAATAAATTTTTACTAACAAAGTTGTTCTCATTTTATGTACAACACAACATTCATTGGCCCTATGCCCAAACTGATTACAAGTATAGTAGTAACCATAGAAATATGAAGAATACCTAGTCATATAATTTATTTTTGTAGAATGAGGAGGTCTTCTTATATTTTTCTTCATCAAATATCTCACCCTTGTAAAACCATCTGTATCAACTCCCTTTATGTTATGCTTCTTCTTCAAGTATTCAAGGATTGACTTATTAATCTTCTTATCTATTGCAAGCTTATTTTCCCCATCAGGCTTCTTCTTATCAAAATTATCTCTAGAGACATCCTTCTTTGTTTTCTAGTTCTTTGTTATAGGCTTTTCATCTAGTTTGAATCTTCCATATAAAATTGTAGATGCACTAGTAGTAGGATTCTTTCCTTTCTCAAAACCTATGCCAAAATTTTCTTTTGAAGGATTTTGTGAGTTAATCAACTTATTCAAGAATCTTTGAGCCTCATTTTAGCTTCAAACCTTTTTCTATTTGTTCTATAGCCTTTTTTAGTTTATTTCTTAAAGATACTATTTCTGCTTCCAACTTCATGCATTCATCAAATTTAGATTATCGTTCAAATTTAACTACATATTCTATTCTTTTAGCTTCTTCAACTTGTTTCTTTAGGCTAACTATCATCTAATAATCTATGATTTAAGTCTTTTGGAAAGACTTTTAGTTTCTTTCTATACATGGTTCTTCAACTTTAAGTTCCCCTTTCTCAGCCTTTCAATCTCATCTAGAGCACAAATAATTTCACCCTCTACATCCACTTCTCCTTCATCATAAAATCTTCAATCTCTTCATTTTCTTGATGCTCAGAAGCTGATCCTAATGCCACGAATAGGGATTCATCTCCCTCAACCACAAAGGAACAATCATGGTCATCATCTAAGTTAGCACTAACATCAAATGGATCACTTTCTTCTTGTGTGTATAGAATTTTATTATTTTTAAATAATTTCTTCTTCTTTGGGAATTAAAGTTTCTTCTTTTGACTATCCTCAACTTGCTCGAAGTTATCCTTTTCTACATAAAGGAATTTAATAGTAAAATGTCCTATCTTACCACAATTAAAGAATTTTAAGAGTAACATACCTTTGTAGTTTCTATAGCCTTTTCTTAATCTTCTGACAAAGTTAGCTTCTTCTTCATGAATCTTCTCAGGTTTAGATGAAGGTGTTTATAACTTTTCCTTTTTGGATTATTTGAATGTTGCTTCTCTCTTGGAGTTATTAGTGTCTCCTATTCTCATCTCATATGTAGTGAAGGTGCCATGTAACTCATCAATACTAAGTTTTCCATATCTCTTGCTTCCTCTATTGTAGAAATTTTAGAGTCATACTGGGATGGCAAGGATCTTAGGACCTTTTTGATAATGAAATATTCTTTCATATCTTTTCTAAGGCCTTATATTGCATTAACTATTTCATCTACCCTGAGGAGGTAGTCTACAATTTTATCTTCTTCATTCATCTTAAGGATTTCAAACTTACCTTTGTATGTTTGTATCTTGGACTGCTTAAGCTTTTCATCACCTTCATATTTTCTCTTTAATTTGACCCAAGTCTCATGGGATGTTTGAAAATGGATCAATTTTACAAACTTCAAGTTAGAAAATCCACAAAGAATAGCATTTTTTTTCTTGGCATTATTCTCACATTCTTTCTTAACATCCTAGTCAATGGGTGGTGTAGCAGGAATAACATAGGAATTTACTATAGTCAGACTTACATCAAACCCTAAAGATGATAAATATGTTTGAATTTTGATGCTCCAAAAAGCATATTTTGATCCATTAAAGAGAGGTGCTCTATTTGAGGAAGAACCTTCTTGACTAGCCATCTTGTGTTCACTATCCAATATCTACTCTAGCTGATTGAGCTTCTTAAAGGAACTAGAGCTCTAATACCAATTTTTGGAGTTCACAACTATCTACTGAGAGGGGGGTGAATTAGTAGATGAATTAAAAATTTATTTTAACCCTTTTTATGAAGATTATGAAAATATGCATAGATCTCACAAAAAATACTCATAACACCAAATATATGTGGAAAAACCAATATGGGAAAAACCACAGTGAGAAATGTTGCTAGGATCTATTGTCCCAATCCAGCCTCATGATAGAACCCCATTGGTCACAATGTTTAAGGGCACCAACCCTAAGGAGAAACTAATCCCCTGATTTAAGAGCAGCAACCTAGCTATCTAAATTGATTAGATTTACAATGAAAGAATGTGGAGTAACAAATCCAGTTACATATGATTCAAATGAATCCAATTCTATGTTACAAACTTAATCTACAACTACTCAATCTCTACTTTTCTCTACAAGAATTTCCTCACCTCTCTTCACTCTTCTTCTAACACACTATGTGTTCATTGATTGCATACACACTACTTAATTCTTTAGCACACACTGAATTTATACATTGCATTATCTATCTTGGCATAAATAAAACTTAGGGTTTCCTATCATTTGATGCCATTCATGCTTGATCAACCTATTTTAGATTCTGTGACTGTATGTGCATTAATGAAGTCATCCACTTCTTCTAATCAATCAACAAACATATTACTGGAGTAGTTACAATGATCAATTTCATTTTTTGTGCCACAATCACATTCACCAAACTAGAAGTTTGACTATTTTTTTGCATAGTTGTTATAAAAAATATTTAAATATTGGTCTTTGATCACACCATGATATATCAATTAACATTTAAATTCTTTGAGCTACCTAATCCAAACAATAGTTGCCATGTGTCATGTTCCCTCAAATCCATGTTGGTCAACCCTAGTCGATGCATGTGCTTCCCATGAAATGGTAGAAATACTTCATCATCATCATTGACCTTGTCTTTTCTTCCCATCAAGGGTTGGGCATCACAAATCTCACTTACCTCATACTTGAAGTGTTTAGTAAAGCTTAACAAGAAAATCCAAATACTTTAGTCTGAAGCTCTTTACTCACTTGCCAGAGTTTGGCCATTGGCCTTACCCTTTACCATTTATCGTGTTCCACTTCCTTCACAAAATGTTAGTTGACATAACCCTTTAGAGTGCCATCCTTTGGGCTTTCTGTTTACCACTTACATGCCTCTTGGTAAGGCATAATCCAACATTCTGACCTATGATCCTTGAAGGATTTTCAGATGTTGGAGTTTTGGTATCTCACATACTACTTTCATCACCTTCAGTTAAGGTGTAAACCTTAACATAGACTCATGAACACTAAAGCATTTTTGAGTTTTGGGGTTCTTTCATACCCCTTTCATCACTTTCAGTTAAGGTGTAAGCCTTAATGTCGAAGCCCAATGCCTGATGCCTTTTTAGACTAAGTTGAAAATGAATAACTCTTTCTTCTATTAGCAAGCTGTAGAGAGTAAGCCCAAGGCCCGAACTTCTATAGTTCTTCAAGGATTTCCTTGCAACATCATACACATCATTTAGAGTGAGACCAATTGACATCAATGACTATCATGACTGGCCACAATCTCATTAATTGATATTACTCAAATCTCCTTTTGACATTAATGACAATAAAATTTCCTACAAAGCTATCCATATTTTAATGGTTTTTGTTATTCATACAATAAATTTGGACATAAGTCTATGGAATGTAGAAGTAGAATGAATGAGCATGTTTAATAATTTTTTGGTCAATCTTTTACATACAAAAGATTTGGTCATAAGGATAGTGAGTGCAAAAATTAAACAATGAATGGTTATAACAAAAACAAAGAAAAATAGGTTTTCTTTAAAGGTGGGGTAAGAAAAATATGATGTGATGAGAGACATACTTTCCTCTATTTTATTAGGAAATGTGATCCACAAAATGAATTGAATAACAACTCTTAGGTGAATCAAGTCAATGTGAGAATCTTCATATTTCCTTATGATTTAAGGACGATGGTCAAGGTCAAACAACACTTTAGGGATGGTGTGGACTGTTGGTGTATTTTCCAGTGCACCTAAAGGAACTTCTAAGGAATAGCCAATTCCTATATTCAAAACTCTTGAAAATGACTGGTCAACCAACAAGATCTAGTCAAAGACTGTGATCTTTTGCATTTTAGGCTCTGTGGGGCCATGGAGGGTGTTCCTATTGGTGTTCATTAGAATTGTACTTAGCAGAACACATCATATTCATAGATTAATTTGAATGAAGGATAATTATGCAATAATTACTATGAAATTGGCTTGTTTCTAAGTAACTTGCTACCCGTTCATCCAAAAGCTCTCCCACATGTAATTGACACAAATTTTGTATAAAGATTTATGAAATTTGAAGTGGATTTAAATTCTGACTTTAGACGGGTCACCATACAACTATTGATTAACCCTTTAGGTGAATTGTTAAGGAATAGACTAGTGCCTTACTAAATTGGGCAATGGAGTCACATTTACAAGAATTAGTAATGCAAAAGATGACCTTAAAATTTAATGGGGTGGACTACCCTCATAATAAGTTTGCATTATGAAGCTCACTATTTCTGATATATAACTTCTTATCAAACCCTCTACAAATAATTGTAAATCTATGACTCTATTTAAGAATTTAATTGATTACTTGAATCAAAGCATAAAACAAAGACATACATTTGAACAAATGTTCAAAGAAGAATGAAAATATTATTAATATTCCACTCAAAATTCACTCAAATCTGCAAAGGAGAGAAGATATATCAAAATTATAACTTCATTTATGCTTATCGGTCAAATTTTGCATAACAATTTAAGATAACATGTACTTGTTTCATCCATAAATTGTCAAAATAGACTAGCTACTCTATTCCTGTCATTATATTCATATACATTTGACCCAAAAAACTAACCAAAATTCTATCTATTTATTCTCCTTGCAAATAAGCCTTGAATTCCCTTTTATAGAATAAGGGAGCAACAAGCTTTAGGCTTAATGTAGTTACATTATTACAAATTTCATTTCATGCAAAATTTCAACTGCATTTACTTTGCATTTCAAAATTCTCATCTGTTGAATCTCCAAGAAAATGGTGCAAAATGGGAAAAGCCAAAATTAAAACTACCACCAGAAAGGGAAATGCAAACTACCACCAAAATTCCCTTTGTCGCCATCCACACTACAACTAACCAAGCATCCATAATGCCATGAGGACACACAATCAACGTTCAACAATAAAATATTCCACACACACAAAAATAAAACCACCATCACGGCAAACATTATCAACAAAGAAATTTCATATCCCACACACAACAACCTTTCATTTACTAGCCACCCCACCTTTACTAGTTCCCAAATGATGATAAACACACCCGCTTTGAGTCATTGCAAGAGGAGGAGAAGAAACCTTAGCTTCTTCCTCTTTCATTTCCTTTTCCAACACAATACCAATCCACCCACTTGGAGCTTTTATTGCCAATGGTGAAATTAATGTTAATACCTCTTGACTAGGAGGTATACCATGATTCAAGAGCACGAGGTACCAACAATAGTCAGAATTGGTCTTTGTTTCACTAGTAGAGGAGCTGCTTGTGAGGTCAATGGGAAAGCTTTGATGTCGAAAGTATCCACACACATACCTTATCTTCCTCTCTGCTCCAATAGCAAATTGCACTAGATGCTTGCCTTTATCTTCTACTTTCTCTACAGTCGCACTCTAGAATTGTAACCTTTGACTACACCTTGTGGGTGCAAGTCTAGACTTGTTAGCAAAAGTGGTGGCCTCCATGATCGAGGTAGCTTCTGACATACCAGAACTAGGCTTTCAAGAGCCGAGATGTGTATACCTCCTCACTAGTTCATGCATTTTCTTATTTGTCAATTACTCAAACCTACCTTGCCTTAATCAAGAATACTTGTAACAGCTAATTATGAATGACACAAATAACAACTATTCCTTCTATATTTATTATGTGGAGTGATGAAATCCACAATCAATGTTCAACACACATGCACAACCCTGGCAGCTCATTGGTAGATGTACTGTTTGATTCCCCATTTGCATGGAAACCTACAAATTGTGCCTCATGATTACCAACATCTATGTTTCCACATGAATTGAGATCAACTTGATCATTCTGCAAAAGGTTAGCCATTAATGTGAGTTGGTTGAATGGCATAAAAGAACCTTCACGTGCTTTTCATCAAGATTAAATATAAGCCATTAATTTTCTGCTGAGATGGCACATCAGATGGTCGACCTTTGTTTGACCACTTTGACTTCTAGTAGTGCTTTGCTGAGGTGTTCACAACCAATAGTACTCATCTATGTCAGATGACATCTTTGCAGTGTGGGGGCTTCACAAATTGAGTAGAGCAAGACGTGTGTCGAAATCTGACTGATATCACTAATTTTAACCATTGTTCATTTTCACCTAGCAAGCCAACAAGAAACGGTGAAGATCATTTTGTGGATTGCATCTTAGCCATTCATTGAAGGTGTCAAGACACAGGCACGCTAGTGGGGAATGGGTCCCACAGTTGTACATGGGCACAAATCTGCTTCTCACTAGTCTCACTGCATTTATCCTATTGTTACTTAATTCCTGCAGGCTGGCGGGGTACGACTTAGATCTCCTCCAAGATCCTCAAATCTTGAAACCTACACTTCACAAAATGTTAGCATTTAATCAACGGGACTTGGTCTAGCCGACGGTGACATGACCACTAGGGTTTAATGACTTATTCCTAATTCCCTAGATTAAATTTCAAATCAAAATGAGGAAAAAGATTAAAATGAATGGGAGACTTGATAACTGGTGCTTTGGGCTAATGGGGCCAGTAAATTGACATACTGGATGGCTCAAGAAATGACTTAAGGGGATCAATGACCAAAAAATAGGTCAACCTCAAATTATAACATTTGCATGCTCTTGTGAATAAAACCCTACTCATTCATGGGGACAAGGGTTTTGAACTAAATCCATATGAGGCAGAGATAAAATTCCTTAGAATTTTAAATCCATATCAATCAGAATGTTTAATCATTTTTTGGTCAATGTTTTACATACAAAAGATTTGGTCATAAGGATAGTGAGTAAAAAAAATAGAAAATGAATGATTATACTAGAAACAAATAAAAATAGGCTTTCTTTAAAGGTGGGGTGAGCCAAATATGATGTGATGAGAGACATATTTTCCTCTATTTTATTAGGAAATGTGATCCAAAAAATGAATTGACTAACAACCCTTAGGTGAATCAAGTCAATGTGAGAATCTTTAGATTTCCTTATGATTGAAAGAAAATGCTCAAGGTCAAACAACACTTTAGGGATAGTGTGGAAAATGATTTTGGATTTCCCACACTTGCTTTAGCTCCTTCTAGGGTTTTTCACCTAAAACGAGAGAGAAATGGGGTCCAAAATGCAAATGTCTATACTCAAGTTTAATCTAAATGGGATGAAATGTGTATAGATGCAATGTATAAGTTCCATAAACTGAAAGAAAGATGACTTATTGATGTTAAATCTAAGAAATGTGAAGTGTTGGAAAACACATTTTGATATACAAACATGTGATAAATGACCTATAAATGTAAACAAAACCAAATAGAATGTTGTGAGATAGAATGTGTGCACCTAGAGGCTGGAAAAGGATGGCATGAAGTTCTAGAATCCTAATGAAATTTTTGTAGAAGCCAATTGGGACACTTATGCCAGGATGGGCGACTTAGTTCCAATTTTGGGAAAACTACTCAAAAACCCGTTTTGGTCAAATTGGTATCTAAATCTACAAAAAACTCTAAAAAAAAGGTTTAATGGGACTAATTCACCACTACTAGTGACTTAGTGCACTTCTAAATTTTGAAAAATTTGAAAGTGGAAACAGAAGCCCTTGGTTTGCACTTTGGTTCCCTGCATGTGTCCACTTCTAAAACTCTAATTTTTTGGGCCTGAAAGTGACTTTTAGTTGATATTTCAGCTTGTCCAACAAGGATATGTCTTCAACACGTCTTCAACCTAATATTCAATGATCTTCAAACCCTTATAGTGTCTAAATCTTCAAACACACAATGAAAGAGAAGGAAATGGTGAATGTTAGGGCATGGGGGTTTTCCTTGGTCAAACCCCTTTTTAGGTAATTAAACCAAATGAAGAAATCATGTAATGAAACATGCAACAATGGAGTTAATACCTTGCCACGACGTTTGATCTTAACATGATTAATGATGGATGAATGATGACGAGTAGTGAATTAAGATGAGTTAGGTCAAATGAGAGGGAAAAACCTATATTTATACACAATTATGCCCTAATTCCTGACAAATAACTCATCACAGGCTGACCTTAGGTCTTAAGGAATAAAAATCTGAAAGAAATTTAAATTTATTTTGACTTTTGAGCCAAATGGGACTAAGTTGCCACTAATGATGACTTAGTCCACTTTGGCATTTTTAAGTGAATTTCAGCAATTGTGATAATTTAAATAATTTTTATTGGGTTCTTCTTCAACAAGACAACTAAGTAAGGCCTTTAAGTGTATAAAGGGGCCATTTAAAGCATAAGAAAGGTGTAAATATTGATGGAAAGCCTAGGAAAGTGTGAAAGTTTGTTACAATACTTTACAAAACTTTGAAATAGGTCTTGGTAAGGTTATTTAGGTGACTTATGATATTATGGTCTTAGAAAAGTGTGAAGATGTGTTACAACACCTTACAACATCTTTACAAGACATCAATAAATGCATTTTATTATGTTTCAATTTATCATCAATTATTCACAAATCAAGCTGCAAGCAAAAAGGGATACTTTTTCTGTGTCCATAGTTAGCCCCCACTTTAGTGAGAGGATGGACTTGCTTCAATCTCATGCTAAATTAGACATTCAAGAAGAGTCCAATCATATGAATGAAAATGACAAAGAATTTCAAAGATCAAGGCATCGGTTAAGCCCCCAGGATCCAAGATCCCAAGTCAAACCAACATGAGTGCAAAAGGACATATACATGGTGTATAATATGCAACAAAATAAGATACATGATCATGCGATGACAAGAACTAAAGGAAAGAAAAAGTGAGGTGGATCAAAGATGCACTCACTCTAGGGCCATAGAACATCAAGTTGTCCACAAGGTGAGTTGTCCCAAAGATGTGGTTTAGTGAGAAAGTCATGCCAATGTGTTGGATTCCCACCATATAATCATAAATTCATGCCAATGTGTCAACTTTCCATTATACAAACCATACCAAAGTTATACTCCTGATAACTTTGATAAGGCACCGCAATGAAAATTCTTTTGTAAATGTTTTTGAATTTCATGTAAAAATTTTGTTAAAGGGGATTTTGATTTTTTCATGTAAGGTCTTCTTCTTAGGGAGCATTGTGCCTAATGTCTCCAAGAGAGGATAACTCAAGGTGTCAGAGCATTATCCATGGGATGCCTTGTTTGCATCATACCACATCAATTGATCGTACACTCTTAGAAGGAATCAAACCCAATGAAACCACCAAGAAGAGGACACATCACAAGAAAAAAGAAAAATCCCGCCATGAAATTTTTGTTAAAATATGTCATCTATGTATGCCCCCATTTTAAAGCAGTTGCTACACCATCACTGTAAGCAGTTTCTTTAAAGTAGCAAATATAAAATTAAAGAAAACATGAGAGCCAACTTGGAAAGCCCTATGCAAGTCATATGTTTCTGAATTGAGCAACATCATGAATAAGTATGTCTCATGTGAGTCAACTTAAGACATGTCATCCACATCCCTGCAAGCTTTCTCTTATATGTTCATGAAAAGTTAATGACTAGCCAAAAGAGACAATGACAAGTGACATAGGAGGAAAAGGCTACTTAACCCCTTGATCCCACTTAGTGTAGAACAAGGGTGAGCTAGGAAGGGATGATGCCATGCTGCTCCTTACAATAGTGAGTATGCTATGATCCTACAACTATTATATGGCAAGGAGCAACAACCAATGTTATTTGTGTTGATAAGTAAGCAAAGTTTCTACTTGGTACATATTTAATGAGATGTCTATTAGTTAGAATGTACCAAGGTTAAAGTGTTCTTGGAAGAAGTGTTTGTGATAGTGTTGAGATGGATTGAGGGTGTTTGTTTGGAGTGATAATAACCAATATCATGAGTTATTTGTTGCATTCTAGGTGTTATAGGGACATGGATACCTTGTTCTATAGCATCACATCCTTTCCCAAGTTGTTTGGTTTCCTTTGTTGGATTTGGTATTTATTCAATTTCCTCAAAGTTTGTCTTGGATGTTGTCTTTGCATGTAAGGTGGTTAAAGAGGATGCTACTGAATTTTGTATTGATGTTACTAGTTTCTCTTTTCTTTGGTTAGAATCTTTTGGTATGATCTTGTATTCTCCCTTGGATAGAGGTATGGATTCAAAGGTTTTAGAGATCTCTTCCAATAACCTTGTGGCCTCTTCAATTTTCTTTTGTATTTCTATCTTTTTTCTTGGTACTAATCATAGCACATGTAAGCTTGCTGTTTTGAGGAGTAGAGGGTGAGTTATCATGAATTACTAAGGTTGACATCAAGGCTTGATCCATATCCAAAAATTTAGGATGTTTCAAAGTAAGGTTGATTTTTAGTTTTCATATGATATTGTTGGTGTTTGCTTGTACCATGATACCTTCCCTATGAGGAGAGTATTTAGGAGAAGTACAAACTAGATATTCTTGACATCCAATATTTGGTTCTTCTATATTGACTTCATCATAAGTAATGGAATGATCCATGGTTAGAGTTTCTTGTTTATTGATAGTGGGTGGATTAGGGGAAGAATCTATTTGATTGTCATGTTTCTGTAAGATCTCATTCTCTTGTTCCATATTGGTTTCCCTAGTAGGAGAGCTTGTAATATGTGTATCCAAGGTTAAAGTTTGTAAAGAAGCTTCATCACAAATAGGGGAGGCATCAAGACAAGGACAACTAAAAAGTTCATTCTTACCAAATAGAAAGAAAGATGACTTATTGATGTTAAATCTAAGAAATGTGAAGTGCTAGAAAACACATTGTGATATGAAAACATGTGATAAAGGACCTAAAAATGCAAACAAAACCAAAGAGAAAGTTGTGAGATAGAATGTGTGCACCTTGAGGTTGAAAATGGATGGAATGAAGGTATAGAATCCTAAAAAAACTATTGTAGAAGTTAGATGGGACACTTACTCCAGGCTTGGTGGCTTAGTCCCAGTTTCTGGAAAACTACTCAAATACCCATTTAAGCCAAATGGGTATCCAAATCTATAAAATACTTTGAAAAATGGGTTCAGTGGGACTAAGTCACCACTACTAGTGACTTATTCCACTTCTAAATTTTTGAAAATTTGAAAGTGGAAATGGAAGTCCTTAGTCTGCACTTTGGTTCCCTACAAGTGTCCACTTTTGAAACTCTGATTTTTGGGCTTGAAAGTGACTTTTAGTTGATGTTTTGGCTTGGTCAACAAGTAGATGTCTTCAACAAGTCTTCAAAGTAATATTCAATGATCTTTGAACCCTCAAAGTATCTAAATCTACAAACACACAATGAAAGAGAAAGAAATGGTGAATGTTAGGGCATGGGGGTTTGCCTTGGTCAAACCCCTTTTTAAGTAATTAAACCATATGAAGAAATAATGTAATGAAGCATCCAACAGTGGGGTTAATACCTTGCTATGATGTTTGATCTTGAATTTCCATAGCAAAGCATGAAGAATCTTCCCTCTAATGTCCTTGGAAGCTATCTTGATGACTTGCAATGATAAAACCCTAGATTTCCTGACTTGAGAACATGATGAATGATGGATGAATGATGATGAGTTTTGAATTAAGATGAGTTAGGTAAAATGAGAGGGAACACCCTATATTTATACACAATTATACCCTAATTCCTAAAAAATACCTCATCACATGACAACCTTAGGTCTTAAGGAATAAAACTCGAAGGAAATTTAAATTTATTTTGACTTTTGAGCCAAATGGGACTAAGTCGCCACCAATGGTGACTTAGTTCACTTTGGAATTTTTAAGTGAATTTCAAGAATTATGATAATTTAAATAATGTTAAAATTAGGTTCTTCTTCAACAAGACACCTACGTAAGGCCTATAAGTGTAGACAAGGACCATTTAAAGAATAAGAAAAGTGTAAATATTGATGAAAATCTTGGGAAAGTGTGAAATTTTGTTACAAGACTTTACAACACTTTGAAATAGGTCTTGGTAAGGTTATTTAGGTGAATTATGATATTATGGTCTTAGAGAAGTGTGAAGATGTGTTACAACACCTTACAACATCTTTACACTTGACATCAATAAATGCATTTTATTATGTTCCAATTTATCATCAATTATTCCCAAATCAAGGAAACAAAAAGGGATACTTTTTCCTTGTCCACATATAGAAACTAAAAATAGCAAATAAAATCCAAAATGTAATCTAACACTTGAAACAAAAAATATTAAACTCAATATTTGTAGAACCAAAAAAAATATTGCAAATTTGAGAAGGGTAGAAAAAAATATGTGACAGGGCAAAATTTAACAAGAGCTGACATGAGGGACTCAGACTACTTGCATGGGCTAGGGTCCAATGCAGGGGACTTTCGTCTTTTTCAAGGCTTTTGACTTTGCTGAGATCCACTAACTTTTGGTTTGTCCCGAGTGCTGGTTTCAAGGACCGGAAATCAATTTGTAGGGACTAGTTTCGTAGTTTGAGAAAACTTTTAGCTTTGACGCTTTGGCAAATATCATCTTTTAAAGAGATCTTATTCTTGGCAAACTTGATGCACGTTCACACATAAGAGAGAAAAATGTTTATTTTTGGGTGTTCCAAATGGGGGTTTTCCTTAGCCAAACCCCATTTTGGTAATCAAACCTTGAAATGAAATAATGAAATAAAAGAAGGAATGAAGAATGAATAAAGCTATGTTACCACTCAACAAACCTTTGAATAAAACCTTGATAATAGAGATCCTAGGAAGTTGTGGACATAAAAAAAGTAACCCTTCTACTTTTTCTCATGTTTAGGTTCTCCTAGTGGACTTTGTCTTGATTTTGCTTAGATTTAATGTTGTAATGTGGCCAACACATTGACATTAGATCTTGGACCCTTGTGAATCATTAAGACTTCTAGGTTGTCTTGTAAAAGTTTTGTGAAGCATTGTAACCCACTTTCACACTTTTCTAAGACCCTTGAACATTATAATTCACTTAAATATCTCATTTTTACCATTTAACAAGTCTTATTTTAAAGTGTTGTAAAGAGTTGTAACAAAATATCAAACTTTTCTAGACTTTTCATTACTAATTCAACCCTTTCTTATGTTTAAATGACCCGTTTATGCACTTTCTGACCCTACTTAAGTGTATTTTTGAGGATATTCCTATTAGACCTCATCTAATGCACTTTAATTTCCAAAACCCACTTAAATTACCCTGGTGGGACCAAGTTGCCACCTGGGGTGACTTAGTTCTAATGGGCACAAAAATCAAAATAATTTTAATTTCTTGGCAGTATTTTATTCTCTTACCCTTGAGGTTAGCCTATGATGTGTTATTTTGAGGAAATAATGGAAAATCAAGTATAAATATGGGTTTTTACCCTCATTTTACATCTCCTAATTCATCAAGCATTCAAGCATTCATTCACTTAATCATTCTCAAGCATTCAAGCACTCTAAGCATAATCAAGTCATCCATTAGAGTAGTTCATTACATATCTTCAAATTTATACACCAAGGGTTTGGTAAGTTTATGAAATTGTATGTCAAGTTTATTTATCATTCTCTTCTTATTTCATTCCATTATCTAGGGTTTGATTACCAAAGTGGGGTTTGACCAAGGCATACCCCTATACTCTAACCCTTAACTCTTTTTCTCCTCTTTACATGTGTGTTTGCAAACCTTGTATGTAGATTTGTTAAAGAGGAAAGTGTCAAAAAGGTCTTTTCAATCCATCAAAGTCATCAAAGTCAACAAATCCCTAATTGAAGCTTGGATACCTCTTTCAACCCATTTTCTACAGATTTAGATCCAGACACCTATCAGAAAAGCAAGTGCAGACCAAAAGCTACAAATTCCTGTCAAGAAATTCCAAAAATTCCCAGGTGGACTAAGTCACAATTTGTTGTGATTTAGTTCCACTACTAGGCCTAAAAATTGATTTTTACATTTTTGCGTACCCATTTTACAGATTCCTATTTCAACAAATTTTCCCCAAAACTACACTAAGTCGCCCAACTTGGTGTAAGTGTCCTAGTCAAGATTTCCAGTCAACTCTATAGGATTCCAGAGCCTCTCTGCATTAGATTTCATATTCTAGGTGCGCCTCTCTAATTCTATTTAATTATGTTATCATTTACTCACATTCTTAGGTGTTTTGCATACATCACTATGTTTTCTAGCACTTTGCATTTCTTAGGTTTAATAGCATCAAAAAATCATTTCATTTTCAATTTATTGCATTAGTACATTACATTTAGGAATATTACATCCCTCATAACATTAATATTTGAATGTATACATTTCATTTTGGCCCATCTTTCCCCTTTTAGGTGAAAAACCCTAGAAGGGTTAGAAAGACATTCGAGTGCCAAAATCTTTGTTTACATTTTGGTGAACCTAAATTTTGAACATTTTTGCTCTTGATTTCAAGTGCATCCTAGGTTTAACTTGTGTCAACATTTAATTAGGTTTTGCATTGTTTAAATTGCATCCTAGGGTTTTAAAATTTGCATTAGTGAAAAGCTTATATAGCTTGCATTTTTGCATCATATTTCATTGAAAAACAACAAAATTCTACAATTTCATATTGTAATTGCATATGTAAACATCAAGTTGCATTAATTGTTTTTGAAAATACAAGAAAAAATCACCACCGAGACTAATTCGCCACATTGGGTGACTTAGTCCTTTTACACATTTTGCACTGTAATTTCTAGAATTTTCTGGCCATTTTTTTATCTTTGTTTCTTTTTACTACATTCTATCATAATTTATAGATTTGATACTTTCTCCTATTCCTTGCATATATTTTTCTTGCATCATGGATTTTTTCTTTAATAAGTTTTGGATGTAATTGAAATCTTTAGTGGACATGTCAAATTGTAACTTCAGAACTAATCCTAATGACCTGGAGCTTCCTCATGCTCCTTCAACTCCTTATGAGTGTCCTCATGATGTTGAAATCATTGGAGAAGATGATGAAAACATGAATAAGTTCTTAAATTAATGTCTTAATGTAACCTTGAAACCAATGCATCCTTTTATCCATCCATGAAATAACAAGACCTTCCTATAGACTCACCTCTTGATACATTCTATTACTTACATCTTGAAAAAAATGGACCTAAGTTCCCTCCAATAGGTGGACCTAGTTCCTTTAACCAAGCAACTCCTCAACCATTCTATGATAACAAAGTTATGAACACACCAATGAACCTTGAAGAAACTTATGAAAAAAGGTTTTACAATATTAAGCAAACAAGGATGTGATACAAAAACTAAACATAACATTCATCAACTTTTAGAACAAAGACCAACATATAAAAAAACAATAGGATTAGGATATCAAGATCCTTCTCATGAAAGAAAGCCTCCTTTAGAATATTGAAGACTTCATGACGATGGCATGGTGATCTTTGATTCCCCTCCCAATCTGAATGTCCTTCTTCCTCCTAAATAACCCTCATATGATACAACTACAAGGATGATAGGATCCCCATGGGTCCTCTTCCTCCTTCAATACGTGACAAAGATGAATCTAGTAAACACAAATGACCTTACAAGTTGAAAAAAATAAAGTTTCCTCTCCATCCACCACCTGAATGTGAAAGGAAATCACAAATCCTTCTAAAAAAAGAACTCATTTTATTACCACCTATGAATAGGTTGGTAATCTATCCTAAAGATGCTAATGTTCCATATTGCACATATCATTGCGTTCTTGGACATAAAAGTGATAGTTTCGCCAATTGAAAAAAATATTGAGCAAGTATCATTTTGATGGCTATGATTGCTATTCAATCAATCCATAAACCACCTTTTCCCACACCTCATCATGCAATATTTGTAGAATATTCCATTCTTACTATTACATGACCTTTCCCACCACCTACCTTGGCTCATTCTTTCCTTGCACTTAGTGGGGGTAAGAAGTTGTCAGCCTTGTCCTAATAATGCACTTGTCATTGTCCCTTAGCTACGTTATTCACCTTGCACTTATACTAATTGAGATTGGAAGGTGGAAATCTTGCTTGTTAGTTGACTTGCATTTGTATCACTAGTATTTTTCTTTTCTATATGCACATTGTGTTCTCCTGTAACGTTTCATTTGATGTTCTACTCTCTTCATGGTATTCCTCTATTTGTACCTTCATTCTTTTATATGTTGTACATTTATTTTGTTTTGTGTTTTCATTTTGGAGATGATGCAAAGCATTGAGACACCCTATATCTCTTCCATGTTGACCCACTAGGTCTTTTTATCTTCTTTTTCATTTTTTTTTTTTCCTTTTGGGGATCAGGAAAAGCATTGAGACACCATAAGTCTCTTCCATGTTGCCCCAAAATACCTCTTTTTCTTTTTTCACTTATTTTTTAATTTTTGGCTTGTGTTTTCCTTTTGGGGATGACACAAGGCATTGAGACCAAAATGTCTCTCTTATGTTGACCCAAAAGCTTTTCCTTTTTCCTTTCACCTTTTCTTTTTCATTTCTCTTGTGTTTCCTTTTGGGGAAGATGCAAAGTGTTGAGACATCCTATGTCTCTTCCATGTTGACCCAAATGAATCTTTCTTTTTCTTTTGTTTTTTTCTCTCTTTGTGTCATTCTTCCAATTCTATGTGTATTTGGGGAATGATGATAGTTTCAAGCTCTTTAAATAAAACATTGTAGCAAGGAACATACTAACCCCAAATCCATAGATATGTTATGTGTTTGGTGTATTCCTTTTTTGTCACATGACACAACCTTACTCAGAAACATATGACTTGGCATAGGGGCTTTCAAAGTTGGCTCTCAAGTCTTGTTTCTTTTGTATTTTTCATTCACTACTTTAAAGTAATTGCTCACAGAACAGTGTGTAGAAATTCCTTTCGAGTGGATGCATACATTGGCATCATTCATTTTGCATTTTTTTCTTGGTTCTTGGTGTAGCATTGTTAATTTATATGATGAATTTTTCATTTTGTGGATGACATTGTGTATAGTATCCTTCATAAACATGATCTAACTTAGCATATTACATTCCTCTTGGTGGCTTGATGCAATACATTACATTGCCTAAGTTGCAAATTTCCTATTATTTGATCGGTCCTCTCTAGGAGATATTTGACACAATGTTTCCTAAGTTAAATACCTTGCATGAACTAAACAAGACTCCTTTGAACATATTTTTTAATGTTTCATTTTGGATTTATATGGCCACCATGCATAACATAGCTTGCGTGGCTATGGTGCCATCACATTTGTTCATGAGTTCTAAGCATACAAAGCTTTGCTTGTCTCGTGAAGCATGAAATGAAATTATCCTTTGTGGTGCCTTATTAAAGTTATCAAAAGGTATAAATTTAACATGGTTGACTGGGAAGCCCATTCCAAGGAATGAATTTTCCCCATAGCCACCTTGTGGATTTCTCATCCCATGGACAACCAGAAGCTTCATGGCCCTAGAGTGAGTATGTTGTGGATTTCTCACCCCATGGGCAACCAAAAGTTCTATGGCCCCAAAGTGTGTATAATTGGGCCTTCTCACTTGAAGGACAACCATGAGTTTCGTCATCCCAAAGTGAGTACACATTTCCAAACAAACAACTTAGATCTAATCCACAATGGGTTGGAAAAATGATCAATTTTTTTTCATTCCTTTTCATAATTTTCATGTGTGTTCCTTTGCGTTCATGTTTGGTTTGCCATGAGATCTTGATCTTGGGGGCTTGATAATCCCTCTTGATCATTTTTTCCTCATCTTACTAGCATGAGTACATTTGAACCCCTCTTGGTTGCATGATTGGCTACTTTAGTGAGTTTGAAGTAGGTTCATCCTCTCACTAAAGTGGGGGATAACTGTGGACATGGAAAAATTAACCCTTCTACTTTTTCTCATGTTCAGGTCCTCCTAGTGGACTTTGGCTTGGTTTTTCCTAGATTTAATGTTGTAATTTGGCTAACACATTCACATTAGGTCTTGGACCCTTGTGAATCATTAAGAGTTCTATGTTGTCTTGTAAAAGTGTTGTGAAGTGTTTTAACCCACTTTCACACTTTTCTAGGACCCTTTCATTACAATTCACTTAAATATCTCCTTTTTACCACTTACCAAGTCTTATTTCAAAGTGCTGTGAAGAGTTGTAACAAAATCACACTTTTATAGACTTTTCATCACTAATTCAACCCTTTCTTATGTTTAAGTGATCCCTTTATGCACTTTCTGACCCTACTTAAGTGTATTTTTGAGGATATTCTTGTTAGACCTTATTTCACGAACTTTAATTTCCAAAACCTAGTGAAATTTCCTTGGTGGGACCAAGTTACCACCTAGGGCAACATAGTTTCAATAAGCACAAAAACCTAAATAATTTTAATTTCTTGGTGGGATTTTATTCTCTTACCCTTGAGGTTATCTTGTGATGTGTTATTTTCAGGAAATAATGGAAAATCAAGTATAAATAAGGGTTTTTACCCTCATTTTACATCTCCTAATTCATCAAGCATTCAAGCATTCATTCACTTAATCATTCTCAAGCATTCAAGCACTCTAAGCATAATCAAGCCATCCATTGGAGCACTTCACTGCATATCTTAGATTTATACATCAAGGGTTTGGTAAGTTTATGACATTGTATGTTGTTTACTTATCATTCTCTTCTTATTTCATTCCATTATCTAGGGTTTGATTACAAAAGTGGGGTTTGACCAAGGAAAACCTCTATACTCTAACCTTTAGCCCTTTTCCCCCTCTTTGCATGTGTGTTTGTATACCTTACAACAAGTATGTATATTTGTCAAAGAGGAAAGTATCAAAAAGGCATTTTCAATCTGTCAAAGTCATCAAATTCAACAAATCCATAATTGAAGCTTGGAGACCTTTTCTAGCCTATTTTTTTGCAAATTTAGATCTAGAAACTTGTCATAAAAGCAAGTGCAGACCGAAAGCTACAAAATCCTATCTTGAAATTTCATAAATTCCTAGGTGGACTATGTTTCCATTTGTGGTGAATTAGTCCCATTGCCAGACCTAAATATTGATTTTTTACATTTCTTAGTACCCATTTGGCAGATTCCTATTTTGACAGATTTTCCCCGAAACTAGACTAAGTTTCCTAGCTTGGCGTAAGTGTCCCAGTCAACTCTGCAACATTCTAGAGCCTCTCTACATCATATTTCATATTATAGGTGCACCTCTCCAGTTCTTTTTAATTATGTTATCATTTACTTGCATTCTTAGGTGTTTTTTCATACATCACCATGTTTTCCAACAATTTGCATTTCTTAAGTTTAGCATGAATAAATCATTTCATTTTTAGTTCATTACATTAGTACATTAAATTTAGGCACATTAAATCCCTCATAACATTAATCTTTGAATGTATAC
Organism: Sequoia sempervirens; assembly: GCA_007258455.2. Taxonomy (NCBI): domain Eukaryota; kingdom Viridiplantae; phylum Streptophyta; class Pinopsida; order Cupressales; family Cupressaceae; genus Sequoia; species Sequoia sempervirens. Next base: position 119,469,332 of record VDFB02000013.1, read on the forward strand.
ATTGCATTTTAGCCCATCTTTCCCCTTTTAGGTGAAAAAACCTAAAAGGGTTAGAAAGACATTCAAGTGCCAAAATATTTGTTTACAAAAGTCTACAACTTGCATGAAATGATTGAATTGGATGTGGATCTTGAAACTTGAATAATGCTTTGAATTCTTCAATTTGATCTTGAAACCTACATGATCACAATGTTAGCTCCGCAAACATGCATGATGCAAGAAGAATTTGACATGATGGATGGATCTTGATTGCTACAATAAATATTTGATATATTTTCTCTCGAATGCATTTGGTTTCCCTTGAGATGCTCTTTTGAATCTTGAAAAATACTAGGTGAAACTTAGTGAAATAACCTTATATTTATAGGTATGTATCCTTAATTTCCTAAAATTCAATTATCACAAGCTGAGATTGAATTATGGACTTGAAAAAATTAAAATACAGACAAAAACATAATTTAAATTTAGGTCCAAATGTCTAGGGAGGACCCATTCACCCAGAGGCGAATGGGTCCCAAGTCCCTATACTTGGAACATACATTTCTCAATTTAAAATGTTATGTTTAGGAATTAATTATTGTCGGGTTTCCCCTTTAGAAAATGTAATTTATTAGGCTTGTCATTAGTGTATTTAAGTTTATCTTAGGGTAATTAATCTGAGTGGTTTTTTCCTGTAGAGTAGTTTTCTCACCCATTTGATATTTCTTGCCTTTAAAAGGCTATACGATATGTAATTTAATCATATCATATATATTTTCCCTCTTTTTGGTGAAATAGTGTACTTTTCTTCTCTCATTTTTCAATGAAGGTTTATCCTACAAATGGTGATCTTGGGCTCCTCCTACATGGTATCAGAGCCAACCATTCTACAACCCTTCCTTGAGAGTTTTCATTGTAGGTTGTTTGAGATCATTTATTTTATTTTTTTATTTTTTCCAGAATTTTCAAATTTTCAAATTTCAAAATTGCCTTATTTTGCCTTAATTCTCATTACTTCATTTTTTATTGTTTGTGATTGTTGTGCACTACTTTTGTTTGTATTTTTTAGTTTCCAATTGATGACCATGATTCTTTTTTTGGAGAGGTAGTGATTTACAATTGAAGACCCAAATTTTCATTGCTGGCAGTGTTTTTTCATGGGTAGAAGTGTTTCTTTTTCATCTATTGAAAGGTGTTATTTTTTTTTTTGCATGTGGAGGGAGAAAGATTGCTGTGGAAGGAATCAAACAAGAGGGGGAAAGGTTTTTTTCTCTTCATGAGCATCTTACTCAGTTGTCTCATTCTTGGAGTTGGATTTCCCTGAATAGACTTAGGAACAGTCTACAAGCCACTCCCCTAAAAGATACGTCGCTCCTGAAATGGATTGCATCAAGCCAAATCTTCCATGAGGCCACCATAAAGTCTATTTGAGGCACCATCCAATGCCTGATTCTATAATGAAGAGGTGTGATAATATTTCAATTGGAGGTTATTTTTGTTACTAAAAAGGCATGATAGAACTAGATTTGAGTTCATTGATTTCTCTATAGCAAATGGGGTGTTTCTTGGGTTGCAATTTGTCTGTTGGGAGGCTCTTAGTTGCAACTATTTGAAGGAATTCAATTTTCTTGGGAGTACATAGTTTTTAAAGTATTTTTTCCTTCAAAGAGGACCATTTTTTTTTGCTACTATTTGGAGATTGATTGGAGACCCAATTCTGTGCTTGGAGGTGACATTTGCATCCACATATATGGTTTCCTTCTTTTTCTGGTGGTGAAAAATTCATTGTTTTGTAATTTGGATACGTGAAATTTTATCCCACATTTGTTGGAGAGCAGTCAAATTCAATCTTTTTATATCCCAATGCCTCCATTTTCATATGAGCTAAGGCTTACATGGTGTTTTTGGCAATATCTTGTGGGTGCAAATTTGATTTGTTCTGCTTGTACTTTTGTGGACATTGGCGTGCTTGGTGGGATTTTCTTGGAGTTAGCATGGAGATCAAGAAATAGGATGCATCATATTTTGCTGCAAATTAGGTTTCATCTTTTTTTAGAAGAAATTGTAATTGTGAAAGCACTATCTTTTAAATTTTTAAGAATTGTTAAGTTATAATGGTTTCTTTGGAGAAATGGAATTTTAAGCAATGGAGTGATGTTATTCTCATCCATCTTAGCGAGGAGAATTCATTGCCATATTTGTATAATGAAGTTCCTATTCCAAACACATGTAGTAGGTATACAATTGGGAAAGGATTTAGGGCTAGAGTCTATGGAGTTATTTTTGAGTATATCAATGTGTAAGAGAGGGGTACCAACCATGTCAAGGCCCTAGGTCATGAAGAGCCAAGAGTGGAGGGCTGCCCTAACTTACCAAAATCTAAAGGGATGTTTTTGGGAGAGGATTGAGGATGAAGAGCACCATGTAGTACTTATGTCACTCTATAGACTTGAACTTCAAGTTTAGGCTAGGTGTGTTGGCTTTTGGAGTTAATATTGTACCTCAGACAACTCTCTATCTAAGGATGATAGTGTGGTGCACTAGAATTCATACAATAAGGAAAGACAAACTACAATAAAACTACCTAAAAAATTACTGACAACCTATCTAGTAGATTTTAACAAGGAAAACAAAATGAGAAGGTAGAAGAAATAAAGGCAGAGATGATGAAGAAAGTAGACAAAAGCTAAAGTGATGAAGATGATCTCACAAAGGTGTCAATTCACCAACTATGTCCATGCATATGTTCACCTACACAAAAAAAAGAGGGGAAAATTGTTGGGGTTGTATAGGGTCCTGCGTTAGTCAGACCCCTATTTTGGTGTTTCCACCTCCATGGACAACTATAAAGCAACGAAGTAGAATTTATGCAATAAAGAAAGTAGAAAGTATTGCAATGGACACTACAAAAGACAAATGTTGCTCTATCAAATCACAAAGGAGAGAAGTGAAGCGTTACCACCTCCACCCAAAATCTCAATGATAGTAGTGAACTAAATGTTAAGTGTGAGTATTTGATGTCATACTTATTGTCTTCATTCTAACTTCTATATATACTTCACCAACTTGATGTTCTTCATATCATTTATAATATGTTTTTCTTTGATTTCTTTCTTCTCTATTCTCAATTAACTTTGATATTATGGAATATTCATGGTGTGTCATGCTACCCAAATGTTTTTGGGAGAAAAGAAGGGACGATGCATACAACAGATGAAAGTTGGGTATGGTTTCTACAATTCCTTGTGTGCCAGTTGAGGATGCTATAAGAACAATTGTGGGTAGGGAATGAATTTAGAATAACCCCTGTGCTCTATATTCTGAGGTAGCTTTGACTTTCTTGTCCAATTGCATGGACACTTTTCTTGAAAAATATTTGGTGAAGACATTGGAAATATGTTATTTGTAGCCTTTCATTTACTCTATTTCTTTGTTGGAGTTGGCACTAGAGCATTACAAATTTGAAAGTGGGTTAGTGGCTATTGGTGGAATCTTATGGAAAGTGGAATCACATGCTTTTACAACATAGTATCTTGCCCTAGTTAATATGAGATGGGGTCTGCTATGTGATACATAAAATGAATCATTAAAGAGTCCGGAGTTTTGGAGGAAGGTATTGGGTGATTCACTTTTCTTCTCTACTATTACTTTGTTAAATTCAATTCACCTTCTACTCAAACACTCAGTTGATGGCCTCAACTAATGTTACAAAAAAATATAGTAATGAATTGTGTGACATCACATGCCTATATATTATTTAAAATGCAATATTTCTTGTAATATGTATTTTGTGACTTCTTTTTTGTCATGATTAGTGGCTTTTTTGCTAGCCTAACTATGTACTATGTAATTTAGTGATTAGTATTTAACTACTTAAATTAAAATACTTTTCATGCCTCAATTCTTGGAAATTCTCAATCTTTTCAATGTCATTTAATTCTCTCTTTTCAGTTCCTCAAAGTACTACATTTCTTTAATTGAAATTCTCAATCTTTTTGAAGAAAGTGTGGTTGTGGTACTGTAGGTGATGGTGCATATTAAATCCATATGGACATTTGAAGCAATTGATTGGATAGCTTTATATTGAAAACTACATGACATACTGTAGAATCGTAGATGATTATGTTATTAATCTAGTGATCTAGTGAAACAAGATTTTTAATGATTTCATATTGTTTGAGAGGCATTGGCAATTTTGATAGCTTGTCAGCTTGACGTACAATTTGCATGTAGCTAGCTTCCAGATGTTAATCAAATATAACATAATTTAATTTTAAATGTAAGGCTTAACTTTAAGTTACATGAATTGGTTAACTTGGTTTTTTGGTTTGTGTGAATCGTGATAATCATTATACCCAACCTCATAATTTCCATGTGACATGTGTGAGGTGTACACAAGGATTAGGCTCGTCATGGCACTATTACCCCATAAATAGGGATATTGAACACAATTGAAATAAGACTTGAATAAAAAAGAAAAGAAGCAACTAATGGAGAGTGTGTCTATTGTAACTTCAGATCCTACAACAACCATGGTGTTACCCACATTTGACACAAATAAATTAATCATGGAGTACATAATTCTTGTTCCCATAGTTCAAAACAAACCAGAAAATCAGATGGCTCGATTTGAATTATAGGTGAGCAATATTCATTTGGATTTTTTTGGACTCAAAAATATTGACAAAATTAATGTATCAAAGAAGAACAATGAATTGGTGTACACATCATTTCTAAAGAAAGATAGAGAGAAAACATGGTTGCAAACTCAAATAGAAAAGTTATAGGTATACCTAGGAAATGAGAAAGGAAAGAGGAAAGCAGTGGATAACAAGAGAATGAATTAGAAAAAAGAATACAAAGATATGCCTCTACATCAACAAGAAAAGATGATAAAAAAAAGAGAGAGAAGTAAATGAACTAAAGAAAATGCTTGATGAGAGCAGCAAGAAATATGATGAGGAAAACTCCACTTTAGAAAAATTAAGACTAAGCATTGTGAATGGAAATGCCAAGTGGGAAAAAAAATTGGAGAGAAAAATAAATGAAAGATTGGAGGCAAAGTTGATGGAAGCAAAAAATGAAATTAAGTCTTGTCAAAATAAGTTATCTACATTTTGTAGAGAAATAATGAGGCATATGAAACAAAATATTTGGGATGAAATAATGAAGAGGATTGATCATTTGTGTGACATGTTTCAATTCATTGATGCTATTAGACTACATTATACAAAGCTCAACAAATATTTAGTGGACAACAAAAATGTGCTAGCATTAGAGAAATATGCAAATCAAGTTCAACAAATAGCCTACAAAGCTAGTGACAATGTTTTGAAATCAAAAGGGATTACTAATCGGCTTGCTACATCAATGACATTTTCATCTATCATTGAAAAGTATTTGAGAATGTGTGAAAAAAGGAATATTTGCATTTGGTTGTAGACAAGATGAAGAAGGTGGATGAACAAGTAAGGAACTTCACAAAGCTTGGTTTTCTAGAGGCCTTTGACACAAATGAGTGATTAATTGGAAATAATGATTTCAAAAAGATGGAGGGTGCAAGGAAGATTGATTTGGACTAGTTTCCTTAGATCCTAGATGTGGTAAACTATTTGGATTCTAGCATCAAACCATTGGTAACATTGAATGAAAAATTGAATGAATAATTCAAGATAGGTTCCAATTTCAATCATGAATTGTTAACAAATCTTCAAGTCAAACAACATTAGGTAGAACAAATGACAATTCCGCCAGTTGAATAGTGGAAGTTGCTATAAAAGGTGATATAGTGATTTAATTTTTGGTAATATGAGTTTCCAAGTTCTAATTCAACTCTATGATGAGGTAAAAATAACCTCATCAATATGACGAGATCAATATGTAAATCTAAACCTTTTAGCCTTAATAACCTTTCCAATTGATTACCTTTACGAAAAATAAGTGCTCTCTTTCTATGAATAAGTGTATAAACTTTATTTCTTAGAGTTGATCAAATTAAACTAACTTATGCTGATTTAATGGTCTATTCTTCAAGCATTTAGTAGGTCAACTCCACTCCCAATCACTATTCCAGTCAGAAGGGAAATGAATGTGGATATTGACACTTTTGAAAACCAGCAAGTGGGCACCATAATTCTAGGAGCACACGTTTGGCCGGGTCTTTATATTTATGTTATTTTTTAGTTTCAAAAACTTCTTGGCTTATGTGAAGCCTCTTTCGTATTGTATATCATGGGATTTAAAGTCCCTTTTACTTTGAGAAATTTGTTGAAAGACTCAATCAAAAAAAAAAAAGGATTTTTGTTAGTCATTTTTTATATAAATATGTAACTATTACAAACAATAAAGAAGATTATCGTTATGCTACCAATTTGTCTTTGAGTAAAAAAACTACCATATAAATATGATTTTTCTCACCACTCTTTGAATTAATATATAATATGGATGCATATGTGGAATAAAGTAATTGAGATATTTTTCCAGTGCATGTGATCTGAAGTAGCTGTAGTCACGACCAAGAGTTGGCCACTCTAGGGATATAGATCTAGATAGATAAGTATTCTATTTCCTATTTTGTATTTTATTTTAGTAGATAATAGTTGAATTTGCATTGCATTTTCATGAGTATATATTATACTGTTAGTGTCAAGCCTGCAGGTTTTAATTGAGTTTGTAGTTTCCAAGCTTAACATTTGAATGTCTAGAGCACCTTTCTTTAGTTGATTATGATTAATGGTTTTATAATTAGCAGCTGGCTTGTTATCTTTTGTGTTAGATAAATGTTTCCTAATTTCTTTACATGCTTTACTTCTTCAGTAATTTATGCATTCTTTAGATTAATCGTTTCCATGATTTCTAGTTTAATGCTAATGCTTTTCAAATTCTTAGTTTTCTATTTTATGATTTGAGTTATTTTCCTGCTTTCTAGATAGATGATTTATGACTTTTAAGATTAGAGGCCCCTTAGCTTAGAAGTTTTATTCAGTTGATTAGTGCTTAAGAGAGAATTTGAGATGTCCTCTATTGCATATAGATGTTGGACACTACCTGGTCAATATATTGATGTGTTTATTCATTAAAGTGTTAGGACCTAATGATAACCTGTCACTTTTTGGTGCCATTATTGGGGAGCCCTTTTTCTAGTGTTAGTAGGAGATATCTTGAATACCTCTCTTAGGGATAGGAATAGTTATTTGGCTTCTTTTTTGCATGTTCATGAAACAAGGCCCCCATGAAATATTTATACCAAAAACCCCCCAATCGACGTACCAACAACAACTAGGGAGGAAGGAAACTCAGACCAAGAACTTATTGAGGAATTGACTAAACCAACGAATAGTTGTCGAGGAGCATATTCTTTTGAAAATTTTTGAACCTTGTGCCACTAAGCAAATTTTGGAAGAGGATTATGTCCCCTCCAACACCATGAGTGACCATTGAAATGCTGCCAATAACCACAACAATGATAACCCTCCACCACACACATTCACTTATCTTATTGCTATTGATGCAGATGATGAAAAGACAATGAAAAATATCTCATTGGCCTTTTTACTCGACCTTTCGAGGTTTTTCTATTGAGGACCCTGATTTTTTCCTATTTGAATTCAAAGTCTTGTGTCAAACATATGACTACAAGAATGATAATTAGAAACTAAAGCTTTTCCATTCAACTTTGAAAGACTCAACTATGTGATAGTTTATGGGGAACTTAGCTTCTTAGTTGGTAACCTCTTGGGATGAAATGGGGTATGCCTTTTTGGAGAAATACCAAAGTTACTATAGGGTGAGTGATAGGAAAGAAGAACTGTTCGAAATAAGGAAAAATGAGGATGAAAGTTTTAAATATTACCTTGATAGGTTTATCTTCTTGTCCAAATGTTGTGGTGGATAAGTCATAAGTCTCGATAGTTTAAAGACCTTATTCCTCAAAGGTCTCGATGATGAAGCTCATAAGAGTTTAGAATTAATGGGAAAAGGAGACGTGTCCCAACTGAGACTGGAAGAAATAACGAAATTGTGTTGGAACTTCTCCCGTACTCATGGAGGTATTAGGAAGTTCATCCCCGTACGTGGTTCTAATGAAATAAATAAAATTCATGAGGAATTGGAAAATTTCAAGACTGACATTCTTCTCCAACTAAACACCACCTTAGATGACATACAGGTTAAAACTAGAAATCCTGAGACTTTGTCTATTTATTGCCCTAGGTGTTGAAACAAACATTTGCTAATAGAGTGTCCGTTGGACCAAGTTGGCAAGATTGACGTTTTTCAAGTATGTGATAAGAATCAACCCACTAATCACTATGAGCTATTGAATGCCATCAAAAATTCCAACAAAAGAACAACTCCAATTGAGGAAGAGATGAATGTTGTCAACTAGAGAACTGTAGGTAATTTCTTCTATGGCCAAAATTCCAATCCTAATTGGCAGCCCCAATCAAATTGGAACAATAATCAATTGGAAGCACCCTAGCCTCAGACACCACTGCTAGTTCCCTCTAACTAGAGAACCTATTCTTGGGGACCATAGGACTAGAAAAACCAATCTTGGGGTAACCCTCAGTAGCCCCACCAATCTCATCAGCAATGGTACCCTCAAAATCCCATTCCTTAATGGAATCAACCCCAACATCATTCTATTCTAGTCCTAGGAGGATGCCTACTCAACAAACTCTCTTACCACCTCCCTAGAGCACTTAACAGATTGAACAAGTTAACCAACCATCACTTCCAGTGCAACCAATCCCTAATCCAAAGAACAATCATCCAAATACTCTAGTGTATTCCACCGAACAAGACAATGCCATCAAAATATTTAATGCAATACACTATGGAAACCTATAGTTGAGGTCTAGTAAAGAAATTTTGCAGCTGACTATTGAAGAAATCATAGATGAACTTGTGAAGAAGTCTGTTGAGGAAAAAAAAATAACACCCATTCCCTTAGAAAAAACCCTAGACACTATGCAACATGAGCTTGACCTACCATCTTTAGTAGGATCTGCTAACCTCCCTCAGGAGGAGGAGGTTTAGTCTCCAATTGAATTTCTAAAAAATCCCTCACCTAAAGACAAAACCAAAGCCCCTTTCCAGGAGTGATTGAAACCAATTTTTGTGAAAGATGGTCTGGAATCAACACCACCTACGAAAAATACTTTAATACAGGAAATTAAACAACTAAAGATTGAAGTTTCCTTGTTACAAGTGATTAAAGAGATCCCTGAGTTAAACTAGTTGATTAAATAGTTATGCATCAAAACTCCAAGGAGGAAGCCAAAATGAATCAGCACTATTCATATCAATGGATACCTAGCTAATTTGTTAGTTGGAACAATCACTTCTCTAAAATATGATGACATAGGGAGTCCCCTCATAATAGTAACAATTAATGAGGTAGCAATACCTAATGCTTTAGTGGACCTCAAAGAAACCATTAATGTAATGACTGTTGATGTGATGGAAAAAATAGGACTTACTAATCTACGCCCCACAACTATAATCCTACAAATGGAAAATCAATCCATAGCTATTCCCAAAGGCATCATTGGAAACGTTCTTGTCAAGGTGGATGGATGGGAATATCCAATGGATTTCTAGATAATTGAATCCATTACACCCAAAGATAGTTATACAATAATTCTAGGATGAGCATGGTTGTCTATGGTTGCAGCCAAGATTGACTGTAGGGAGGAAGGAATGACCATCTGCTATGGATATAATAGTAAAAAATTGTTTTTGTATCCTCTTGCCAAGCCTGCCAAACATAGCAAAGTATGGGTTGATGAACCAGAAAGTCCTATTGGATAGGAAAATTTGGCTTCACTGGACATGGTAGTCATCAAACAACATGGTGAAGAATTAGAGGATGAAGTAGAGAATGATGTGGAAAGTATTGCAATAGACTCTAGTAGTGAAGAGATGTCAGACATAAAAGAAATCCTAGTACACCCAATTAACATAGATCAAGTAGAATTTGACAATGCTAAGTTTATTGGATTTCCTTTCCCTTTGATGAACTTAGCTCCAAAAACTTTCCATTTGTTTGTAGATGTTGCTCGGATTCATAAAGTTGTACTACACAACTATCCACTTAACACACTGACAAGGCCCATTCACACTATCATATGCAATTACCTGAGAATCAAAACTATTATGTTGCTACTAGGAAATTTTTTGAATATCAATAGTTGGTTGACTAAGATGGAAGAACAAAGACTATTTGATACCTTGGTAAGTAGATCAAAAGTGTTCACTTGAGACTATAAAGATATGAGAGGAATACACCCTAGTGTGTGTACACACCATATCTATACTAAGGATGTTCAAAATATTGACCTTGACCACAACGGAGACTCAATCTAGCCCTCAAAGACATCATTAAAATTGAGATTGAGAAAATCTTGCAGGTAGGATTCATCTACCCAATTTATGATAGCAAGTGGGTGTCACCCTTGGTTGTAGTTCCAAAGAAGAGTGGTAAGTGGAGAGTGTGTGTAGATTATAGGGAGCTCAACAAAGTGACACACATAGACTATTTTCCCCTTCCATTCATGAACCAAGTGTTGGATAACTTGGTTGGGAGAAAATATTTTTCATTTTTGGACAGATTTAGTGGATACAACTAGATACAGGTAGCAGTGGAAGACTAGGATAAGATAACCTTTACTTTCCCTTGGGGGAAATTTGCATATAGGGTTCTTCCCTTTGAACTATGTAATGCTCCTGCCATGTTTCAGAGGGCCATCCTGGCTATATTTGCTGAGTTGGTAAATTAGTGCGTGGAAGTCTATATGGACGACTTCACTATATATGGTTCAAATTTCAATGAAGCCCTCACTAATCTAGACAAAGTGATAAAATGGTGTGAGGATCATAAGTTTTTCCTCATTCATGAGAAATGCTTAATCATGGTGGAACAAGGAATAGTGCTAGGACATCATATTTCAGCTGAAGGGATTAAGGTTGATTCCAAGAAAATCAAAGTCATACAACAACTTGAGACCCCAAAAACTTAGACTGATGTCAATAGTTTCTTAGGGCATGCTAGATACTACCGAATGTTCATAGAAAAATTTAGCAAAATTGCAGCCCCGATGTTTTCTCCCCTTCATAAAAATGTTGACTTCATTTCGACACTCGAGTGTCAGTCCTCATTTGAAATTATCAAAGAAAAAATCATCTATGCCCCTGTCCTACGAGGACCTAACTGGAACCTGCCATTTCACATTTATGTTGATGCGTGTGATGATGCCATTCGAGCAGTTCTAGGGAAAGAAGATGAGAATGAAGGGAAATATGCTATATATTTTATCAACAAGAATCTGACACTAATAGAGAAGAATTACACCACAATCTAGAGAAAGAATTCTTGGCTGTAGTGCACGCCATTAAGAAGTTTAGACATTATGTCACATGATACAAAGTTACAGTGCACGTAGACCATGCAACCATCAAGTAACTCATGAATAAATTGGTGGTAAATGTAAGGACAATCAGGTGGTTACTTCTTCAAGAGTTCAATGTGACAATTGTTGACAAACTAGGGAAGTCCAATGTAGTCGCAAACTTCTTATCCCAAATAAAACATGATGACAACTATGCTCCAGTAGAGGATGAATTCCCAGATGAAAATTTGTTTTCCATATCCACTAAAACTCCTTGGTTTGTTGATATTGTGAATTACTTAGCCACCACAGAAGTACCACCTCACTTCTTGTCAAAATAGAAGAAACACCTCGTAAGAGAGAGTACCCCTTTTAAATAGATTAATGGAATCTTGTCTCGATGTAGACCCAATATGGTTTTGTGATAGTATGTTAGGGTAGATGAGACCTATAGTATCCTTAGGGCCTATCATGATGACCCTTCTGGAGGGCATTATTCTACTAAAAGGAAAACTCACAAGATTCTAGGAGTAGGATACTATTTTCCTTCAATGCATAAGGACATCAAGAAGTACATTCATAGGTTTGATGAATTCCAAAGGGTAGGAAGACCAACCACATCTAATGAAATACCCCTGCAACCTCAAGTAGTCCTTGAACCATTTAAAAAATGGGGATTGGATTTCATCGGCCCCATAGACCCTCCTTTGTAAGGAAAATAGTATATGCTAGTATATACTAACTACATGACTAAGTGGGTGGAAGTGCAAGCACTACGCATTGCTAGGGAAGAGTAGGTAACTAAATTTATTTATAACAAAATATTTCTAAGATTCAAGCCTCTATGAACAATTGTTATAGACCAAGGCCCCCAGTTTATGTCTAAAGTCCTTTTGGCATTCATAGATCACTTCCAAGTAATTTACAAGAAGTCCTCACCCTACCAACTGTAGGAAAATAGAAAAGTTTAGGTCACTAATAGGGAACTGGAGAATATTTTGACAAAAATGATCTCTTCAGGAAGGAAAGATTGGGCTAGGAAACTACCAAAAGCTATCTAGGCCTACAACATGATTTGGAAGTCAACCGCCAGCTATAGCCCCTATGAGTTAGTCTTTGGGAAGAAGCCCCTCTTTCCTATTGAATTTGAGCTCCAAACCCTTAGGACGACGATGGAATTGGGCATGGATCTTAAACAAGCTCAAATTGAGAGAGTCTTACAACTTAGTGAACTAGATGAACTCTATCTAGACGCCATCCATCAAACTGAACTAGTCCAACAATAATTTCAAGTTTCGCATGAAAAACATATCAAAGAGAAATACTTCCATATCGGGGATTTGGCATTATTGTTTGATTCCAAATACAAGGATCATCAAGGGAAACTCAAGATTTCTTAAGTGTTTTCTAATGGTTCAGTCTAGTTAAAACTAATTCATGGTGACACTCAAACTCTTTTGGTTAATGGGCATCGATTACACATCTACCATAAACCCATTAATAAAGAGGAGTTTACAAAAATGGTAGAAACATAGGGAGAAATCCATTGCATTGACTCTACTGTGGTAGGGTCAATATAGTTGTTAAACAAATAAACCTAAAAAAAAATCATTTCATTTCTAAAAAATTTCTTTAATTTCTTCATCAACTCCACAATTTTGACTTGGCTAAAGTTTTATTTATATTTTGTAGGACTTCATCTTTTGGAAAACCCAATTCCGGTGCACCCTACTGCAACACTCCAAAATCTGCTAGCACAACTACTGTGATGCTCTGGAATTGTTGTTACGATGCTCTGAAATTGTTGTTGCAATGCTCCAAAATTACACATTAGATTGGTTCCATGTCTCGTCTTGATCCTATAGTATGATGCATCACTCAATGGGGCTTTTTATTGTCAAGGCCAAAGTATCACAATTTTCTTCCTTCCGGCTACATATTTTCGGCAATGTTCTAGAATTTAGCTGTTTCTCTTCCAATTACATCTTTTTAGCAATGCTCTAGAATTCTACTAAGATGCTCCAAAATTATGTTCAGATGCTCTAAAAATTTTGGTTGTTGCTCCAGATGCATCTTTCAATGATGATTCAAAAATTTTGATTGCTTCTCCAACTGCATCTTTCAACAATGCTCTAGAAATCTTGGTTGTTGCTCCAACTGCATCTTTCAACAATGCTCCAAAAATTTTGGTTGTTGCTCCAACTGCATCTGTCATTGATGCTACAAAATCTTCAATCTAGTTACTCTGTTCCAATGACATGTTTCTATAATAATTTGGGAACTCTCTTCTTCTCTACTTCAAGTGCATTACTTGATAATGCTCTAGATTTTGGTATAAATTTTGTCTTTCTAGTTTTTTTATTTTTTCTAAGTTTCGCACATGCCCATCCTTTAATGTCACTTTAAGATATTCCCCCTTATGATTATTCTTTCGATTATTCTTTCGCATCACATCAAATATTTCCATAATAAACAAGATTATTATGACACTTTTTTGTCATAATAATTTTTGTCATTACTTAAACCATCCCATCTAGGCCATTATTATCCTCCACCACCCTTGCCAACCATATGACTATCCAATTACATCAGTGTAGGTAAGTGACATTTGATCTAACAACAAGACCTAAGGTATGTGTGAATTTATTTATTGAAATGGTTAGTATTTATTTTGAATAAAGGTTAATTAATTGGCATGATTTGTTCCCCTTGTAACTTTGAAACTTGTGCCCTTTACATGATTGGTAAGAGTATGGCAGCATTTGTAATTCCCCATGGAAGGCTGCCATCATTATGTAGTAAGGTGACAAGCAAGCTGGTAATTAATTCTTTCTTCATCAAGTATATCTATGCATAACTCTTTTTCTATCTGTAATTCAGAGAAGAAAGCATTCCAAAGTTCTATAAAATTCGATTGGGAAACAAAGGGAATGGGAGGCACTAAGAAAAAGTCTAAGCCAACTTCTACAACACCATTGTTGGCATTAAGCAATCTAGAAACTTTATTTCAAAGAGTTGGATGGCTAGACTTCAAGAAATAATTTGAACTTGGGCACACAAAGTGGGTAGTGAAGGAACTCGTTGAGAATTTTTTTTATGGGAAGACTGTGGTGTGTGGAAAACTATTCTAGGTAAGTACAAAATTCCTTGCTCATCTTTTTGGTCTTGTGAATAAAGGAATTCATTTGAATGAAAATACCCACATCCATTATCAAAAGTTAATAGATTTATTCCACAGGGAAGGGGAACTCCAACCTGTAATGACCATAAACACTAGGGGAAAAATAAGGAAATTCATAGAATGTCTATTCCAGAACCCTAAAGGTCTGCTATAGCTTGGATTATTAAATATTTAACTTGTGAGGGAAAAATGACTATAGTAGTGGGACCCCCTTTCTACTTGCAGACTCAATTATGCCATGACATTGAGGACCTTACTCCTAGGGTAAATTTACCAACTTTTCTCTACCATTCAGTCACCTCTATGATAGAAAAGTATAAAATTAGGACATGGGGCCCCTTAAACATCATGGTTTGATATAGTTAATATGTAAATACCATTTCTGCCATAAGCTAGAGAAGAAGTGGCAAAGGTTATCTCATAAGTGTCTCCGTAGATAAAATGTAACATAGCCTGCATTACATTCAATAGAACAACACAATTAATAAAATCAGTCTAGTGAATATAGATACAATCTCTTTCAAACTAATGTAAATGGAAGAAATGGTTTCATGATCATTGGCAAAACAAAGCTTACCTTGAACACTTTTGGCTGCATGTCTCCAATGAAATTTTCTTTATTATCCTGCTCCTGTGAGGACCCAAAAAATTGGGATTTGAAAACAGGGGAACGAACTGCGAGCACCAATCTGTAAGCATAAGATCTCTCCCCTGCTACATTAAATATGATGTCTGCAGTTTCCTCAGCTTCCCAAATTGTTGACTCAGGTTTGTTTCAGGGATGGCAACATGGTGTGAGTTAGGGCTTTCAGTCACAGATACCACAACTCCAACCGTACAACAAATTTTCAAAGTATCATCCTTTACAAAATCAGATGTGTCCAACAGACATCACCTCACGAAACGTTTGTAACCCCTAGAGATCCCAAGATTGTGAAATGCACAAAAAAGTAAAAGGAGGTAAACAGATTATGGTGAGCTCCCTTGTTATATGGGACCCCAATTCTCCAAATCATATATATCTGCTACCATGTATTACCAATAGTTTTTGTTTTTTTGTTTTTTGTTTTTGTTTTTGTTTTTTTTAATATTTCGTTACAACAGCGGTGTCCCTGCGACCTAGCCCAGCGGCCTAGCAACCCTTATCTTGGGTACCTGGGGCGAGATGGGGCGAGACTAGTCCCCTGTGGGTGAGATCCGCCGCCCGCAAGTAGTCCCACCTCTTAAACCCTGGAGTGGAGTCGAACCCGAGACCAATGGGAAGCAAACCCACTGCCGAAGCCAACTCTACTACCCGTTCGGGCTGTATTACCAATAGTGTTGTGTATAGCAACAACATGAGAATTGAATATCAGAGAGTCAAGACCACTAGAGCAAATATTTTGTACAAGTTAGGATGCATAAGATGTGCATTGATCAATGGAATATGGAATACCCATCAACCATGTAAGAAGAATTTGCTCTATGCATGTGAAACACAATAAGAATGATGAGGGAATTGATGTCCTTGCAAGTATCTATGTGAATGTTAGCATACATAATAGGTCTAAATAAGTTCCCATCAAGAATTGCAAATAGTAACCAATGATTGCCACAGTAGTAACAAAGACTTTACCCATGCCACAGTATTTTCTATCTTACATATATTTCAAAAATGTCAGATTTGTGAAAGTTATAGACTAGCCTTGTTTATGTTTCTGCCAAGACAACATTACAAATAATTAAAATGAGAGCATGACATTTTATATTAGAGGAGAATCCTCAAAACACTTTGTATTTTCATTGTATATGTTAATTTTGATTTAAAGATGGATAGAAAGCTATGTAAATCTTTAAGAATAATATAACAAATCTTTTATTTCATTTTCTTAATATTTATTTTCAATTTTATATTACTGTTTTACATATACATAATAAATAATAATTATTTTTCTTATTATGCTATTTATACTCAACTTTATATCAATGTTTTGCATGAAATCATATGTTAAAATGATTTCATTTATTTTTATTTAATAAAATAAAAAAAAGAAAGAATAAAATGAAAACTTTAAATCAAAATAATGCAAAATCAATAATAATTTTCTTTTTAATGAATATAGGAGAGAAGCAAAGGATTGACATGAAGATGAGAAGAATGTGATTGAGCACTTACAAACAAAATTAAAATATTAACAGGTATGCAATTTATTTTTTCACCAATTTTATATCTTTATGTGGTAGGTGTCATTACATTACAGTGTTCCTCCACCATGTTTGAATGGTGTCCAGAATTATGGATGAGTTGGTGTAAGTAGCATGTTGGTGAAACCTAGAAAATAGGTTTGGTTCTATCTTTTTGGAAGATGGAACTAGGGTTTAGGACCTTTCCACCTATTTTCTTCAATTTTCACTCAAGGAAACCCTAAAGATCTCAAGCAAATGATGGAATTAGGGAAAGAGATCTGTAGTAGGATGTCGTAGGGTGTGATTAAATACAATAAGGGGGTTCACCACCAAGTGAGGTTTGGAAAGACAACTAGCATGCAAAACCTAACAATGTAACTTAGAAAATGAACTCAAATCAGAATAGCAAATTGAAGAAGGACAAAGGTGCACCTAGAAATTTGAAGAGGCTCGGAACAAGGTTTGAAATCCTAAAAACTTGACTTTTTAAGCACACTGGGACTCATACGTCAGTAGGTGCGATTCAGTCCCAGTTTAGGGTTTCAAGCTAAAATCAGAATTTGAAACTGTTGAATTGGGATCTATAGAAAATGCCTAAAATCTGGTATATTAGGACTCATGCCACAAGTGGCAATTTAGTCTCAATATCAGGGTTGATTTGAAACTCTAATATCCTTTAGTGGTCTTCTATAGCTTCTCTCATGTCAAATCTCCATTCTCTCCTATCAAATCTCTAAATCTAAAACATTGAATTACAATCTATAGATGAATTTTCGTGATTTTGTAATGTAGATGACAATTTTGACATTTTTTCTCCAATTTTGAGCTCTTTAATGGACCTTCAACCTAAATCTACAAATCACACACCAAAGAGAGGGAAAAATATTGTTTTGTTAATGGATAGGGGTTTGCCTTGGTCAAACCCTGTTTTGGTAATCAAACCTTGAAATGAAATAAAATAGAAAGAAGGAATGATGAATGAACAAATAAACTATGTTGCAACTCACCAAAATTTTGAACAAAAGGCTGCAAACTTGTATGCAATAGCTAGTATGAATGTGGATCTTGAATTTTTCTTGTATGTTATAGATCTTTATTTGAATG
>VDFB02000013.1:119487251-119573097 GCA_007258455.2 Sequoia sempervirens
TTTTTCATGGGTAGAAGTGTTTCTTTTTCATCTATTGAAAGGTGTTATTTTTTTTTTTGCATGTGGAGGGAGAAAGATTGCTGTGGAAGGAATCAAACAAGAGGGGGAAAGGTTTTTTTCTCTTCATGAGCATCTTACTCAGTTGTCTCATTCTTGGAGTTGGATTTCCCTGAATAGACTTAGGAACAGTCTACAAGCCACTCCCCTAAAAGATACGTCGCTCCTGAAATGGATTGCATCAAGCCAAATCTTCCATGAGGCCACCATAAAGTCTATTTGAGGCACCATCCAATGCCTGATTCTATAATGAAGAGGTGTGATAATATTTCAATTGGAGGTTATTTTTGTTACTAAAAAGGCATGATAGAACTAGATTTGAGTTCATTGATTTCTCTATAGCAAATGGGGTGTTTCTTGGGTTGCAATTTGTCTGTTGGGAGGCTCTTAGTTGCAACTATTTGAAGGAATTCAATTTTCTTGGGAGTACATAGTTTTTAAAGTATTTTTTCCTTCAAAGAGGACCATTTTTTTTTGCTACTATTTGGAGATTGATTGGAGACCCAATTCTGTGCTTGGAGGTGACATTTGCATCCACATATATGGTTTCCTTCTTTTTCTGGTGGTGAAAAATTCATTGTTTTGTAATTTGGATACGTGAAATTTTATCCCACATTTGTTGGAGAGCAGTCAAATTCAATCTTTTTATATCCCAATGCCTCCATTTTCATATGAGCTAAGGCTTACATGGTGTTTTTGGCAATATCTTGTGGGTGCAAATTTGATTTGTTCTGCTTGTACTTTTGTGGACATTGGCGTGCTTGGTGGGATTTTCTTGGAGTTAGCATGGAGATCAAGAAATAGGATGCATCATATTTTGCTGCAAATTAGGTTTCATCTTTTTTTAGAAGAAATTGTAATTGTGAAAGCACTATCTTTTAAATTTTTAAGAATTGTTAAGTTATAATGGTTTCTTTGGAGAAATGGAATTTTAAGCAATGGAGTGATGTTATTCTCATCCATCTTAGCGAGGAGAATTCATTGCCATATTTGTATAATGAAGTTCCTATTCCAAACACATGTAGTAGGTATACAATTGGGAAAGGATTTAGGGCTAGAGTCTATGGAGTTATTTTTGAGTATATCAATGTGTAAGAGAGGGGTACCAACCATGTCAAGGCCCTAGGTCATGAAGAGCCAAGAGTGGAGGGCTGCCCTAACTTACCAAAATCTAAAGGGATGTTTTTGGGAGAGGATTGAGGATGAAGAGCACCATGTAGTACTTATGTCACTCTATAGACTTGAACTTCAAGTTTAGGCTAGGTGTGTTGGCTTTTGGAGTTAATATTGTACCTCAGACAACTCTCTATCTAAGGATGATAGTGTGGTGCACTAGAATTCATACAATAAGGAAAGACAAACTACAATAAAACTACCTAAAAAATTACTGACAACCTATCTAGTAGATTTTAACAAGGAAAACAAAATGAGAAGGTAGAAGAAATAAAGGCAGAGATGATGAAGAAAGTAGACAAAAGCTAAAGTGATGAAGATGATCTCACAAAGGTGTCAATTCACCAACTATGTCCATGCATATGTTCACCTACACAAAAAAAAGAGGGGAAAATTGTTGGGGTTGTATAGGGTCCTGCGTTAGTCAGACCCCTATTTTGGTGTTTCCACCTCCATGGACAACTATAAAGCAACGAAGTAGAATTTATGCAATAAAGAAAGTAGAAAGTATTGCAATGGACACTACAAAAGACAAATGTTGCTCTATCAAATCACAAAGGAGAGAAGTGAAGCGTTACCACCTCCACCCAAAATCTCAATGATAGTAGTGAACTAAATGTTAAGTGTGAGTATTTGATGTCATACTTATTGTCTTCATTCTAACTTCTATATATACTTCACCAACTTGATGTTCTTCATATCATTTATAATATGTTTTTCTTTGATTTCTTTCTTCTCTATTCTCAATTAACTTTGATATTATGGAATATTCATGGTGTGTCATGCTACCCAAATGTTTTTGGGAGAAAAGAAGGGACGATGCATACAACAGATGAAAGTTGGGTATGGTTTCTACAATTCCTTGTGTGCCAGTTGAGGATGCTATAAGAACAATTGTGGGTAGGGAATGAATTTAGAATAACCCCTGTGCTCTATATTCTGAGGTAGCTTTGACTTTCTTGTCCAATTGCATGGACACTTTTCTTGAAAAATATTTGGTGAAGACATTGGAAATATGTTATTTGTAGCCTTTCATTTACTCTATTTCTTTGTTGGAGTTGGCACTAGAGCATTACAAATTTGAAAGTGGGTTAGTGGCTATTGGTGGAATCTTATGGAAAGTGGAATCACATGCTTTTACAACATAGTATCTTGCCCTAGTTAATATGAGATGGGGTCTGCTATGTGATACATAAAATGAATCATTAAAGAGTCCGGAGTTTTGGAGGAAGGTATTGGGTGATTCACTTTTCTTCTCTACTATTACTTTGTTAAATTCAATTCACCTTCTACTCAAACACTCAGTTGATGGCCTCAACTAATGTTACAAAAAAATATAGTAATGAATTGTGTGACATCACATGCCTATATATTATTTAAAATGCAATATTTCTTGTAATATGTATTTTGTGACTTCTTTTTTGTCATGATTAGTGGCTTTTTTGCTAGCCTAACTATGTACTATGTAATTTAGTGATTAGTATTTAACTACTTAAATTAAAATACTTTTCATGCCTCAATTCTTGGAAATTCTCAATCTTTTCAATGTCATTTAATTCTCTCTTTTCAGTTCCTCAAAGTACTACATTTCTTTAATTGAAATTCTCAATCTTTTTGAAGAAAGTGTGGTTGTGGTACTGTAGGTGATGGTGCATATTAAATCCATATGGACATTTGAAGCAATTGATTGGATAGCTTTATATTGAAAACTACATGACATACTGTAGAATCGTAGATGATTATGTTATTAATCTAGTGATCTAGTGAAACAAGATTTTTAATGATTTCATATTGTTTGAGAGGCATTGGCAATTTTGATAGCTTGTCAGCTTGACGTACAATTTGCATGTAGCTAGCTTCCAGATGTTAATCAAATATAACATAATTTAATTTTAAATGTAAGGCTTAACTTTAAGTTACATGAATTGGTTAACTTGGTTTTTTGGTTTGTGTGAATCGTGATAATCATTATACCCAACCTCATAATTTCCATGTGACATGTGTGAGGTGTACACAAGGATTAGGCTCGTCATGGCACTATTACCCCATAAATAGGGATATTGAACACAATTGAAATAAGACTTGAATAAAAAAGAAAAGAAGCAACTAATGGAGAGTGTGTCTATTGTAACTTCAGATCCTACAACAACCATGGTGTTACCCACATTTGACACAAATAAATTAATCATGGAGTACATAATTCTTGTTCCCATAGTTCAAAACAAACCAGAAAATCAGATGGCTCGATTTGAATTATAGGTGAGCAATATTCATTTGGATTTTTTTGGACTCAAAAATATTGACAAAATTAATGTATCAAAGAAGAACAATGAATTGGTGTACACATCATTTCTAAAGAAAGATAGAGAGAAAACATGGTTGCAAACTCAAATAGAAAAGTTATAGGTATACCTAGGAAATGAGAAAGGAAAGAGGAAAGCAGTGGATAACAAGAGAATGAATTAGAAAAAAGAATACAAAGATATGCCTCTACATCAACAAGAAAAGATGATAAAAAAAAGAGAGAGAAGTAAATGAACTAAAGAAAATGCTTGATGAGAGCAGCAAGAAATATGATGAGGAAAACTCCACTTTAGAAAAATTAAGACTAAGCATTGTGAATGGAAATGCCAAGTGGGAAAAAAAATTGGAGAGAAAAATAAATGAAAGATTGGAGGCAAAGTTGATGGAAGCAAAAAATGAAATTAAGTCTTGTCAAAATAAGTTATCTACATTTTGTAGAGAAATAATGAGGCATATGAAACAAAATATTTGGGATGAAATAATGAAGAGGATTGATCATTTGTGTGACATGTTTCAATTCATTGATGCTATTAGACTACATTATACAAAGCTCAACAAATATTTAGTGGACAACAAAAATGTGCTAGCATTAGAGAAATATGCAAATCAAGTTCAACAAATAGCCTACAAAGCTAGTGACAATGTTTTGAAATCAAAAGGGATTACTAATCGGCTTGCTACATCAATGACATTTTCATCTATCATTGAAAAGTATTTGAGAATGTGTGAAAAAAGGAATATTTGCATTTGGTTGTAGACAAGATGAAGAAGGTGGATGAACAAGTAAGGAACTTCACAAAGCTTGGTTTTCTAGAGGCCTTTGACACAAATGAGTGATTAATTGGAAATAATGATTTCAAAAAGATGGAGGGTGCAAGGAAGATTGATTTGGACTAGTTTCCTTAGATCCTAGATGTGGTAAACTATTTGGATTCTAGCATCAAACCATTGGTAACATTGAATGAAAAATTGAATGAATAATTCAAGATAGGTTCCAATTTCAATCATGAATTGTTAACAAATCTTCAAGTCAAACAACATTAGGTAGAACAAATGACAATTCCGCCAGTTGAATAGTGGAAGTTGCTATAAAAGGTGATATAGTGATTTAATTTTTGGTAATATGAGTTTCCAAGTTCTAATTCAACTCTATGATGAGGTAAAAATAACCTCATCAATATGACGAGATCAATATGTAAATCTAAACCTTTTAGCCTTAATAACCTTTCCAATTGATTACCTTTACGAAAAATAAGTGCTCTCTTTCTATGAATAAGTGTATAAACTTTATTTCTTAGAGTTGATCAAATTAAACTAACTTATGCTGATTTAATGGTCTATTCTTCAAGCATTTAGTAGGTCAACTCCACTCCCAATCACTATTCCAGTCAGAAGGGAAATGAATGTGGATATTGACACTTTTGAAAACCAGCAAGTGGGCACCATAATTCTAGGAGCACACGTTTGGCCGGGTCTTTATATTTATGTTATTTTTTAGTTTCAAAAACTTCTTGGCTTATGTGAAGCCTCTTTCGTATTGTATATCATGGGATTTAAAGTCCCTTTTACTTTGAGAAATTTGTTGAAAGACTCAATCAAAAAAAAAAAAGGATTTTTGTTAGTCATTTTTTATATAAATATGTAACTATTACAAACAATAAAGAAGATTATCGTTATGCTACCAATTTGTCTTTGAGTAAAAAAACTACCATATAAATATGATTTTTCTCACCACTCTTTGAATTAATATATAATATGGATGCATATGTGGAATAAAGTAATTGAGATATTTTTCCAGTGCATGTGATCTGAAGTAGCTGTAGTCACGACCAAGAGTTGGCCACTCTAGGGATATAGATCTAGATAGATAAGTATTCTATTTCCTATTTTGTATTTTATTTTAGTAGATAATAGTTGAATTTGCATTGCATTTTCATGAGTATATATTATACTGTTAGTGTCAAGCCTGCAGGTTTTAATTGAGTTTGTAGTTTCCAAGCTTAACATTTGAATGTCTAGAGCACCTTTCTTTAGTTGATTATGATTAATGGTTTTATAATTAGCAGCTGGCTTGTTATCTTTTGTGTTAGATAAATGTTTCCTAATTTCTTTACATGCTTTACTTCTTCAGTAATTTATGCATTCTTTAGATTAATCGTTTCCATGATTTCTAGTTTAATGCTAATGCTTTTCAAATTCTTAGTTTTCTATTTTATGATTTGAGTTATTTTCCTGCTTTCTAGATAGATGATTTATGACTTTTAAGATTAGAGGCCCCTTAGCTTAGAAGTTTTATTCAGTTGATTAGTGCTTAAGAGAGAATTTGAGATGTCCTCTATTGCATATAGATGTTGGACACTACCTGGTCAATATATTGATGTGTTTATTCATTAAAGTGTTAGGACCTAATGATAACCTGTCACTTTTTGGTGCCATTATTGGGGAGCCCTTTTTCTAGTGTTAGTAGGAGATATCTTGAATACCTCTCTTAGGGATAGGAATAGTTATTTGGCTTCTTTTTTGCATGTTCATGAAACAAGGCCCCCATGAAATATTTATACCAAAAACCCCCCAATCGACGTACCAACAACAACTAGGGAGGAAGGAAACTCAGACCAAGAACTTATTGAGGAATTGACTAAACCAACGAATAGTTGTCGAGGAGCATATTCTTTTGAAAATTTTTGAACCTTGTGCCACTAAGCAAATTTTGGAAGAGGATTATGTCCCCTCCAACACCATGAGTGACCATTGAAATGCTGCCAATAACCACAACAATGATAACCCTCCACCACACACATTCACTTATCTTATTGCTATTGATGCAGATGATGAAAAGACAATGAAAAATATCTCATTGGCCTTTTTACTCGACCTTTCGAGGTTTTTCTATTGAGGACCCTGATTTTTTCCTATTTGAATTCAAAGTCTTGTGTCAAACATATGACTACAAGAATGATAATTAGAAACTAAAGCTTTTCCATTCAACTTTGAAAGACTCAACTATGTGATAGTTTATGGGGAACTTAGCTTCTTAGTTGGTAACCTCTTGGGATGAAATGGGGTATGCCTTTTTGGAGAAATACCAAAGTTACTATAGGGTGAGTGATAGGAAAGAAGAACTGTTCGAAATAAGGAAAAATGAGGATGAAAGTTTTAAATATTACCTTGATAGGTTTATCTTCTTGTCCAAATGTTGTGGTGGATAAGTCATAAGTCTCGATAGTTTAAAGACCTTATTCCTCAAAGGTCTCGATGATGAAGCTCATAAGAGTTTAGAATTAATGGGAAAAGGAGACGTGTCCCAACTGAGACTGGAAGAAATAACGAAATTGTGTTGGAACTTCTCCCGTACTCATGGAGGTATTAGGAAGTTCATCCCCGTACGTGGTTCTAATGAAATAAATAAAATTCATGAGGAATTGGAAAATTTCAAGACTGACATTCTTCTCCAACTAAACACCACCTTAGATGACATACAGGTTAAAACTAGAAATCCTGAGACTTTGTCTATTTATTGCCCTAGGTGTTGAAACAAACATTTGCTAATAGAGTGTCCGTTGGACCAAGTTGGCAAGATTGACGTTTTTCAAGTATGTGATAAGAATCAACCCACTAATCACTATGAGCTATTGAATGCCATCAAAAATTCCAACAAAAGAACAACTCCAATTGAGGAAGAGATGAATGTTGTCAACTAGAGAACTGTAGGTAATTTCTTCTATGGCCAAAATTCCAATCCTAATTGGCAGCCCCAATCAAATTGGAACAATAATCAATTGGAAGCACCCTAGCCTCAGACACCACTGCTAGTTCCCTCTAACTAGAGAACCTATTCTTGGGGACCATAGGACTAGAAAAACCAATCTTGGGGTAACCCTCAGTAGCCCCACCAATCTCATCAGCAATGGTACCCTCAAAATCCCATTCCTTAATGGAATCAACCCCAACATCATTCTATTCTAGTCCTAGGAGGATGCCTACTCAACAAACTCTCTTACCACCTCCCTAGAGCACTTAACAGATTGAACAAGTTAACCAACCATCACTTCCAGTGCAACCAATCCCTAATCCAAAGAACAATCATCCAAATACTCTAGTGTATTCCACCGAACAAGACAATGCCATCAAAATATTTAATGCAATACACTATGGAAACCTATAGTTGAGGTCTAGTAAAGAAATTTTGCAGCTGACTATTGAAGAAATCATAGATGAACTTGTGAAGAAGTCTGTTGAGGAAAAAAAAATAACACCCATTCCCTTAGAAAAAACCCTAGACACTATGCAACATGAGCTTGACCTACCATCTTTAGTAGGATCTGCTAACCTCCCTCAGGAGGAGGAGGTTTAGTCTCCAATTGAATTTCTAAAAAATCCCTCACCTAAAGACAAAACCAAAGCCCCTTTCCAGGAGTGATTGAAACCAATTTTTGTGAAAGATGGTCTGGAATCAACACCACCTACGAAAAATACTTTAATACAGGAAATTAAACAACTAAAGATTGAAGTTTCCTTGTTACAAGTGATTAAAGAGATCCCTGAGTTAAACTAGTTGATTAAATAGTTATGCATCAAAACTCCAAGGAGGAAGCCAAAATGAATCAGCACTATTCATATCAATGGATACCTAGCTAATTTGTTAGTTGGAACAATCACTTCTCTAAAATATGATGACATAGGGAGTCCCCTCATAATAGTAACAATTAATGAGGTAGCAATACCTAATGCTTTAGTGGACCTCAAAGAAACCATTAATGTAATGACTGTTGATGTGATGGAAAAAATAGGACTTACTAATCTACGCCCCACAACTATAATCCTACAAATGGAAAATCAATCCATAGCTATTCCCAAAGGCATCATTGGAAACGTTCTTGTCAAGGTGGATGGATGGGAATATCCAATGGATTTCTAGATAATTGAATCCATTACACCCAAAGATAGTTATACAATAATTCTAGGATGAGCATGGTTGTCTATGGTTGCAGCCAAGATTGACTGTAGGGAGGAAGGAATGACCATCTGCTATGGATATAATAGTAAAAAATTGTTTTTGTATCCTCTTGCCAAGCCTGCCAAACATAGCAAAGTATGGGTTGATGAACCAGAAAGTCCTATTGGATAGGAAAATTTGGCTTCACTGGACATGGTAGTCATCAAACAACATGGTGAAGAATTAGAGGATGAAGTAGAGAATGATGTGGAAAGTATTGCAATAGACTCTAGTAGTGAAGAGATGTCAGACATAAAAGAAATCCTAGTACACCCAATTAACATAGATCAAGTAGAATTTGACAATGCTAAGTTTATTGGATTTCCTTTCCCTTTGATGAACTTAGCTCCAAAAACTTTCCATTTGTTTGTAGATGTTGCTCGGATTCATAAAGTTGTACTACACAACTATCCACTTAACACACTGACAAGGCCCATTCACACTATCATATGCAATTACCTGAGAATCAAAACTATTATGTTGCTACTAGGAAATTTTTTGAATATCAATAGTTGGTTGACTAAGATGGAAGAACAAAGACTATTTGATACCTTGGTAAGTAGATCAAAAGTGTTCACTTGAGACTATAAAGATATGAGAGGAATACACCCTAGTGTGTGTACACACCATATCTATACTAAGGATGTTCAAAATATTGACCTTGACCACAACGGAGACTCAATCTAGCCCTCAAAGACATCATTAAAATTGAGATTGAGAAAATCTTGCAGGTAGGATTCATCTACCCAATTTATGATAGCAAGTGGGTGTCACCCTTGGTTGTAGTTCCAAAGAAGAGTGGTAAGTGGAGAGTGTGTGTAGATTATAGGGAGCTCAACAAAGTGACACACATAGACTATTTTCCCCTTCCATTCATGAACCAAGTGTTGGATAACTTGGTTGGGAGAAAATATTTTTCATTTTTGGACAGATTTAGTGGATACAACTAGATACAGGTAGCAGTGGAAGACTAGGATAAGATAACCTTTACTTTCCCTTGGGGGAAATTTGCATATAGGGTTCTTCCCTTTGAACTATGTAATGCTCCTGCCATGTTTCAGAGGGCCATCCTGGCTATATTTGCTGAGTTGGTAAATTAGTGCGTGGAAGTCTATATGGACGACTTCACTATATATGGTTCAAATTTCAATGAAGCCCTCACTAATCTAGACAAAGTGATAAAATGGTGTGAGGATCATAAGTTTTTCCTCATTCATGAGAAATGCTTAATCATGGTGGAACAAGGAATAGTGCTAGGACATCATATTTCAGCTGAAGGGATTAAGGTTGATTCCAAGAAAATCAAAGTCATACAACAACTTGAGACCCCAAAAACTTAGACTGATGTCAATAGTTTCTTAGGGCATGCTAGATACTACCGAATGTTCATAGAAAAATTTAGCAAAATTGCAGCCCCGATGTTTTCTCCCCTTCATAAAAATGTTGACTTCATTTCGACACTCGAGTGTCAGTCCTCATTTGAAATTATCAAAGAAAAAATCATCTATGCCCCTGTCCTACGAGGACCTAACTGGAACCTGCCATTTCACATTTATGTTGATGCGTGTGATGATGCCATTCGAGCAGTTCTAGGGAAAGAAGATGAGAATGAAGGGAAATATGCTATATATTTTATCAACAAGAATCTGACACTAATAGAGAAGAATTACACCACAATCTAGAGAAAGAATTCTTGGCTGTAGTGCACGCCATTAAGAAGTTTAGACATTATGTCACATGATACAAAGTTACAGTGCACGTAGACCATGCAACCATCAAGTAACTCATGAATAAATTGGTGGTAAATGTAAGGACAATCAGGTGGTTACTTCTTCAAGAGTTCAATGTGACAATTGTTGACAAACTAGGGAAGTCCAATGTAGTCGCAAACTTCTTATCCCAAATAAAACATGATGACAACTATGCTCCAGTAGAGGATGAATTCCCAGATGAAAATTTGTTTTCCATATCCACTAAAACTCCTTGGTTTGTTGATATTGTGAATTACTTAGCCACCACAGAAGTACCACCTCACTTCTTGTCAAAATAGAAGAAACACCTCGTAAGAGAGAGTACCCCTTTTAAATAGATTAATGGAATCTTGTCTCGATGTAGACCCAATATGGTTTTGTGATAGTATGTTAGGGTAGATGAGACCTATAGTATCCTTAGGGCCTATCATGATGACCCTTCTGGAGGGCATTATTCTACTAAAAGGAAAACTCACAAGATTCTAGGAGTAGGATACTATTTTCCTTCAATGCATAAGGACATCAAGAAGTACATTCATAGGTTTGATGAATTCCAAAGGGTAGGAAGACCAACCACATCTAATGAAATACCCCTGCAACCTCAAGTAGTCCTTGAACCATTTAAAAAATGGGGATTGGATTTCATCGGCCCCATAGACCCTCCTTTGTAAGGAAAATAGTATATGCTAGTATATACTAACTACATGACTAAGTGGGTGGAAGTGCAAGCACTACGCATTGCTAGGGAAGAGTAGGTAACTAAATTTATTTATAACAAAATATTTCTAAGATTCAAGCCTCTATGAACAATTGTTATAGACCAAGGCCCCCAGTTTATGTCTAAAGTCCTTTTGGCATTCATAGATCACTTCCAAGTAATTTACAAGAAGTCCTCACCCTACCAACTGTAGGAAAATAGAAAAGTTTAGGTCACTAATAGGGAACTGGAGAATATTTTGACAAAAATGATCTCTTCAGGAAGGAAAGATTGGGCTAGGAAACTACCAAAAGCTATCTAGGCCTACAACATGATTTGGAAGTCAACCGCCAGCTATAGCCCCTATGAGTTAGTCTTTGGGAAGAAGCCCCTCTTTCCTATTGAATTTGAGCTCCAAACCCTTAGGACGACGATGGAATTGGGCATGGATCTTAAACAAGCTCAAATTGAGAGAGTCTTACAACTTAGTGAACTAGATGAACTCTATCTAGACGCCATCCATCAAACTGAACTAGTCCAACAATAATTTCAAGTTTCGCATGAAAAACATATCAAAGAGAAATACTTCCATATCGGGGATTTGGCATTATTGTTTGATTCCAAATACAAGGATCATCAAGGGAAACTCAAGATTTCTTAAGTGTTTTCTAATGGTTCAGTCTAGTTAAAACTAATTCATGGTGACACTCAAACTCTTTTGGTTAATGGGCATCGATTACACATCTACCATAAACCCATTAATAAAGAGGAGTTTACAAAAATGGTAGAAACATAGGGAGAAATCCATTGCATTGACTCTACTGTGGTAGGGTCAATATAGTTGTTAAACAAATAAACCTAAAAAAAAATCATTTCATTTCTAAAAAATTTCTTTAATTTCTTCATCAACTCCACAATTTTGACTTGGCTAAAGTTTTATTTATATTTTGTAGGACTTCATCTTTTGGAAAACCCAATTCCGGTGCACCCTACTGCAACACTCCAAAATCTGCTAGCACAACTACTGTGATGCTCTGGAATTGTTGTTACGATGCTCTGAAATTGTTGTTGCAATGCTCCAAAATTACACATTAGATTGGTTCCATGTCTCGTCTTGATCCTATAGTATGATGCATCACTCAATGGGGCTTTTTATTGTCAAGGCCAAAGTATCACAATTTTCTTCCTTCCGGCTACATATTTTCGGCAATGTTCTAGAATTTAGCTGTTTCTCTTCCAATTACATCTTTTTAGCAATGCTCTAGAATTCTACTAAGATGCTCCAAAATTATGTTCAGATGCTCTAAAAATTTTGGTTGTTGCTCCAGATGCATCTTTCAATGATGATTCAAAAATTTTGATTGCTTCTCCAACTGCATCTTTCAACAATGCTCTAGAAATCTTGGTTGTTGCTCCAACTGCATCTTTCAACAATGCTCCAAAAATTTTGGTTGTTGCTCCAACTGCATCTGTCATTGATGCTACAAAATCTTCAATCTAGTTACTCTGTTCCAATGACATGTTTCTATAATAATTTGGGAACTCTCTTCTTCTCTACTTCAAGTGCATTACTTGATAATGCTCTAGATTTTGGTATAAATTTTGTCTTTCTAGTTTTTTTATTTTTTCTAAGTTTCGCACATGCCCATCCTTTAATGTCACTTTAAGATATTCCCCCTTATGATTATTCTTTCGCATCACATCAAATATTTCCATAATAAACAAGATTATTATGACACTTTTTTGTCATAATAATTTTTGTCATTACTTAAACCATCCCATCTAGGCCATTATTATCCTCCACCACCCTTGCCAACCATATGACTATCCAATTACATCAGTGTAGGTAAGTGACATTTGATCTAACAACAAGACCTAAGGTATGTGTGAATTTATTTATTGAAATGGTTAGTATTTATTTTGAATAAAGGTTAATTAATTGGCATGATTTGTTCCCCTTGTAACTTTGAAACTTGTGCCCTTTACATGATTGGTAAGAGTATGGCAGCATTTGTAATTCCCCATGGAAGGCTGCCATCATTATGTAGTAAGGTGACAAGCAAGCTGGTAATTAATTCTTTCTTCATCAAGTATATCTATGCATAACTCTTTTTCTATCTGTAATTCAGAGAAGAAAGCATTCCAAAGTTCTATAAAATTCGATTGGGAAACAAAGGGAATGGGAGGCACTAAGAAAAAGTCTAAGCCAACTTCTACAACACCATTGTTGGCATTAAGCAATCTAGAAACTTTATTTCAAAGAGTTGGATGGCTAGACTTCAAGAAATAATTTGAACTTGGGCACACAAAGTGGGTAGTGAAGGAACTCGTTGAGAATTTTTTTTATGGGAAGACTGTGGTGTGTGGAAAACTATTCTAGGTAAGTACAAAATTCCTTGCTCATCTTTTTGGTCTTGTGAATAAAGGAATTCATTTGAATGAAAATACCCACATCCATTATCAAAAGTTAATAGATTTATTCCACAGGGAAGGGGAACTCCAACCTGTAATGACCATAAACACTAGGGGAAAAATAAGGAAATTCATAGAATGTCTATTCCAGAACCCTAAAGGTCTGCTATAGCTTGGATTATTAAATATTTAACTTGTGAGGGAAAAATGACTATAGTAGTGGGACCCCCTTTCTACTTGCAGACTCAATTATGCCATGACATTGAGGACCTTACTCCTAGGGTAAATTTACCAACTTTTCTCTACCATTCAGTCACCTCTATGATAGAAAAGTATAAAATTAGGACATGGGGCCCCTTAAACATCATGGTTTGATATAGTTAATATGTAAATACCATTTCTGCCATAAGCTAGAGAAGAAGTGGCAAAGGTTTCTATGTAAATTTGAGAATGAAGAGCCAGGGAGGCCACTTGAGGAAGTTGAATCCTCTAAACAAAAGGAACAGTCTTTAGAGGAACCCTCCTTAGAGGCATTAGGTACCCCTGAATCCCAATATACCTCCAGAACTCCCAGTGGTGATGTGCCAAAAACCTTTCCAGATGAATTACAAACCCTAGGAAAGGAAGGGGAGTTGGGAATTGTACATTCCAAAGAAGAGGAACCCCCTTGGAAGAAAAAGAAAAGAAGTATTTTTTTTTCAAATAACTCCTCCTTTATAGAGGAGTAAACGGTTATTGTCAGGGGCCAGTGAAATTGAACCTCAAGATATGGGTAGTACTTGAAAAATGAAAAAGGCCAGGACTCCAATAAAGGTGGTAGAAATTGATAGTCCACCTGATAATGAGGAAATAGATGAATCAAAAGAGCAAGGGGAGGAAATTTTCAGTGAAAAGAACAAAAAAACCCTATTGCCAAAGGAACATGAAAGGGAAAGAACACAATTACCACACTCAAGGGTATGTGCAGGATCATGATGGGCCAAAAAGTAGTGATATGATGGGTATTGGTAGGGTATCTGGCTGAAGACTTTTTTTTAACCCAAAATTGATGAAACGAAAAGGGTTTTTAAAGGAGATTCACAACTTTCCACCAATATAAATTATGCTTTATTTTGAATTTAGTAAATAATTATTATTCATTTTCTATTTGAATTATGACTAAAGTCTTGATTGATAGGATAATTGAAAAACATCTATAGCTTTCAAACGATGTCATATTTTTTGAATCCAAAACATGTGTCACATTCTATGCTTCACATAGTATAGGATTACAAAAAGAAAAAATGAATTTGATGAATTTTTAACCAAGTTAAGGTGGTCAGACATACGAGTTTTTATAATTTATTAAAATTTTAATAAAAAATTCATAATTAATTATTTACTTGGAAAAAAAATACAAAATAATATGCATCACATCGAGACATGAGTCCTCTACTTATATCTAAAATATTATAAAAAAATATTATCATTTTATTGTGGTTAGGGTGGTCAGCAGACACCTACTTTATTTTTTTCCCTAAAATTTAAGTACTATGCATTGAAATTTCAAATTTTCACCAAATAGATTTTTATTTTTTAAATAAACCTAGTAGTTTAGAATCTAAATTTAATTTTCTATAGATTCTATTCTTACATATTTTTAAAATAATATAGATAATTTATTCAAATTTTTATGTCAAGTTCCCTAACTCTGATTTTTCTAATTTTTTTGCCACTTAAGGGCCTGTTTTTTCCATGATGATCCTTCACATACCCTTAGAGAAGAATGAAGATGAACCTATGGGATGATTCTCTCCTTTCCTTAATAGGTTAGAAAGTATACTTGAATTTTTGGAAAGAGTGCCTTAGGCAACTCCTCATGCATCTTTCTCTATGGATACCAATGAAGACGAAGACATAAGCCATATTGATGGAACAATTCCTTGCTCCTTCTTACCTGAAGAAATTGAAGGAGGAAGTATGCCTTATACTGAGAATACAAAAGAGATAGAAGAAGTGCTTCTTGAGAGCACTATGATAGAAAATGTACCCCATATTGATGAAAAAGTGGAAGAAGTGCCTCACTCATCCATTCCTAAGGACAACAAAGAAGAAAATGTGCCTCATCTAGATGAAGAAATTCCTTACACATTCTTTTGTGTGGATATAAGGGATGAAGAATCCAGTCAGAGAAATGAGGAATTGGAAAAGCTAAAGATAGAAATTGAAGGGTTAAGAGCCAAGTTGCAGGATGGCAAAGCACAAATTAATCAACAAAAGGAATAAATTGAGGTGAAAAATGCTATTTTCCATAAAAGAAATCAAGAAGTTGCCAAATTGACTGCATAAATGGAGGAAAAAGACAAGCTTATTGAGCAACTTCAATTCTAGATCCAACAATGGAATCAATAGGGTAAGCAAAATCAAGATAGTGTATGTGAAAAATAAAAATGTACTCAATATCTAAAAAATAATTTTATGCAATTATTCAGTGCTTTTGAAGAAGAAAAGAATCAACAAGAAATTGAGTTAAATGCCTTTGTGAGTAAAATTGTGGAGCTAGAACAAAGTTTGTAGGAGAGTGACATTCAACCAATCATGGAATCAAAGGGGACACAAACTAAACCTATTGTTATAGACTAGTTCCAGGTATGTATTCCCCCAATGCTAATGAAATGGATAGAGCATTGTTACCCCATGAAGGATGTGGAATTTGAAAATAATAGGTTAAAGAGGGAATTAGTCATGTTAAAAGAATCTTTCCATTAGGCATATAGGGGTAAGCAAAATGCCAATGAAATTGGTGAATTGCTATTATCCTATAGAAGACCATCTAGGTTGTACGCCATGTTTCTTAATGAGAAACTTTCAAGATGGAAGTTGCAAAGAATTCTATAGAACCATCCTCATGACCTTGATGTCAAGGAATTTGTAAAGTATTTATTGAGTTACTCCTTGAACAACAAAATTTTCTGTGTGAGTTCTTTGTTCGCAATTTTCTCTTACAAAAGTATACCAATTTCTTTATTAACTTCTTTGTGGGAGAAGTAGAATTAATATCATTCCTGTCCACTATGAGAAATAAAATTCACTAGCAAGAAAAATCTAGAGAGTATGCTTAGGCAGAAAAGACTATAGGGTTACAGATGAGATACCCTCATAGGAAGCCTCTCTCTTTCAAGAAACAATTTATGGGTGTCAAAAGTAATTTTTCTTAATTTCTTTACATGCTTTACTTCTTTAGAAATTTATGTATTCTTTAGATTAATCGTTTCTAGCTTTCTAGTTTAATGGTGATGCTTTTCAGATTCTTAGTTTACTATTTTTTGATTTGAGTTATTTTCTTGCTTTCTAGATAGATGATTTATTTCTTTTAATATTAGAGGCCTCTTAGCTTAGAACTTTTATTTAGTTGATTAGTGCTTAAGAGAGAAGTTGAGATGTCCTCTATTGCATATAGTCATTGGACACTACCTGATTGATATATTGATGTGTTTATTCACTAAAGTGTTAGGACCTAACGATAACCTGCCACTTCGTACAAAGTTGTCCTTGAGCAAGATTTTGTATTGCCAATACCTCTATGTATTCCTTCAAGTGAAAATCAATAAAAAAGCTCAAATTTAGACTTCAATAATATGTTAATGTTCAATTATTTGTATAATTTATTTTATCATTTGAAGAAAAATTTTGGCAGTGGTTTCAACTACTAGATACACAATAAATGATTGCTGATGTTCATTGTTGTATATAATACTATTGTTGATATGTTATTAAGAATTGAGTTGAGTGATGAATCACTGAGTACATGTTCAAGTTTAAACACAATTAAAATATGAAATTATTAATAATATGTTAATTCAGCCATACAAATCTATAATTCAATCAAAACATTTTAATTAATTCTTTATATGAATTCATGCTTTAATCAAAGTATTTTAACTAATTCATTAAACTAGAGCTAGAATTAAAACACATTTCACTACAAACAACAATGAAAATTGATGAAAGGATTATTGATTGAATTATCATTAATAACTCATGTGTAATGTAACAAATGGAGATATAATAGAATCAAAATAAATTTGCATAGTTCATTCAAACATGCTTGAAAACCACACATTTTACAAAATCTACTTTCTCAACTCAAAACTTAAGATACAAACTCAAAATATATTTTCTCTGTGTTCTAAATTTTCACTTTCAGATATAGGATTCAAAACGAGACCCACACAAATGGACCTGAATTCACTTAAATTATAAAAACAAGGGAGAAAAACAAGCTTTAGGTAGAAAAGTACACATGTGAGTATGTTCCCAATCACTGTGTCTACAACTCCACTTCATCAATGAATGTCTTCCAGGCTCCATAATTCATACTCTGTATCAGAAGGCCAACTAAATCTAATAAGTTCATACATCTTCTTTCTATAGGGAGCATATTTTTCCATCATTGAATTGGCTTCTTTATCAAAATATTCTAGGAAGTTGATCATGGTGAAAGAAAAATTCTCAAGAATGTTCTTCAATACATCAATGTCTACACTCTCACATATTAGTGATGCTTGGGCTGAAATTGTTGTTTCCACTTGGTCCTTCTATGCTTGTAGAGGCTTTACCTCATCATATGTGTGTTGGATATTAGGCAATAGTACCAAATACGCCTCATCAAATTTTGGCTTCAACTCTTTGAATTTCACCTCCAAAGGAGCAACATACCCTTGAAACTTTTGTTCTTGAATATCCTTAATAAATCTATACATTGGGAAAATATTAGGATACTTATCCTTCTGATGTGTTGACCCAACTGTACAATGAGTTTCATGTTATGAACCCCAGGAACCCATTTATCCAAAATTGGGGCCAACTAATTCTTGGTCTCTTTGAGACAACTTTATTATTTTTAGCACTAAAGAATAATTGGCATGAATACTATTTAATTTACCCTAAATATTCTTATTTAAATGCTCCAAAATAGTATGAAGAATCTTAGAATTATTCTCATACATTGTATCTTGAACTTGTGCAAGAAATTTCTTATAGTTATCAATTTGTAGAAATGATTGCTCCTTGGTGGGCTCATTTGATGGAGCTACACCTAATGTGCTTGGATCCTCTATTGCAATTGGTTCTTGGCCTAAATTTTAAGGAATTATTTCTAAAGAATTTTCTGGTGGAGGAGATTGAGGATGTTCCATTGGAGAAGTGGGTGTAGCTTGGCTTGAGCTTGACGGGCCTTGAGTTCTCAATGATTCCCTTGGTTATTTAAACAATGCCAATTCTGAATCAAACTCTACAACCCTTTGTTGGATCTTATTGTATTCATCAATGATTTCATTATATTTACCCTTGTATAAATCTTTGTCAGTAGTGACATTTTCCACTATTTCCTTAGTGAATTTGGCAACGTTTATTGTCATATTAGCTACTTCCAATGCTGGAGTATTATAAAATCATCTTATAATCAATTGGTTTGGCAACTCTTGGCTTCCTAGAGCCCAAATACAATGATCAAATGGCCAAGGAATCCCACTCCTCACTAAATGTTGACCCTTGTAGTGCAAATCTAACTTCTTCCTCTATTTAGAACAATAGCCTATTTTGCCTCCTTATTGCGTCTAGCACAACAACATCAATAATATCCCATTCAGAGAGAAATAGTACACCACTTTTCTACAAAAGTGCTTTGCCTTCTTTAGCTATGATGCCTTGAAATTCCTTCCTCATTATCTTCCTTACATTCGCTTGAATGATCCCCTCTAGAAGTTTTGGATGTAGGCTCCTCTCTTTTTCCACATTCTCTACATATTCTTAAGCCTTAGTTCTCCACACAAAATATTTAAATGCTTTTGTCTCAATAAAAGAATTATCCTCTATGAATGCCTTGTAGGCTTCCAACCTCAAATCATTTGCATTATTCAAACCACTTATGTCAACCTTTCTCAATCTGAGGCTCCTTTCTCCTGTGCTCGATGCAACCCATCTTGGGGGATAAGGAATTCCTTGTTGCATATCCTTGGTGTAACCATGATGTCATCTTCTTCTCTGTCAGGGTAATCAACAATCCCTGTTACCTCAATTTTCTTCCTCTTCAATGGTGGTTGCTTTGATGAAGCTGGATCTCTTAGAGGTGAATCAAGGTCAATAATGGATGATGAAGCTTGTTTGAGAGGGGATGGCATTGATCTCATAGGAGAAGAGACCCTTGACCCCTCCGATGTAGTAGGGGTTGGAAGTGTTTCTTATTTCCTTATTACCTCCTTCCTCCTAGAGTATACTTTTATTTTCTTGGGTGGTTGATAAGAAGGTCTTTCCTCCAATTCTTTTTCTTGATATTCTTCCACTGCCAATTCCTTTCCCTTGTCATTTATTGTGCATTTTTCCCTTTGGGAGGGGATGTCACTGATCTTATAGGAGAAGAGACCCTTGACCCTTCTAATGTAGCAAGGGTTGGAAGTGTTTATTGTTTCTTTATTACCTCCTTCCTCCTAAAGTATATTTGGATTTTATTGGGTGGCTGATAAGAAGGTATTTCCTCCAATTCTTCTACTAGATATTCTTCCACTACCAATGCCTTTCTCTTGTCATTTATTGTGCATTCTTCCCTCAAGACACCCACTACGTTCTCAAAATTTTGAAGAACATAGATGAATTTAATGAATTCACCCTTAACATTTGGTAGGGGGTCATAATCAGGTCTAAATTTCTTCTCTTCTCCACCATTTTGTTGAAGGTCAAGTACATTGCCTTCTTCTATTCTTGGACATTAATATCAAAAATATTCCTGATCACATCTTCAAGATAATAGAAATTATGAATAAAAGAACCACTCTTATTCTTTTCCTTTAAGGCAGCAATGAAGCCCTCTAGGTCATGGTTCCTTGGGCTAACAATGCGTAGATTGTAAGGTGCCAACACCTTCCACAAATATTTCCATGCTCCCTTGGCCATCACATAATCATTAAATATTGTCCATTCAACAAAGAATCAACCTTTCTTCTACTACTTTGGTAAGTTCCACATTTGTGATACCCCCAACTACCTCATAATTTCAATGAATCCAATTCTTAATGGTACATCTCTAGGTAATGCATAAGGGTTCACATTTATGCCATAGACCAAGAAGATTGTTGTATTGGGGCATATAATTATATCCCCACATTTATGATTCATTTTCAAATTAGGTATCCTCTCCAAAGGCCTAAAAAAATAATGGATCTCCCTAGGGATCCTTGGTGGATACATTGTGAAACACCACATAATCAAACTTTTGATCATCCTTGTTCAAAATTTGAGTCCAACATTAGACATGTAGCTCAATATCATCATCCTTTTTCTTTAATGTCATGTATGTACCAAAATTATTTTCTCCCTTATACAAAAACATGTGCATCAAGAGGGAAAACTACCAAAGTCTAACCCAATACTTCCCAGTCTTTAGTGCAATCAACCCATGATGCATGTTTTTTTCCAAGTATGTGCCATAGTCATAAACTACATTGAAACATCCATGTTGCAAATGTGCGACCATATACATGTAACATAATAGCAACACAAATGATGGTTCAAAACCAATAATTTGACATAATGAGTAAAATGTCTTCTTGAAGTAGTTAGCAAAGTATTTCATAAGGAATGGATCCTTTTCATCTTGGCCAATTTTAATCTATTTCCTAGATTTCCCAACCCTAGTACTTGCAGTGTGTATGGGTAACATTGTTGTCCTGAATAGAAACTTAGTATTCTCATATTCAGTTTTGAAAGGTCAAGATCAATGGGGATCATGTCTTAATACCACTCATGCAACTTGAAAAACTTTGCAATCTCTTCCCTAGTTATCTTAACCATTTCAACACCATCGTATGCCCTAACCACTCTAGAAATAGGGTCATACCTTGCAACTATGTCTTTCAATAGGTCCACATTGATGTACACATTAGGCACTACGAATTTTCCCATATCTAGTCTCCATGGGTTACAGATGGGAGCCCCAAGATTTTTGTTCCCAAAATAGTTTTGAAACATTTTCCATCCTCTATATGGCACATTGGAATCCTTGATATTGCATTGTTTGTCCACTAACCCTTCTTTAACTTTAGGACCTTGAAATAGATAAGATCCCTCAAATTTCTTGCTAGTTGAGGGTTTTAATTGATCAATAATGTCTTGGGAAAGAGGTCTTGATGTGATTTTAGAACCAAGAAATCAACCTTTGGGTGCCATTGGCAACAAGGTAGGTTCAGGGTAATCTAGGGTTTTGACACAGAGAGATTCAAAACCAAGCTTTTCTATTCAAAACCTAGGGCACGACTTGATAATAAGATTTCAGTAGGTTTGATAGAGATTCACAACTTTTACACAACTTCAAACCACTATATAGCACTAAAAAGCACATAGACCAATTCAATTGAAAGACACAATGTACATTTACCCTAATTCAAGATAGTTTGGATAAAGCATAGAGAATGGTATTTTTTTTTCTTATGACTTTAACGCTTGAAGGAAAGCCTAATTTTGACCGTGTTGAACTCTAGGATGCTCTTCTTGATCTCTTGGACACTTCAAACTCATTTGTAATATCTAATTAATGTAAGAACCAATATTTTATGTGCATTTAGGCCGAGATTGGGAAGCTTTGGATGTCTTTTCTGCCATTGCTACTAACTCATGCGAAGTAGAATGACTTTCATGTTCACATCTTTGATTTTAAATATCAACTGTCGATCTCCTTGTGAGATGACACTTTGGACAACTCAAATTGAGTCAAAAAGATTTGAATTTTTGTCACCATCATTCACCTTTCCTTTGACCAATGAAACTCTATCAATTGGAGCCTAGAATGCTGACTCATTTGTTATGTGGGCTCCACCTTTTTTGCAAGTGGCAGAAATACATGTGTCATTTTTCCACTGATCCCACTACTTTTTATAAATCATTATTTTATTCCTATGGGGTGAGCGGGGACAGGTTGAGATTAAATCTCAATGTTGCATGTGGATCGTCAATTTAATACCTTAAGGCATCAAGTAGGTTAGTGGAGAATGGGCCTCACACCTGCAGCGGAATAGTTGTCTTCAGCCTGCTAACCCTGCAACATTTTAGAAAGTATTATGTTATTCTCATGGGGCTAGTGAGGAATGACCAAGATCGAGTCCTTTGATCTAACATGCACTTATTACATGAGATAAAATGAGCTTCCTACCTAGGTTTATAATATGAATGATATTCAGCAAATTTTACAACCCAAACTTAGGGAAATAATAAGAACTAAAGAATTTTATGACCCACATAAGACAAGGATTCTATAGGTACAACTAGGAACACTAGGCCCAAGGGGCCAATGAGTGAATGGATGTAAAGGCATAAGATATGACTTAAGAGATCGAGAATAGGTAAAACTAGGTCAACGTCAAATTAGATTATTGAACAGTGTAGGTAAAAGGAAAATACACTATAATATTTTTAATTTTGAATATAATATTGACCTATCTTGCTCTATAGTATTGTATTCACTCTCATCTAACTCAAAATAATCAATGTTTATTTATAAGTTATGGATGTTGAACTGTTAGCTTCTATTCAAGGAATGGATTAATATTCCTTTTAGTTATTTATCAAAGATTGTGTGAATGGAAATGCAATAGGAATTTATCAGTAGTGTGATAATTGTTGTTCTTTAAAAATGATGTAGAATCACATATCAAATTCAATACCATGGAATACAATATAAAATATAAATATCACAATTTTATGGAATACAATATAAAATATCATCAACTACAGTTTGTAATATGATTCATGAAGTGTAATATAAAATAAAATATCATGAATTGCAATGATTCACAATTTCATGGAATATAATATAAAATATCATCAACTACAATTTGGAATAATGGAAAATGATTCATGAAGTGTAGTATAAATAGCTAAAATATGCTAATTCACATCCATTTCCCAAATGAAGTCAGGGTCCTCAAATTGATGTTCAACTTGAGATAAAGTAAAAGAGTCATCTTGATTCTAAGTCTGCTCTTCATTTTCTTCGGCTTGCATCTCAAATTGAACATTCATTGTGTGACTGTCATTTATCCTACTACCACTGCTAGTGCCACCAATACCAATGTTTGGAATTGGAGTGTTGAATAACCCAATCCATCTTTCTTTCACATGTGCACCTCTAGATTGTAAGTTCCCTTTCAAAAGTAAAGTTTCTAACATTATACACAGTTCCTTTCACCCTCAAGCAATCTTCCAAATTCTTGTCTAGTTTGTTTCTTAACTGTGATTTCAAAAATGCCAATGTCCTGAAAACTCATCCTCCACCGACCTCAATATCATTGTTTGAGATAAATCAACAAGTTTGAAATATTCTGATATCATACCACACAATATTTCACTCTGACCTAAGTTTTTCCAAACCTTTTTTTATTTATCCTAGTTCAAAGGCCTTTTCCATGCCCATGGAATCATACTAGTCCCTCATAGCTAATGAAAAATTATTAAATTGTTGTCTAAGTTTAGCTTCATTTAAAATTCCTTTTATTATCTGCTCATTGTATGTTACAGTTTTCAAAAATTGTTCGATCAAGATTTTTAATTTATCATAAATTTTTTTTGGGTTATCTCGGTTTACCCAAAATCAAGGATACACAATACCCATGGCTTCAAGTATTTCATGTCAAGGGAATCTTTCATGAATCTCCAAGGAAAGATATTTTGCAATTTCCTTCAAATTATCACTAACATATTTAACAATGCCATTAAAATCTTCCTTGTTAACAACTACTTCTCTGCTAGAGTGCCTAGCTATCTTACAATGGTACATTGGTATCTCATATCCACGTACATAGATACATAAGTTCCTGATTGCATTAAACTATAAATAATTATCATGATTATTCATATTAGTAATTTTCTTCCACATGAAATAATTTTGGCCTTCTTTTGTTAGATCTAGATATAGATGATCGAGGGCCACACATGTATGTTTACATAGATTGGCATATTCATAAAGATGCATAGTTTTTGCTTTGCCTACTGTGCTACAACGATCATACATTACTCCAATCAAGGATTGATATTCTAAAAGAACTTGTTACACTGGTCCATGCAGAGAGATCCATCTACTATTGACATACATGAGAAGCTTTTTTCTTGGGGTTATTCCCTTAGCAAAATTTTGAAATTCTGTGAAACATTTGGGACTTCGATAGAAGTATGCATAGATCTCATGGACTAGATTTTCAACTGTTGATACTGTAGGAAACTTGCTTACAATTTTGAATGCTAAATTCATTTTCTGGGCCATGCAGTGAATTCCAAGCATGTATATTGCACAAGTAGTTTGTAACTTTGTGGAAACACTGCTCCTTTGACCTTGCATCACTATAGCTCTATCAACTTCTACACACACCAAATTTTTAACAATTATCAACTCATCCATACCTGCAATTTCATTGAAATATTTCTTGAAAAGTTGAAATATATTTTGTGATGTTAAACTATCCTTCATTTTATGAACACAAAGAAGATGATCTTGGAAAACATTTTTTTCTATAGTATACAAGTGCATACAAACCCAAGAAGTATTGTCTATCGTAGTAACTTCAACTAAGGATAATGCAATGAAGTTTGAATCTTTTACTTTCTCATTTAAATCTTCCTTTTCCACTGCAGCAAGA
Organism: Sequoia sempervirens; assembly: GCA_007258455.2. NCBI lineage: Eukaryota > Viridiplantae > Streptophyta > Pinopsida > Cupressales > Cupressaceae > Sequoia > Sequoia sempervirens. Next base: position 119,512,302 of record VDFB02000013.1, read on the forward strand.
TAGTTTTCCCATTCCTATCCAATGTTTATTGACTAATGTGAGAAGGGAAAGTGAGGAACACCCAAAAAAGATAATAAACTAGAATATTCTGGGTAGTCTGTCATAGGATGCCCTATGGAAAAAATATGAAAAACAACACTCATATGAATAGTTTTTTACAAATTTTCTCCTTCAATTTCTTTTCCAAATTGAGCCTCAAGTGTACCTTGACATACATCAAGCTTCAAAATTCTTTTCTTGTACTCTTCATATTTTGTGGCATACTTAACATGAAGACATTCTTCCTTTAACTTCTATTGTATGACTGATTGTTCCTTTCTGTCTATGATTTATTTTTCATCAATTTTACCAATATTCTTTTCTATAGTGTCAAGATTTAGCTGCAACTTATTCTCTCTTTTACATTTCCAACTACAAATTGGACACATGCATTCTATTGGACTTTCAACATCATTTTCTTTCCCCACTGGTACAATGAATGAGTACTTTGACAACCATCCAAGTTGAAAATTCCATGTCATTTCCCACTCATGCCCCATTTTTTATTTTTCTTTTCTTTTCTTGCTACCAACATCATCCTAATCCAAGTCAATTATCACATTTTGGCTAACCAGGGTATCCCTTGGAACATCTTCTATGGTATTTCCATTCTCATTTGATACATTTTGATTTAACTCAATGACAATCTCACCTTCACCTTCCAGTGGTGTTGAGGTATTGTGAATACCTTCTTCATTAATATTTGGTGAAAGAGTTGATGATATAGCTCCATCTTGATCTGATGGATCAGAAGCATTGCCAATTCCAAAGTAAGACTATATGGTACCTCTATGTTTTGGGCATTTTGATGGTGTATTAGTCCCTTCACCACCCTGAGGAGTCTTACCCTTCCTTCTCGACATATTGATCTCTCACTTCAAATAAAAGCTGGAAAAAATGTCTTCTTATTTAAGGAAAAAGAATATAGATCCCATTCCCTACTCAATATTATCTTTAAGATTGAATCAAGAATGGAAAAGAGATAAATAAATCTTATAACTAAAAACACTATGAAGAAATGATCACTCACCTTTAAGTCTACATGTTCAGATTTCACTTATTTCTGAATTGAGAACCTCAAAACTGAACAAAATGTGTAAGAATAAATGACAGTTTTGATTGTATTTATATAAATCCATATTTGGAAAATTTTGTGGGATTTTTAAAAGGTATATTAATAATTTGGCGAATCTTGCATGCTTATACAATGATACATTGTAATTTTCAAGGTGAAATGTGTCCTCAAATATAATTATTTTTAATGTTATTTGTGAAATAGGCCCTAGTAAGTAATTATTTATAAATTTTAATTAGCGAAATGGGTTTTCACAAGAAACTATTTGTAAATTTTAATTGGTGAAATGGGTCCTAATACAATGTTGTTTTAATAGAATTGACAAATATGTAGGTGTTTTATTACATGTTTCTAGGATTCCATACGAAAATATTAATTGGTCCATTTGAAAAACGTAGTTTGTTATGGTGAATTTTTTGCTTAATATTATCCTCATAAAAAAAATGGTTTATGAATGGACATGCATTGGATCGATACTTAGTAAAATTTGGGCAATTTGGACACCTTGTTAGGTGTTATTAATTTTCAATTTCGACTTGGCCAATTTCTAGAATTCACCAATTAGCGAAGATTCACCATTAAATTTTTCCTTGACAGGTTGAGGAAGAGTGTTGGCTCATTTCCACGAGAAATCTTGAAGGTCTTGTATAGTATTTCTAAACTTGGCTATGCAGAAACATAGTATTCAAAAGGTTTGGTTGATGTATTGACTTAAGGGGAGTCTATATGTAACGCCCCATCGTGCGAACCCCAAAGGACAATTAAACAATAATTACAGCACAATTTTTTTTTTAAAGTAACATAACATACATGTAATACACATTAAGATATGACATGAATTTCATTTAAGAAGATTCATTAGCACATACATCCCTTGGGGTACACGAGGATTCATTACGAGACTGAGATCCACACAACAACAACAAAGAATAAAATCCAAAGATATAATCCATAACAAAATAAACATTAACAATTATAACACATACATGAAAATCATTGATAAGGAACCATTTGAGTAAGTACAACATATACATAATTAACTCAACACAATGAATAACAACTGCCATGGCCAATAATCACACCGAGTTTAACATTACATTACAGTACAATGTTCTAGAGGTACAATGATACAAAAGTGTTTCCAAACATAAATGGAAACCATACATAAGATAACATGATACAAATAAACAGATGAAAACTGGCTCCAAGAAGGATACAACTCTGGAGTTGCTGCAACAACACCAATCTGCACCTCTCGATCCTCGACTGGGGACCCAATGGGGTGCTTAGCACGTTCCACCTGACCATGTGAGTCTGAAGACCCACCCCTTGTGCTAGGAGTTGACAAGAAGAGTCCTCAACCAAGAACATCCAAACACAGAATCACAAGACTCAACGCCATACAAAAGTATCATAAAACTCAAGAATTACAAAGACATAATCCACAACATCCAAGAGTCATTAAAATAACTTAAAATCATAAATCTCATCACATAAATCAAAGCAACGACCAATAATAAGTAACCAAAGAATGATCATGAAACACTTCCAAATCAAACTGAATTAATAAACATAATACAATTGCAAATTGCAATTAAACATCATAACATAGTTCCATAAGAATACAAGATCATAAATCAAATATAAATGAGATCATACAAGACCACAAAATATACTAAAGATGTATTAAAACAATAATCAATTTAAATCAATATAGCCAACAATCTAAACCAACTCCCATAACCTACTTCCAGAGGAACACAATAAAGTAAAACACATGGGCAACTAGGGGAGAGTGTCATCGCATAGCCTACATGGGTTATCCTGGCCCTTCCTCCAAACTGAGGCTCCATCTATGGATATCCTGGCCCTTCCTCCTACTTGAGGCGTCAGCACCATAGGGTAGCTCATGCGGAGCTGATAACCTCTCATGAGGATGAGGTTACGACCTTGCCAACCACGGCCTTCTCAGCCTTCCATTAGTCTGCGGAAGCACTAATGAAGACGAGGCATCCATTTTTTTAAAATCTTGTAATGATATTACTACCCAACCCTCCTAAGTTAATTATTAGGTTTTCACTTAATTACTAACTCACACATGGGTTATCCTCTGCCCTTCCCCTTAAGTGGGGCGCCGGCCCCCACGAGGAGCCACTCTCCCTAGAGACCCAACAACATAGCAACCAAGAAACCAAGGGTTGTACCATCATAATAAGAACATTAGATCACAATAGAGAAACATGCGAGGCATTACCCATCTCGCTATATATACATAATCAAAGTCTCAACAATTCCCGTACAACCCTTTTTAAAATCATGAAACCAAAACACTTGCCACATCAAGGGCACATAACGAGGGAGAACATCAAAATTCAATCATCTCAAGCCTCTGGAAGCCAAAAGAATGAAAACCCACAAACGAGGGTAAAATAAAGCATCAAGAGTTTTTCTCCAATAATTCCAACACAAGGATAAAATTTTCTCAAATATGCGAGTAAATCATAAAAGCCATAAAAAGGGAAGGTTCATCAAGACCCATCCACAAATCAAAAGTGGTGTCACCTCAAATAGGAAAACACAAAAGAAAATCAACCCTTAATTCAACGAAATCACTTAATGAAACCAAAAGCCACCAACTAGGCATTCCATGGGAGACCTCAATTTTCCCCTCACAAGAACCCCCTTATGATGGTACGCAAATCACCTTCATAAAAACAACAACATAGCAATGACAATAATAATTGCAAGGCCACCAGATCTATTTTCAATTCAAACATAATGAGTGAATACATTAAAAATAAGATCAACCACTCCATCCAAACCACATAAACAACCTTGATACAAAATAAATTAGAAATCCAAGAAGATCAACTTCCACAACTCATCAACAAAATACAAGTTCCCAATTACATTGCAACACAAATTAAATGGCAAAGGATTCCTTGAATCAAAACTAACCTCCAAAGGCATTCACACCAACAAGGAACAATCCTTCAACAACAGAGGTAAAAGCATGCAACCAGGCATCCAAGGCACCAAATTTAAGAACACCTTAAATACTCAACCACTCACAACTCCACAAAAACACTTACATAATAAACATCAACCAAAAATTCAATCAAGAACAATATTTATTAACCAATCAATTAACGACCAGAACTAAATAACTTTACAACTTACCCACACTAAAACCATCCATGATAACCATCACAAGTATTCTAAAAGACTTATCCATAAAGAGAGCTTACAAATCAACCATTAAATGAATATAAAGGAAATCAATTTCCAAAAGATTAAAATCCCTTTTTACCAATAAACTATCCAATTCGAGAATATCCTAATCAATCTCTAACCATGCCCATACATTTAAATTTCCCTTTTCATTTATCAACATAATTGAAAACTACTTAATAATTGGGTAGTTAACTCCTTATCATTTCATAACTACTTATGTCCAAAACATTATTTCCATTTCCTCTCATCATACTAACTTAACATTCACTTCCAATATTTAAATTAATTGTGAAACCATTTAAGACCAAATTGTCTATACTTTAAAATGACAATAATAACAATACTCTAAATACTCAAACTACATATTAGAAATTACCACCTTAAAATCTTAAATCTATCTAAATAAATTTACACACATAAATACCTTTTAAAACCACTACATATTTATATATTTTAATTCTTTTCAAGGAGGGAATATAAAAAGAGAAAATATCTGTTCTAAGAATCCAACAAGTCTACAAGTCTTAATTTCATAAAAAGATAACTTATTCGATTCTATGCCAAACTCTATTTTCACCCTATACACATTTAAAAATAAGAAATAAACAATCAATGCTGATATAAATATATATTCACAAAATTGCCCTTCTACTATATTATCCTATCAAATTTCACAATTTAACAAATTAATAGGAATTCTTTTCTATTCCAAAATATTTACTCAAAACAAGAATTAAATAAATCAATGCTGTCATATATACGTAAGTTGATTTTTCTACTAACTTATCCTCTTATAGTTGTAATTTAACAAATCAGTAATAATGATAAACAAAAGATTTCTTTCTATTTTATTATTTTTACTATAACAAAATTGTATTTAATTTTAACCAAAAAAAGCAACATAATATGTACTGACTAAATTCAACAGTTAAATAACTGAAATCTGAATAAATGAGTTAATAAGCATATATACAAATATAAAGATAAAAATAAATATATATTTATATATATATATACATTTATAAAAGTAAATTTCACAATATATATAAAACATTTTTATAAAATCAAATTTCGCATAATACATAAAATAGAAATTCGTACTTTATAAAATTAATATATACAAACTTGAATGGGCATTTAAACCCATACACCGGCACAGAAATAGATGCCGCCCGGCTGTGGGTAGTCTACGGATTGCTCACGACAGTCCTTTAGACTGCCATGGACAGTCCGCAGACTATCACACGGTCCGATGGCGGGGTGGTGAGTATGGCCAAGGCCGAACCCCCACACAGCCAAAATAAACATATAAAATCAACACAAAAAATAAATGTACAGTGCCGACGGAAATTAAATTCACGGGTTTCAATAAATTATAATTTTTTTTAACATATACATATAAATATATGTATATATATATATAAATATATATATCTACTATACATATATATATATACATATATACAGGAATCTGAATAATTTCAAAAATAGGAAAAATAATCACTATTCCCTGAAATAGGGGAAATATTTTTGTAACATACAGGCATATCGAGAATATCATCATAATCCCAAAAATTAATTGAAAGAAATTTGCTCATTTCCAGATTTCAAACAAAACCCAGAACCCCACAAAAATTCCATTTAACAAATAACAATTCCCAATTCCTGTCTAAATATTCTTTGATTAAACCATAACCCCAATAGATTTTCTTCCTACCATTATTTGATTTTCACCCTAGATACAAATTTCATTCATAGGGAACAATTCCTATTTTAACAGAGAATAAATAATTAAAGAAAAGAACCTGGCGTCCTTCGCTTGCAGAAACTGTAGAAGCTTATTCCTTGTTGCCGATCTTTCTAGCAACAGCTCCAAGTCTTTCTTCCTTTTCACTAATTCCTCCAGAAAACAGAAAAAGAATCCCAAGGACTGAAAATGATTGAAAGCAAAGTTTTTCTAGCCTTCGAAAAACCATCCCCTCAAACAAAGAAAACCCCTTCTTAAAAACCATGCCCAAGAATCCTTTCAATTTCCTCTTCCCGAGAATACCAGAGGTCACATCTCAAGAAAATAAATTAAAATAATTATTAATCCCTTTAATTCCCTTTTGTTGCCTTTTCAAGTATTTATATTTCATTTTCTTTTATCATCCATTTTGATTAAAACTAAATAAATTTAACTCCACAAAAATGAACTTTTATTTATATAAATATATATATATATATATATATATATATATATATTCATCATCTCCACAAAAATTTATTAAATAATTACTTCCACATTAAAATAATTAAAATCAACCATTTGCAAGATTCTAAATAAGTATCCATTAATTTTCTTATTATAATAATTATCTTTTCAAGATTATTTGTTCATAATTATTATTAACTTCAATTTAACACAACAATTTAAATCAATTTATCTAATAATATCACTTTTACTTTTAACGAATTAGTTTAATTTGATCGTTTGTTCTAAATCATTTGATTTGATTTAATTGATTATTATTTTAATTTCTAATCATATTTTAAATAACTTTACAAATCACTAATGATTTAATTAATTATTTAAACATGATTACTAACATATTATATTTTCCACACAATCAAATAACATAGTAATCAATGAAGCACACACAAATACTCACACAAAAGTTCAGAACAACCGACACGGAGGGGGTATTACATGTTTCTAGGATTCCATACGAAAATATTAATTGGTCCATTTGAAACACGTAGTTTGTTATGGTGAATTTTTTGCTTAATATTATCCTCATAAAAAAAATCGTTGATGAATGGACATGCATTGGACCGATACTTAGTAAAATTTGGGCAATTTGGACACCTTGTTAGGTGTTATTAATTTTCAATTTCGACTTGGCCAATTTCTAGAATTCACCAATTAGCGAAGATTCACCATTAAATTTTTCCTTGACAGGTTTAGGAAGAGTGTTGACTCATTTCTGCAAGAAATCTTGAAAGTCTTGTATAGTATTTCTAAACTTGGCTGTGCGGAAACATAGTATTCAAAAGGTTTGGTTGATGTATTGACTTAGGGGTAGTCTATATGAGAAACATGTTTTTGGATTATGTTTAAGTAGTTGACATTTACCTTTGATGTCAAAGGGGTAGAAATGGAACTCAAAATGCTAAATTCTCTAAGGGGAGAAAGTGGAATTAAATGTGATGTGGGTTCAAGTGTTGGGAATTCATGATCATGACACATTAGATTTTTCATCATGTGCTACCAGGATTTTAGTGTTTTTTATCAATGATAAAGGAGGATAATTTTAACATATATTGTCATTAAGGTCAAAGGATTAGTGTCCCTGATGTTAAGGATGGTTACTGAAATTGAAATAGTAATGTTACTAGAACAATCAGAATGAAATGTAATCATACTATAATAATATGTTGTCATTTCTGAGCTTTTGAAATAAGCAAAGGAATTTTTATAGTATCATATAATGTCTATTCATGGTTATAGAAGTAATCTAGAAGCTTGATCTAGAATGTGAGTTATGTTACCAAGATAGTGAGATTATTTTGATAACATGTTTTGTTCTAAATTTATTCATGAATGCGAGTTATGTCATGCGATTTGAAAGGAGAGTATATCTACACTTGTTTTATCTTACTTTAGAGTTTCAAGAATGGATGTTCATTAGGAAGAGATTTTGAATTGATAGAAGGGTCACTATGCTAGTTAATTATCAAGGTTGATATTCAAGATCGATGTGGCAAAGGCCTATAATGTGTGCTCTTTGGAGGTACCATATGGATGGCCATTGAGACTAGATAAGTTTATATTTATAATAAAATCATGGATCATATCTTCTAGTGTACTATGTAGTCTACTGGACATGGCCTATTTACACATTTGGATATGCTTGGACATGTTGCTCAAACACTCCCTAAATAGGTTTAGAAACACTCTAGAAGACTTTCAAGATTTATTATGGAAAAAAGCCAACACTCCAGCTCAACCTGTGATTCCTCTTGATTCAAGAGGATTACAGAACAAACCCTAGTGTTTTCTAGAGAAAATTAAAGGTCTGCTTGGGAAGAGGTTTCATGAAAATATTTGCTATTTTCTCCTATATTTTCTTCTCCCAAACTTTATCTACTTCATTATTCTAACATTCTGAATTATTTCCTTTTAGGTCTAATATAGGAGAACTCATCAATTTATTCTACAATTTCTAGCAATGTATCCAAAATTATTACATTTGTGACAAATGATATTGTAATTACACAAGGGTGAAAACATATAGTTGGTAATCAAATCATGTCTTCTTTTTGGAGACTATCTACAAGGTCATACTAAATGAGCCCTTAACAAATAGGTTTAACCCTTAGGTCCTATCCTTCTATAACTTGTTTGCAAATTATTATGATTATTTATTTTAATGGAGAGATTTATCATGTATCTAATTTTGTAGATATCTTGCAAGTATTTGCTATTAGAACCTAGTGGATTTATAATAACATCAAAAGCTAAAACAAAAATGACTATATTTAGAAATGGTCATTTTGTCACCCATCCTATTTTTTAAATTTAGTATTAGGTCTTGGTGACATGGGTGTTCATAGAGTTTCTTAAACAAAAATATAAATAATTGATTAAGAAATATATGCAAATTTTTGTCTAATAAATTATGAAATTTATTACTTGTAAAGAAATTATGATTTAAATAAATATTAAAAAAATATTTTTGATATTGTTAAATTAAACAATATCAATTTTATGAGAAATATTTCAATATATTTTTTGGTATAAGATTCATCCATTATATGTATATGAAATTGCAACTTAGTCTTATACTAGGAGGGTTTTCTAAGCAATTCAAAAGATAAGTTTGTAAAGTTCCTCTAATGGTTTTATTCTCATAAGATGTCATATCGAGAAAAGCTTCTAGATTTTTATGTTGCCAATATTAAGCAAGATGATCAATGCAAATATTATTCACTTAAGAAGTGTTAATTATGACCAAGAAAAAATGTTGTAGAAATAAAATAAGAGATATTATAATCAACATCATAAAAAATATTTATTACATGGAAATTACTTATTAGAATTAATATAAAATCATCACCTTAGATTATACTCAAATAATTCAAAAGAAAGCTTAGCACAAAATATATTACAATTCAAGGAATCAAGTTGAGTTCCTATCTTGATGGTTAAATAAAATATTATTATTTTAATCATCTCATGTAATAATTAAGGATAGACTTTCGTAGGAAGGGAAATCTTATTTGTTTAAAATAATTGTCTTTATGCCTTAATTAGCTATTTATAATCTAGAAAATATAGGTTTAATGATTCATGATTATTTCAATTTGAGGGAAATACATTTAGAACAAAACAGAAAAAAAAAGGGTAAAAACCATTAAAATAAATAAAAAAATTAATATTGATATAATGGATAGTAATTGTTAATAATTAATAATATTATTCTCTATTTTAAAGAAAAATTCTGAATATTAAAATTTATGCTATTAATCTCCAATATTACGTTGATGGAAAATGAATCTACTTAAAATAAAATAAAAATAACGAAGTATAAAATCAAGAAAATACAACTAAAAATAAAAATAAACATGTAACTTGTACATTATAAATATACTCTTTAGGAAGAGTTAGTCTGACAAGTGATTAGGATAAAACATGTGTAATCATGATGTTTCAGAATACAAGAGGTCGTTACAAGGAGAAAATCACATTAGATCTATCAGGTTAGACAAGTCAACTAGCTTCAGTGCTATTTATAGCATGAAGTCTTATCATTTCTAGGAAAATTTTAAAAATGAGGGCATTTAGCACTAGTTTGCTAATAAACACCTATTGATGAATTTTTTAGATAATGATGATTCAAAGGATTATATAATATATCTCCCATGTCAGCAAAGTTGCATGGCTCTATGATAAAGATAAACTTAGTACTCACTGTAGGCGCAACAACATCTCATGAGGTGCTAACATTTCATGTGACGGATCTAGGAGATGCTTTTGTCATTCCCTCCCATATTATCCTAGGTAACTAAAATTTATGTTTTACTAAGAATCTACTGATTTCCAAATCTCCAGGTTACTATTTGTGTTTGAATTGATAATCCGAGATATATAAATCTAGTGTATATAAATATTGACAAGGAAGTTTGGCAGAGATCTAAAATGGCGAACTGGAGTAGAACTGATAGCAGTTGTGTGCAACAGTTGCAAAAAAAAGCTAGATGACAATGAGCGCGCTTGAATAAGCCTACATGCAAATGGAGTGTCAAAAGATATCAAACATCGCTTAGAAATACACCTCTAAACAAAGCAAGTTGACATACATACAATATCAAACATCGCTTATAACTTCCACACGTTTCAATAAAGAGGCCAGATACAAATATTACTATCATATGGACCAAATACAAATCTTAATAAATTTAACAAACTACATCAGATGAAAATTCTGACACAACTAGAGACAGAAAACAGTCCCTTTATTCAATCCAATCATCATCGTTGGATAGCAATAGTTATTAAGCCTGTATTTCAGATAGAGCATAGATTATCCGCAATAAATGGAGAGACTATTCCGCCAAAACCAGTGCAGTCGGATGTACTGACAGAAAGTGCAGTATGTATTTCACCCTGGCAATCACGACCATTGTAAAGAAAGACAGGCTGTCCTTCGTATACAAATTGATATCCTCCGTGGTAGCCCGCGCCATAACACCCACAACCACTAAACCTTTCACCCCCGCCATCACACCCAGGCCCATCCCACATGCTAAAAGAACTACCCACACAAGGCTTTAGAATCAAGAGCCATACAAGCAATACTCCCATAAACCTCAAAGCATTAATTTTATCCATAACGTTACACAAAAATGTAGTTGATAGATCAAATGTTTACATGTACCGCTGGAGGAATTGTGGTTTGTACTTATAGAGGAAGCGTAGGTTTCTTGGCCTTGTCTTTCGTTGATTGTATCGTCATAATAAAGACTGGATATGTTTTTTCTTAGCCACAGGAACCTTCTCTAGTATGGGTTATTATGCGTTTCGACAACTGTTAACAAAGGAAAACCTAGAATTGTTTTTGTCATTAGCAAGCTAAATTGCTTCTAAGTATCTGCGGTCTGTAGATATTATCGCATCCAAAATTTTACAGCTTACCATCACTAGATATTATCGCATCCAAAACTCCACAGCTGTTAACAAACCAGAAGTAAAGAATTTCACCTCTTCTTTACGGCCATCTCATTCTTGAAAGAGTATTATCACCAACTTTGTCATAAACAAGCTTTAATGATGCTATCAATATCTGTTAAAGAAATCCTTGTCCATTTTCATTCCCACTTGAGAAAAATTGCGAAGGAGCAACACTGCATCGGCTAACACTTTGGGTAAGATAATAATCACGTGGTTCTCCGGATGTCAATCTGCAAAGGGATCACGTTCAAAATCTTGAACATTAAGAGCATGTGTTTATCATCCGTAAATTTCTGCATAATTGCCTAGCAGATATGGAATTTCAGTGGCTAATGAATAGCTCACTACTTTTGTATATTTGTATATATAATTTATATATTTATATTATATTTTTATTTATACTATCTTATATATTATGTTTTATATATTAATATTTTACTAGAAAATAAAGCATATTTATAAATAAATATTGTATACAATTATTTATTAGGGGAGAGTACCCATAATTAAACAAAATGTATTCTTTTGATCTAAAAAGCAACCAATCATGTGATTCCACATCAACGCTTAATAAAACATGCTATGAATGCACAAGCATTGGTCTCACTTTTTTTCTGGACCTTTTTGGACACCTTGACAAAAAGCATGTTGATGTGGCATCATATTTGATGATGTGGCCCTGACACCTTAGTTATAAGCAGGGGACTTTCCAAGTAAGCTGCTGTAAAAAATTGGGAGTGATTTGAAATTTCCACATAGGATAATTAGAAGCGTGAAGTTAGGGTGCACAACTACTGGATCCTCTCCCCTAATTTTGATAAACAAAATTTAACAAGTCTGACATCTTATAAAAAATTTAAGTGTTTCATTCATCTATTCTCATTATAATCTTCCTCTTTTCTAATTGGAGGCCATATGTTGGAAATAAATTAATTATATCAGCACAGACCATCTAGAACCATCCAGCACCGCTTTCTGGTAACTTCCACTGCCCCACCTTTTCCATATTATTCACGTTGCGGTTTATTTTACATATCCCACCATAAATGTTGTAGCTAACTTTCTACTACAGTGCCTAAAAAATTTATTATGTATTCAGCTATAAATTTGAGGTGATAAACAAGGTTTTGCAGCGCTCAGTTTTTAGAGCTCTCCCGTGTCTAATTTCATCTCTGTATCTGTGTGCTTTATTTTTGTCTATGTGTTTTCTCCATATTTTATCATGGTATTAGAGTCCTTCAAATCTTGGGCTGTGGGTGGCCTGTGTCAGCTATGAAGCTCTGTAGAAGATCTGAAGCATAGCAGAAGACGAGCTGCTCTTGTGGTTGTTCTCAGGAAGCTGCAAATATTGCAAAATGGAGCCACGAATTCGAAGGGAAGGAGATTCTTGTGTAGTCGATGTTTGAAAAGGAAGACGCTAGTCCATGAATACCACATGAAATCTTACAAGCTAAGAGGTAAGATTGCTGGAAAAGTAAGTCCATGTCTTTAAATCGTAATGAGATAGATAAAAATGCTGAACAATCCTATTAAAGAAAGAAGAAGCTATTAAGAAGGACCAAGTAAATTAAGATCCAGGGGTCAACTAGTAAAGTCATTCATGGTAATGCTTTAGCTGAGCTTGTTTTGCATTATGTTTTTGGAGTATATAGATTTTGATTTGGATAAGATGAGAAGAGATTTGCGTTAACAATTGGAATTTTTGAAATGAGATTATCACAACAACAAACTTGCAGTCTAAGTCTCACTGTTAAATCACAGCAAAAATTTGAGGCAGCCGCCAATGGAGGGAAGCCACCTCTCTGAAAGGAGATCACAACTATGAAAGAGAAGATTGAAGCAGCAAATTTGATGAAGTAGAAAAAGGTAAATGAAAAAAACAAGTGCATATGATGAGTTCAAAATTATTTGAACCATGGGTAAAGTTGGTAAAATAGTAAAGAAAGAGAGATGTTTTGGAGGAGGAATTGTTAGATGTTAAGAAACACAATTCTAAAATTTTAAAATATTTATATAAGATTTCAATTGAAAATAGTGGAAAAGTGATAAAAAATTATAATCTTGATAATGAATTAGATAAAGTTAAAAGCGAGAATAAAGTGTTAGAAGAAAAGCTAATGCTATTTGATGAACTTTTAAAAGATTTGTGGCAAGTTGAGAAGAAGAATAAAGAGCTAGAAGAAGAGTTAAAGTTATTTGATGAGATTAAGAAAATGAATGAAGAATTATAACAAAGAGTAAAATTGGTTAATGATTTAGAACACAAACTAAAGATATTGGAAGAAGCAAATAATTTGCAAATGAGGGAAATCACAAAATTAGAAGAAGATAATGGTTTATACAAGAAGGAAATTTCAAAATTAAATAAATAAATAAAAAGTTTGAAGTCAAAGAAATTGGTTTGTGATGGTTCTTTTAGTACAAAAGATTTGAGTTCATCATTTGATAAGTGTGCTTTTGCCGAAGTTGTTTATGACAGAGATAAACATGTTAATGAGACTGGGAATCTTGTTAGTTGTGATGATAATACATTTGATTCTTTAAATGTTGCTAGTGAAAATAATGTTTGCCTAAAAATCATGAAAAAAATGGGTTATAAAGGTGAAGGTTTGGGAAAGAATGAACAAGGAATGAGAGAGCCAATTGAGCCAACAATGAGGCCAAATTATGAAGGTCTCGGATATGTCACAGGTAAGGGGAATGATGCTACAAGTTCAAGTAAATTCGTTCAAGAACTAAAATGTGTTGAGTGTACACATTGTCATAGGAAAGGTCATACCAAGGATAAGTGTTGGGACTTACACCCTTGCAGTGTGTGTGGTTTAAAAAACCATTCTGAAAAAATGTGTTGGAATACAAATTGGAATAATAAATATGTGAAAGAGTGCATGAAAATGAATTGTGGTTGGAGTTTGGAACAAATTGGAAAAAGTTGACTAGTATGTTCAAAAGGCTATTCAAGTACAAGTGTTCATATGTCAAAGATGATAGAAATCAAGCGATTTGAAGAGTAGCTGAAGGTGCCAGTGCATGAAGACACCAAGCTCAAAGATAATGATTGAGAACAGGATGAAACTAAAGTTTGCGGAGTAAAGTGCAGTAGCATAAGGGATTACTTTTCAAAAATGAAGGAATTGAATTTGAAGCTTATAGATCAAATGATTTCAATATTTGATGATCATCATATAGTGATTAACTGAATGGCTGTAGGTTGGGACCCATCTTTTTATATTATGGGGGGAAAATTAGTGTAATTCTAGCATAATTAATTTATGGGGGATGTTTGAAATAAATTAATTATGTCAGCACAGACCATCTAGAACCATCCAACACCACTTTCTGGTAACTTCCATTGCCTCACCTCTTCCATATTATTCACATTGTGGTCTATTTCACCTTCCCACCATAAATGTTTTAGCAAAATTTATACTATAGTGCCTACAAAATTTATTATGTATTCAGTTATAAATTTGAGGTGATAAACAAGGTTTTGCAACACTCAATTTTCTTTTTTCTCGTGTCTGATTTCATCTCTATATCTGCGTGCCTTTTTTTGTCTTTGTGTTACATCCATCTTTTATCACCGTAAATATATTTTTCCGTGTGTCTTCCCTAAAATACACTATATAAACTCTATCTACTATCATTCCTAATCAAATCTTCCATTTTGACATCCTCCCCTCCTCATTTCATCTGCTTTTGTGATCTTCATTACGTCTATTGACACCAACACTACACACACCACACTTACATCATGACTAAGTATAAACATGCTTCACAATAAGACAATGATATATATATATATATATATATATATATATATATATATATAATACGTACGCCTTGCATGTTAAATGCATGTAAAGGGTTATATTTAATTTTTTTTTGTTATTTTTAGATTAGAAAAAAGGCTTTAAAAATATGTTGCTACTTTAAATAATAGTGAATCGTGATCTATTTCCTGCTAACACCACAACTTTGTAGTAATATTTTCTCTTATTTTTTGGCCGTAAGTTTGTAGCGACTAAAAAAACAAATGCACCTAAGCTATTTTCTCAGAATTTCTTTTCCATACCAGACCCCTACCTAGACAACTACATTAGTTACAAAACAAGAAAATAACCAACACGACAAGAAGTCCATTTTTCTAGATTGATGGGAAAGTGGGAATTATTTCTCCTTCACTCGTGAGTTATGCGTTAGTTTAGCTTTAAGATTTTAAAATTAAATGAAAAGCTTACAAACAACTTGTTGCCATAAAGTTGGGAACAGATAATTAATAGTACCTAGGTGGTAGTAGCATCCATTAGACTAATGATGTCCCTCTCTTTCCAAACTCTATTGCATTTGGTTGGATCGTTCCATGATTCCTTTAGGAAAATACATCTGCTTATGTCTCTTATCGGCTCATGCATGAAAAATTCACAAAAGTACTGACCTACGAGTTTCTCTTTATCTACATCCTCATCCATGGCCTCCTTGTACCTATACTCATGTTTTACAATGAGTGTCTCATCTTCAAGAGTTTGAAGACTTTTAAGCACAGGCTCCCACCCTAAAGCGCTCTAGAATCTATTATAAAAACCCTTATTTAAAATCCTATTTTGATTGAAGACACTTTTCTGAAGGTTGAGGAAGAAGCAAGCTATGTCTAAGAAGATGAATTTTTCTATTGGAGTTAAAGAATCGTAACTGATTTTGAGTATTTCAAAGACAGAATCCCCGGCTACATTTTCAAGATTGCATAAAACCTCTCGGTCTAATATATGGCATTTCTACTATATAGGTATGTTCCTATAATCTCCAAGGACAGAGATAGACCAGAACAAGCTTTCACAATAATCTTTGTCATTTCTTCATGTTGAATAAAATAAAATAAAATATTTAAGATAAAATATTTGATGCACAATAAATAAAAGAAACACTTTAATTTATATATTCACATATATCAAATTATAGAACAGCTGTGCTGAGTTTTGAATTAATTACAATGGTAGTGTTGCTACTATATTTATAGATTCATGAAATTCTCTAGAATATTTTAGAAAGACTAAGAGACATCCCAAAAAGGGAAAAATCTAGATGTTTCCATCTTCAGGAATATTGGATAAGTGTAATTTTTATCACTAAAGCTTTTTTAGACACATTCCACAAATAAACATTATTTCCAACACCCCCCAATAATGTTTATTTGGAGAGGATAATCACAAAAAATAGCAACTTGTTTCTAAATTCGACAAACCTCACTCAAGACAATGCTTTTTAAGTATGTAAGTAATTTTATTTTTATCAACTTTCTCCAACTCTTTCCAACTGCTGCAACAACTTGAACATTGATGTTGAAATCTTCGAAACATCAATTTGGAAGTGCTCTTCTTACAAACTCACTATGTATAATTTTCCATTTTTTATGACCTCTGGCAAGACCAACAAACCTCTCTTGATTGTTTCCTTCTTTGCCATATGAACATTTGTATTTGAACAATTTTTTTAGCATACCTATAAACTTTTGCCATTCTAGTCCAAAACTCACTTTTACGCTTCTTTTACCAACACATTTTGTCTGAATGATTTTTCAAACCACAAATAACACACAAATGTAGATCCAAACATGTATCTTTCATATGACCTTTCCTTTTACAATGTGAACATTGATGCATTTCTTGAACAAATTTTCTTGATTCTGTAAAATTTCCTTTACCTATAATATATCCTAGACCTTCATGTTTTGGTTTCATAACTGCCTTTATTGGCTCTTTTATTCCTTGTGCATTTTCTTTTAATCCTTTACCTTTATAACCCATTATTTTCATGATTTTTAAACCAACATTATTTTCACTAGCAATATTTATAGAATCAAATGCATTATCATCACAACTAACAAGATTCTTAGTTTCATTAACATGTTTATCTCAATTACAAACAACTTTAGCAAAAATACACTTATCAAATGATGGACACAAATGTTCCATACTACAAGAAACATCACATACCAATTTCTTTGACTTCAAACTTTTATTTTCTTTCTTTAATTTTGACATTTCCTTCTTGTATAAACCATTCACTTCTAATTTTGTAATTTCCTTTATTTGCACATTATTTGCTTCTTCCAATCTCTTTAGTTTGCGTTTTAAGTCATTAACCAATTTTACTCTTTGTTCTAATTCTTCATTCCTTTTCTTAATCTCATCAATGAACTTTAGCTTTTCTTCTAGCTCTTTATTCTTCTTCTTAACTTCCCACAAATTTTCTAAAAGTTCATCAACCACCTTTAGCTTTTCTTCTAGTATTTTATTCTTCTCCTCAACTTGACACAAATCTTTCAAAAGTTCACTATTTTTTTCCTTTAAAAAGTTATTCTCACGAATTAAATTTTTATTTTCTTTTAACACTCTTTTACCAACTTTTCCTATTGATTCAAATAATTTGACTTACCTTAATTTTATCTTGATTTTTTTATAACAATTTCTCTATTTTCCTTCACTCTTCTTCAATTTCTTCTTCAAGATTAACAACAAATTTAACAACAATCTGATTTACATTTGATATCTTTGAACACCATTGCACCATTATATTTTCTTGAATAGTGCCTCCACTCTTCTTTACACAATTTCCTTTGATTGAATAAATCCTTCAACAACTATGGCTGCAACTTGTTTACAATATTTTTTGCATTCACTTAGACTGGCAATTTTGAAGCATTAGGAAAAATTCCGATTTGAGACACTCAATCAAAATATATTTTTTTCATTTCATTTAATTGTAGGTAAAGGAATAATAATAGAATACATAATATGAAATTCCCTCTTTTTGAGATGAGAATTAAAATTATAAATCTCTCACCAATTTTTCCTTGATTTGATTCTTCTCTTTGCTGCATATTTCTTGCTTCTTTGCCACAAAATATGTTGATCAATCTCCAATCACAACCTGCATAATTCACAACCAACACTACAATACCCACAAACCACAACCCAAGATTTAAACATGCTCTGATACCATGTTGAATGAAATAAAATAAAATATTTAAGATAAAATATTTGATGCATAGCAAATAAAAGAAACACTTTAATTTATATATTCACAAATATCAAATTATAGAACAACTGTGCTGATTTTTGGATTAATTACAATGGCAGCGTTGTTGCTATATTTATAGATTCATGAAATTCTCTAGAATATTTTAGAAAGACTAAGAGAAATCCCGAAAAGGGAAAAATATAGATGTTTCCATCTTGTGGAATATTGGATAAGTGTAATATTTATCACTAAAGATTTTTTAGATAGATTCCACAAATAAACATTATTTCCAACACATCATAACATGTGTATGGGTGAGCGCTGAGAAAGGAATGCCAACTAAATAACTCCACACCTTCAACAAGCTAAGTCCCCTCATGAGGTAAATCACATTAACTTGTTCGACCTCCAAGAAATGTTTATTTTGGGTTGTAATGATGATTCTGCTACCTTCTCGAAGACAGTCGCCTATTAGAGCATTTGACTATTGAACATTTTCAATATCGTCTAGAACCACCAATGCTTTAAAGGAAGCCAAATGATTTCTCATTAGATTTTTTTTGTGATCTTTATCATTCATCTTAATCTTTTTTTTCAACAAATCTTTAAGGATCTGTTGTTGAAATTTTCTAAGGCCTTGGTTTGTTTGAAGTATACTCTCAACTACTTCATTAGATTCTCTAGCTACACATGTCTTCTCATATCCTCTGTATTAGCGTCCATATCTCATCATTAAAGAAAAAGATTTGATCTTATCTATTCCAACTACTCCAACCTATTGACTATTAATTGTCTCCTCTATTGACTGTTAGTTTTCCACCATCTGTAAATGCTTGGATGTCTATATATTGTATGTGTCACATTATTTTATGCACTCCCAAATGGAGTCCAGCTCCACAGTTTTGTAAGTTGGTAGAAGTTGATGTTTGTCATGGTGTAAAACATTAGTCTTTGTAATATTCCATTCTAATCAATACTAAAATTCTATGTTTGTGACTATTTTTGTTTTGTTTTTTAACTACCATTTCATTTCTACAATTGGTACTAGAGCTAGAGTAAAGTTAGAGCTAGATCATAGAGGAGTTCAAAGAGTGTTGAAGAATCGAGAAGGAGAATTTTTAGATTGATTACATAGAGTAAAGTCACTTTATGAGGTTACTAGGATCACAAATTTTCCTAGTGGGTGTTGTCCAAGTTATTGAGGAACATTGTAGTTGGGATGGAAGGGAAGTCACTGATTTGTTGTTTAAAGAGGTCGATTGCAAGTGCTATTGGAAAGTCAGAAGAATATGCAAAGTGGAATGATGTCATTTTTTTTAGCTTCCACCACCAAGCATAAGGATTTGGTATAGTTTTGTTTAGAGGATCATCCATATCTAAGTCGCTGAAAAATCAAGTGTTTGATTGTGGTTTGTAGGAGAAATTTTATAGCACCAAGACAAGATAATCAAGAAATTAAGGAGTGCAGACATTAGAAGAAAAGGAGATTGTATTGTTGAAGCCAAAGGAGAAGGCATTAACTTGGCTCAAATAAAATCATGCTAGAAGAGTGGAGGTGTAGAGAGGGTTGATAGTCTAAACAAGTTGCCATTAGAAGAGATGCTATTTAAGGAGATTAATATAGATCTTTCATCACCCTTAAAGGAGATCAAAGCTATAAGTTTGCAAAAGAGAGTGGACTGCTGAAAAGAAGTTGTTAGTTACCTAAGAAGGTTTATAGGAGTTGCAAGAGCCTAAGTCAAAGGATTTTTGAAGTTGCACCACTGTGTAGGTGCCAAAGGAAATGTCATTTTTAGCCGACAAGACTAGAAGGTACCTAGTAGTTAAGAAAGTTCTTTAAAGAATTAGATAAGAAATTTTATATGGTTGGTGTTGAAGATATAGCCATAGCTATTGGAGGAAAGGAGAATTATGGAAGGTGAAGATTAAATCCATAGTTGTCTAAAAGAAGAGATCTACATAAATAAGAAGTATTGATTTGAGAGAATAATCCACCAACTAAAAGACAATCTACCATGAGGAAGGGAGTCCTCAATAATGGGTGAAGTTGCAGGTGAGTAGGAAACCACCTCCTAATTGAAGAAACTATAGAAGGAAAGTGTTTGAAGATGACCCCAGAAAAAAAGAGGTCACTACTTTTAAGAAAAGTAAGTCTCCATGGAATGAGGAAAGGCCACTAAAAATATTTAAATAAAAAAAGAAGGAAAATTGTTAAATTTCTCAAAGTTTGATGAGATTGTTGTCAAAAGAAAACTGGTAAAGTAATAAGTTGGTTGTATCTTTGAAGATTTTACTATCACAAGAGGATATCAATTTGTAGCACTATCAAAGAATGAATCGTGTAAGGAGGAAATTGTTGCCAAAAAAAGAGTCACAAGAAATTGGATGCCGAGTGGAAGAGGAAAAGTTTACTTATAAAAAAGATGCAGGCCACTCGAAAGATCGAGTAGCAAGAAGATTGGGGGCTAGTTGAAGTTTAAAAAGATGAAGTCACTATTCAAGGATATTGTTCAAAGAGGAGGCATGTGAAGCTACCAAATAAGAAAAATTAGTAAGAAAGAGGAGATGCTAAGGAGATTAGAAGATCAAAAGAGGACAAACAAGTGAAGTTGAAAATTTGTAAGGAAATAATATGGTTGAATGTAGTAGCATTATGTGTTTGTGAGGCTTGTAAAGCCAACTGATGTTAGGATCCCAAAGCACCACAATGTAGCTCAGAGGGAGGTGTTGAGGAAAACAAGAATAATACACCTGAATCTACAATGGATTGGTGATAAGAAGAGCAAAGCTCATGGTTAGAGCATCCCAATAGAAAATTGGGATTTCCTAGGTTCGATCCATAGTATTTCAAGATTGTATATGCTAAAGCACCAATGGAAAAGATCAATTAATTAATTGGAAGTCGTAATTGAGATTAAGGTGGAGTGTTGGATATATACTCTCAAGCACTTCATTAACTTCTCTAGCTACACATGTCTTCTCATATCCTCTGTACCAACCTCCATATCTCAACATTAAAGACAAGGATTTGATCTTATCAACTCCAACTACTCTAGTCTATTGAATGTTAGTTTCCTCCTCTATTGACTGTTAGTTCTCTACCATCTATAAATTGTTAGATGTCTATATATTGTATGAATCTAGTTATTTTATGCACTCCCAAATGGAGTCTAGCTCCATAGAGTTGTAAGATGGTAGAAGTTGATGTATTTTCATGGAGTAGGCAATGAAACTTTGTAAAACATTGTAATATTTTATTCTGATCAATTCTAAAGTTCTATGTTTGTGACTATTTCTATTTGTTTTGTTTTTCATCTACCATTGCATTTCTACATGGTTGAGCTCCCCTGATTTTACATTAGATATAAAAGAAGAGGCTTGACGAAAGTGATGGATCTTGTTATAGAGGTATTTTGATAGGATGGTTTTACCTAGACCCCACATGCCCCAAATACCAAGAGTGATCCTATTACTAGTGCTACCACCCAGTTTCGACAACTATATCGCATCCTCAGTGTGAGGTTAAATTCCTATAGGATGTTTCACCAATTTTAACATTCCAAAATCCAATGACTTGAGAACATCCTTTACCACTTTCTTCACAAGCTTCCCTTCATGCCTGTGACATTCTAAACATTGATACATCAATTTTATCATTTATCATACAAAAGGAATATTGGGCACACCTAAATTAATAAGCTTAAATTAAAACTCACAAATACAAAGAGGCTTAGTTGAGAATGTCTTAACACAATATGCATTCAAATTCAAATCTTAACGGATGCATGAAAAATTAAAAAAACATGTAAAAGAAAACAAGTACTTGAAGGACGTTTCTTTGGGATACCACCCAAATAAACAAGAGACTTGGTGTAGAGCATTCAACCAAAATTGGAGCTCCTCTCGGCTATGCCTACCTTTTGTCTGATGTTTTTGGAAAGCCTTATAGTATGCACCTCTGTTGTTAGAATATCTAACATGAGATGGTTCCACATTATAGAAAAGAGGCATCACCACTCTTGTGTATGTGCTAGTGGATTTCATGGTATTAGGAAAATTCACCACCAACAATTCACCTTCAAAAAATTAACATTTTTAATATATATTTCTAACACTTTGAGATTTTTTTCCAAAAAGAATAGTTGAGGTTTGTATTTCTATTATTAAAGGCAGAAAATTATTTTTTTGCAAAAAAATTCAACATCTTGGAAATATATATTAAAAATGTTAATGTGATGAATTTTTCATTGTGGTGAATTCCTAGTGGTGAATTTTCCTTGTGATGAATTTGTCATGGTGGTGAATTTTCTTGTAGTGAATTGTTGATGGTGATTTTTTTGATGGTGAATTGTTGGCAGAAAATTTTCATGGAGCTAGATTTCATATTCCACATAAGGGAGACCTCCTTGAGGCACCATACTGAAGTTGCATAATCAAGAGAAAATATGGGTATATAGATAGTAGAGTTTTGAACGGCCTGCTCTAGACTAATCTCGATATTCTCCCCCCTTTCCAAATTTTCACTATCTATAAAGACATTCAATCCAAAAATGGAGAGAGCTTGGTAGAAATGATCCACCAATGGTTTTCTCAAGTCCGGACCTCGAAAGCTCAAAAAAGCATCATATTGTTTCTTCTCACGAATTAAAAATTGTGATGGTTGAAGTTTGTAATTCCTGAACCCCTTCATTTGGAGGACATGAATAATGGTAGGAAGGAATACAAATAGAGACAAAACTACCTAGTAAATTATAGAAGCTTATACCACAAGATCCATATATACCATTAGGAGGTTCTCCTTAAAAAAGAGGCAACTGTAGGGCTTGGGATTTGGATCACATCATTAATCACCCATCTGTGATGATGTCTACCTAGCTAGGGCTCATGATTTGGATCATGTGATTAGTATTTTGATCTGAGTGGTGGAACTGTCTACCCACTCATCAAAATACACATTTATTCATATTTATTATTTAATTGAAAATTAAAAAGCTATTGTATTCTAATTTTAAATTAACTATTAAATACGATCAAATGTGTAGTTAGATGATTGGATAGACAATACATGGATCCACTACATATCTTGTCTAACATAACTACATTTATGATTATTAATAAAAGGCTCATTGAGGATAAACATAGGTATAGTTTAGTCAACAATTAGTTAATCCATATAATCATTGATGTGAAATAGGTAGATGGAAGAGGTCTACAGATGAATAAGAGGAAATAATTTGTATCTTTTATATAACTAGGGAAATTGAAAATTAGAAAAAAAAATTATTCTAGAGTGAAGCTTCAAATAATATTTAGAACAAATATGAAGCTACATTAGTAGCCACTTCGTTATGATATTTGGTTGAAAAGGAGAATACTAGAAAAATAGGGGAGTTCATGAAGCTTAATTATAGAATGTCACATTAGAAAACTAAAATGGCAAAGCCAATTATTCTATAGGTTATCTTTGATATTTTGGATGTTAAATTTTTATATTTTATTCTATCTATACATAATTAATGAATATGCATGTATGCCCCATCTTTGGTGGGAAATTGATTGGATTGAGTATAGTTAAATGAATACTTTTAATATATTATATAAAAACTATTCATATCTAAAATGAAAAAAAAAGTTGATTTTGTTTTATTTTGTTTGAGGGTTTGATGGTCCTATTTTTCACTATTTCATTAGGAAATGAAATCCACACAAAGAGTTGACTTGCAACCCTTAGGTGAGTCAACTCAATGAGGGAATCTATTGATTTCCTTATGATTGAGTATGGGGGTTTCAACTTGAAAAACACTTTTGGGAGAAAATCTAAAAATAGTAAATCTACTCAATTATACTCATTAAAACTTGAAAAAACAATTTAAAGCTCTGTGTTAATAGAAACATAAAACTTTTTGTAGATCTAAGAAGAGTTAGAGAATGTGTACCAGTCACCAAAAGATAGTTTTTGAAGGCAAACTAGGACCCATTCACCCATGGGCGAATGGGTTTTTTGTTAGGGATTTCAAACAAATTTTAGGAGCCTCTAATGTAAATATGTAGCTTCTGTTTGATCCAATTTGTAGTGTCAAAAAGTTAAAAATCAGATGTGTAGGTAAGTTTTCGTGGCTTGATGACAACTTTGACATTTTTGTCAATCCTTCTCTCTAAGTGGTCGTCAATCCTTTTTCATCCTAATATTTGTAACATAAACAAAACATGAAAAAATTGTTTGTTTTTGGTGAATGGGGGTTTACCTTAGTCAAACCATATTTGGGTAAATAAACCTTGAATTGAAATAATGGAATTTGAAAGGAATGATGAATGAAAAATGCAATGTTGCAACTCAAACCATTAAATAAACCTTGGGAATGCTAAAATGTTTATCTTGATATTACATGAAATACCTTCAATGGATGTGGACCTTGATTCTTGAATCTTTATTTGAATGTTGAATTGGATCTTTAAAACCTGCATCACAATGTTAGCTCTAAAAGCATGCATGATTCTTAAGAATTTGAAATGATGCTTGAGATTTGATTGCTGCAATAAATCACTAATAAATATATTCTAAAATTCCCTTGATCATAAAATTTTCGATAATTTTTCTCACTTCAAAATTCTATATTTCTTTGGATTTGAATTTGATGAAATAACTTTGAATTTATAGGTATGCATCCCTAATTTCCCAAAAATTAAACATTACAAGATGAAAAATTATAATTTGAATTTAGAGACATTAAAATACCACCAAAACAATAATTCAAATTTCGGTTCAAAGGACTAGGGTGGACCCATTCACCCATGGGTGAATGGGTCCCAAGTCCTTATTCCTAGAACACACAATTCTCAAGGTAAAGTGTTATATTTTGGTATTAATTATTTGTTGGGTTTCCCCTTTAGAAAATGTAATTTATTAGGCTTGTAAATGTAAAATAGAGATTATTAAGGCCTAATTAAGTCAATTTTAAAATAAGATGGCCCAAAAAAGTGTGAAAATGTAAAGGAGTACATTTTTCTACACTACATTTAGCCCCCAATTTAGTGAGAGGATGATCTTGCATCAAACTAACATTAAATTGGACAAATAATGACCAAGAGGGGGTCCAAGTGCACAAATGTTAGTGAGATAGGATGAAAAAAATAAGGGAGGTGGCCAAGCCCCCATGATCAAGATCCCATGGAAAACCAACATAAGCACAAAGAAACACACATTAGATGTATGATATGAAGCAATAAGACAAGATACACAAACATTTAATATCAAAGACTAGAAGAAGATGAAAAAAAAGAAAGAAAGAAAGAGGGGTGGATCAAGCCTTGACTATTTTTCCAACTTGATGTGGATCAAGCCTTAGTTGTTTGTCCAAAAAAAATGCGTACAAGTGATTTACCTGTTGCCTACTATGCAAACCAAATGCACTCCATAGGCTATTAAAATATGTTGTCCACTAGTTGAGCCCCACAAAGGTGGCCAATGAGAGAGTATTATTAGGTTCCCATTGAACTAACCATAATAAAGTTATAACTCTTGATAACTTTGATAAGGAACCAAATAATATGAATTTTGAGATTCATAAGGCCTAGCAAGTTGTGTTATGCGAAGCACTTATGGACAAACATGGACCCACTAGCAAGCAAGGTGTGCTATGCTTTGTGGCCATGACAAAGGTTATAACTTCAAGCTTCACAAGGCTACCAAATTGCATTATGCTAAGCACTCATGAACAAACATGCAAATAGAATATTCAAAGGGGTTTTTCTTAGTTCATGTAAGGTCTCCTCTTAGGGAATGTTATGCCTAATATCTCAAAGCAAAGAAAAATCAAGAATAAAAGATTCACAAATTAAGGAATGCAATCCATAGTATCACCACTAAGAGGAATGTCATATGCTTAGAAAGGTCGCACTCTTGAAGATTAGCAAACCAAATGAAACCACCAAGAAGAAGACACATCACATGAAATAAGATCACACTATAAAACTTGAATTACAATAAAAAAATTCAAAATAATAATGCCAATAAATGCCCCCACTTTAAAGAAATTGTTAAACACCATGCTGTGAGAAATTACTTTAAAGTAGCAAATGATAAATGCTAAATAACAAAGAAGACATGAGAGCTTATTTGGAAAGCCCTATGTCAAGCATAAGTTTCCAAATGAAGTTGCATGATGAGTAGGGGTTTCCCCAAAATAAAATCCCAAACATATAAGGGATCCACAAATTTAGATTTAGTGTATGTGTTTTCTACAATGACAGTATGGAGCTTGAATATGTCATCATTCCCCAAGTACTCGTAAAACTAGAAGAATGACACATAGAGAGAGAAAACAAAGAAAATATTTTGGTCAACATGGAAGAGACTTGAATGTCTCAACACTTTACGTCATCCAAAAGAGGAAAACACAAGACAAAATAAAAAATAAAAGGTTTACGACATATAGAAGAAAGTAGGTACAAATATCTAGGAATGAACATAAAGACATGTCAAACAAAATGATATAGGGGATCACATTATGCACATAAAATCACACAAAACAAACATGAAAAGAAGAAAAATTGCAAGACTAGTAAGGCACATGCAAGTCAACCTATAACAGCTCATACACATCCCAATCTTGTTCATCATATATGAAAGAAAAATAACTAGCCAAAGTGACAATGGCAAGTGTTGGACTAGGAATATCACTAGGTTCAACACGTGGCATGCCACTCTTTTTAGGAGGATCATCACAATTGATATCATCTAAGCTCATGGAAGAGGAAAAAAATAAATTCAACTCATTATTCTCTTCCTCATCAATTTTAGTTGTCTCATCATCATCATCCTAGTTATTCACAATAGAAGGTATAATGATAATATCCATGGAAGGTGCTTGTTCTTGTTGTGGTCAAGATATAGGATTTTCTTGTTTTGGAAAAGGTGGAGAATCATCATGAATTGCTTTTATTGTTGTTTGATTTTGAGTTGTTGATCTTAATATTTTTCTTGTATCAGATGAGAAATAGTATGACATCTATGCTTATGCTCTCTAGCATTTCGGTTTCCTTTTGTTTGGTTTTTAAGTTGTGACTGTGTAGGAGAAATTTTATCAACCATATGTTTCATTTCTTCCCTTAAGGGAGGAATAGAAGAAACCATGGGAGGTTGTTCAACCACTTTCTCTTTAACTTTATAATCTTGTTTTATTTTAGGAGGCACAACGAGACTTATTTGGTTATCTCATGGTCTCTTATAAGAAATGGGTAAATAATTTTTCATAGTTTGGTCTTATTGGAAGAGCTTTTGGTTCAATCATGATTTAATCAAGGATGGTAGGATCAATCAGTGTTGAGGCATATTTCTAAGGGATAATTCTACTATGCTCTTTCTTTAAAATTTTGATAACATTTGAAAAATAAATCCTCATGAGGCATAATAGGTTCCATTTGGGCCAAAAGAAATCCATTGAGAAATTCCCATGGGAAGACGCATGATTAAAGTCATTGTGATGCACAATAAAAACCTATTTTCCAAATGCAAACTTTAAGCATTTATGCACTACCAATGAGGTAACATTCATGGAGGGAAGCCATGGGTAGCCTAACTTGACAAAAAAATGATATGACATCAGGATGATGGAAAATGAGACATTCAATATTTTCAATCCAACTTGCAAAGGAAGAGTTATCAAACCTATCATAGGGAACACAAAACCATTATGCATTTTGATCCATGCTTTCGGTTGTTCATAAGTATCTTGATAAATTTCATGCAAAAACAAGAATTATTCAGTGATCACATTCTTTACAAAAATGGGGTCAATTAATATCCCATTAGTAGGCTTGTTATTGATTCTTCTAGCTATGTAAAGAGGACCATTAGGTGCTAGTTTAAGTATGTCATTTTGTAAGAAATCAATGTCAAG
This sequence comes from Sequoia sempervirens, assembly GCA_007258455.2. Classification (NCBI taxonomy): domain Eukaryota; kingdom Viridiplantae; phylum Streptophyta; class Pinopsida; order Cupressales; family Cupressaceae; genus Sequoia; species Sequoia sempervirens. The sequence goes on from VDFB02000013.1 coordinate 119,540,782, forward strand.
AGACATAGTGGTTAGCCCCTTACAAGGTTGAACTTTATTGTAGTTGATCGTAGGGTTTATAGGATACTTTTTCATGTGATGATCAATGATGTAAGCGAGGCCACACAAAATTTATATTCCTTGTTCATATTATAGCATTTTCCTCATGTTATCTATGAAAGGAATCATAGTACCAGCAATGTATTCAAAACTCACAAAGTCTTGTAGTTTTTCTAATTCTTCATCCATTCTTCTAAGGTTCTCTTGAGGAACATTAGCAACCATTGGTTAAAAATTAATAAAATTAGTTGGTTGTAAGGAGGTCATAGGAAATGAACTGTCAAGGGTATGGTCCATAGTTGGTTGACTAGTGTCAACACTATGAGTGAAAGAGTTGGAAAACCGAAGATCCACAGTGAGTGATGTATCATGGGATTCTATGAGTCTTGAAATACATCTCACAATAGTATTGGTAAATAGGACACCAGGTTGTGAATCTCATACAAGTTTCACAAACCTAAGGTGCACCCAAAATGGAGAGTAGGCACTAGATAAATGCAACAAACACTTAAAAATAAGAAATATAATGAAAAGAGATAGTGATTTCCAAAGTTAAAACATGGGAATTTTCTAATTATACTATAAAAAAACATAAAAATGATGTCTTTTAATTCCAATTTTGATTTTGAAATGCACTTGAATTTGACCTATTAACCTAAATGTGAATGATTGCAGAAAATATGAATCTTGGAAACTAAAATAGGAACATGAATACAGAAACAAAAAATGAAAACAAAGGGTTTTAAATGCCCAAAAAATTAGAATGAAGCTTGATATGGGACTCATTTTCCCATGGGCGAATGGGTCTTGTTTTAGGTTTTGAAAAATTAAATTACAAATTTTTGAGTTGATATTTATGTGTTCAAATTTTGGTTGCAAATAGGTAGTTATAGTTTCATATTTTTTGAAAATAAAATATAAATACTAGTGCAAAATGATGTTAAATGACAAGAAAAAAGATGTAATTTGAGATAAAATTTTGATTTAAGTGAATGATCATATAATGTTATGTGAACATTGTGCAAAATGAATGATTTTTTAAATTTTTTTTTAGATTTTAAAGAATGCAAAATTCAAACCTAATACCCTAAATGAGATGCAAATAAATCCATGTTAAGAACCCTAAGCAAGATGAAAATCAGTGCAATGCAATGAAAAGTAATACATATCCTAGATCTAGGGTTTAAATGGACTCCCATTTTTAGAAATTTGTTGTACAAAGTTAGGTTCACCAAAATGAAATGAAGGGAAATAGGTTGATTTTTTTTTTAATTTTTTTTTTTAGGGTATGATGGGCCTATTTCTCACTATCTCATTAAGAAATGAGATCCACAGAAAGAATTGACTTGCAACCCATAGGTGAATCAACTCAATGTGGGAATCTATTGTTTTCCTTATGATTGAGGATGAGGGTTTTATCTTGAACAACACTATTGGGAGAAAAACTAAAAATAGTAAATCTACTCAATTATGCTCATTAAAAATTGAAACAATAATTTAAATCTCAATATGAATAAAAATATAAAACTTTCTATATCTATATGAGAAGAGTTAGATACTATGTACCTATCACCAAAAGATAATTTCTGAAGGAAAACTAGGATTTATTTTCCCATGGGGAAAATGGGTAATTTGTAAAGGATTTCAAACAACTTTTGAGAGGCTCTGATATAAATTTTTAGCTTCCACTTGATCTGGGTTATAGTGTTAGAAAGTCAAAAATTTGATGTGTAGGTGAGTTTATGTGGCTTGATGACAACTTTGACAATTTTGACAACTTTTCCAATCTTTCTCTCCAAGTGGTCTTCAATCCTTCTTGAACCTAAGATCTGCAAAATACTCATAAGATGGGAAGATTTTTTGTTTTTGGTGAATAAGGGTTTTCCATGGTCAAACCCTGTTTGGGTAATTAAACCTTGAATGGAAATAATGAAATGTGAAACAAATGATGAATGAAAAATGCAATGTTGTAACTCACAAAACCCTTGAATAAACATCTGGAATGATGAAATGTTGATGTTGATCTTGCATGAAATGGCCTCAATGGATATGGGTGTTGATGCTTGAATCTTGATTTGAATGCTAACTTGGATCTTTCAAACCTACATAATAATGTTATCTCCAAAAAAATGAATGATGCTGAACACTTGACATGATGCTTGAGATCTTGATTGCTACAATAAATGACTAATAAATCTTCTCTTGAAGGCCCTTGATCATAAATTTTTTTGTACTTTTTCTCACTTCAAAATTTTATGTCTTACAATTTGAATTTGATAAAGTTACCTTGTATTTATAGATATGTATCCTTAATTTCCCAAAAAATAAACATTACAATCCGACATAAAAAATTGAATTTAGAGATATTAAAATACCACCAAATGCATAATTTAAATTTAGGTTCAAAGGCATAGGGTGGTCCTATTCGCCCATGGGAGAATGGGTCCCAGGTCCCTATCCCTGGAATACACATTTCTCAAGGTAAAGTGTTATGAGTTGACATTAATTATTGTCAGATTTCCCCTTCAGAAAATGTAATTTATTAGGCTTGTAGATGTAAAATAGGGCTTATTAAGAAAAAAATAAGTCCATTTTAAATTAAGAGAGCCCAAACAAAGTTGAAAATATAAAAGAGTACATTTTTTTACACTGCAATATCGAACAAAAATAATTCTTAAAATATCTTGAATATCATCTATAGTATTTAGGTGATAAGGTGCACTTATTACTTGGCTCTAGAGTATGAAATGCTCAATCGAAGCAAATTTTTAAAACCTAATTTATGGTTGATGTAAGAGTATATGAGCCTACATGTAATTTTTCATCACAAAAAATAAATATAGGTTTTATTTTTAGCTTCTTGTTTATTTTTTTGTGTTTTGTTGTTTTTAGCTTCTATCAACTTACTCCTATGGAAGAACTACAGGATGATTGCAAGTTTATATATATGTTCAAAAGTTGTAGTTGTGTAATTTTTTTTAAAAATAAGTTGCTTTATAGAAATACCACAAGTTGGTACTGCATGCAATGAAAGTGTCTACAAATGAACAAAATAAAATAAAATAAATTGCTTGATCACAACAAAAAACAAACACTCAAGATTAGGAATATAAGAGATTAAAATCAATACAAGAATATAATAAAACCCATATTTAATCCTCTTGGTTACACTAATTAAAGTGGATTTCCCCAAATTGCTAAGTGATGTTAGTGCTTAATACAACAACATAATTATTGTATTCAAAATATTGATGAAATGGCTAGAGGTACCTTCAATTTATAGATTTTTGAAGGGTTCAATCAAGGGCTAGGATGGAAAGGGAGGATCAAGGTCTCAAAATTTATGAGAGCTCTCAAAGAAGGAGAGATAGACAAGTGGAAAATAGAGATTCATTGGAAATGGAGGCTACAAGATAGTAGGAGAATAAATGGTGGGGATTGAGCATGGTGGAGAGTAGATGGTATGGATTTGATGGAGTACCATAAGGTACTTTTGGAATAATTTTTAAAAAATGGTAAACATTGGAGTGTCCCATACTTCAAAAGAAAAGGATAATTCAAAATTTGGATTTATTGAAAAAGGGATATTTCCCCATGCCCCAAGCACCTAGGACTAATTTAAAACTAGCAGTTGCATGTAGTGATGTGCAACAATGAGCTGATAGGTGGAGGGGTATTCCAAATGGTAGGGATGTGTACACACATAGAAGGTATTAAGAATAGGATACATACATATTTGCACGTAGGGAATGATAAGCAATATTTTAAGTGTTATATGGAACATTGATGTCACCATTGATCGTAGTGACTAACAATGCCATGTGTAGATTTGGATGTATGTCATAGCAGATGCAAACAACATTGATACATACTAACACATTCTTGGAATAATAAGTTGTATTTTGATTGTTATATGGAACATTGATGCCACCATTGTCCATTGTGTAGATATGTATGTATGTCATAGTAGATGCAAATGAGATTGATACATACTGATCCCCATGTGTTATGTGGAACATTGATACATATTGACACATTCTTTGAATCATAAGCCATATTTTAAGTGTTATATGGAACATTGATGTCACCATTGTTCGCAGTGATGGACAATGTATTTGTGCTATGTGTAGATATGTATGTATGTCATAGTAGATGCAAACACGATTGATACATACTGATCCCTATGTGTTATATGGAACATGGATACATACTGACACATTCATGGAGTCATAAACCATATTTTGAGTGTTATATGGAACATTGATGTCACCATTGTTCACAGTGATGGACAATGTATTTTCCCTATGTACAGATATGTATGTATGTCATAGTAAATGCAAACGTGATTGATGCATACTGATTCCTATGTGTTATATGGAACATTGATGTGACCATTGATCAAGATGGAAAAACTCACAAAACACAAAAATTCATAGTAACAAACCCATGCAAAACCATCACCACAAAATGTGAACCATAAATATAGCAATATTGGTTTTAACAAACAATATAGTTTATTCTAAATAGCACCTTATAGAATATTGAAACAATAGAGACTTTTCAACAATACCTTATAAAAAATGAAACAATATAGCCTAAGCTAGAGAACAAAAATCAACATAAACTGTATAAAATTAGCTATTTTATTGCATTGCAAGCATAGCCAAAAAACATAAGCCATAAATAAAACAATATTGGTTTCAATAGCAACAAAGATGCAAAAACCCACAATAAACAAAAAATCATTGTAACAAACCTATGCAAAAATATAGTCTTTTCAAAGTAGCATGTTAATGAAAATTAAAACAATATATCCTTTTCAATAGTACCATATCGAAAATGAAACAATATAGCCTAAGCTAGAGAAAAATGATGAATAATGTCTTATGGAAATCAACATAAACTGTACAACATTAACTATTTTATTGCGTTGCAACCATAGCCACAAAATGGAATCCATAAATCAAATAATATTGTTTTCAACAACCCAGATGGAAAAACTGACAAAACACAAAAAATCACAATAACAAACCCATGCGAAAATTGTAATTTAAGTGTTATATGGAACATTGGTGCCACCATTGATCACAACAATGGACAATGTATGTTCTTGTTTGGTTGATTTGAAATAACATAGACAGTAAGTTGATTGAAGGTAGTGTACATCCAAGCACAAGAAGGTATGTAATAGCTAGGCATAGTAATGCCTAAGAGAGGTCAAGTGAATGCATGTAAAAATCCTCATGGCATCACTAATAACCCTTTTATTATACCATTATGAAGATAGTAGAGCATAGATGAGGTTGAGATAGACATACATTATCTCAAAAGGATAATACAATTATGTGAACGTTTAGAATATAATTCAAATGTCAAATAAGTGTATTTACATAAGTCATCCACAACCTTAAGAATAAAGAGATAATTTCATTCACAAAATTTTGTTGAAGATTGGGTCAAAATTTTTAAACTATATATTTTTTTATTTCTAACCATTCTAACCAATTTTTCAGTTATTGATTATTCTCAAAGGTAATTTATAAGACATTACTTTCTCAAAATCCCCATTATGTGATTTGAAAACTCAGCAATTTCAAAATCATACTAGAAAGTCAAACCATTATCAATGTTGGGATGTTTGAAAATAAAAGATAAGAGTAGTTGATAGGGCCTGGCTGAAAGCCTTGTGGTATGGATGACTTTGTAGAAGATCTAATGTCATGAAAAGATCCACATAACTCATTAATATAACCTGAGATGAGAGATAACTGACTAAGATGTTACTATCTACGTGAAACATGATTGTTTGTATTGAGTATGTTCTGCAAAAATCGAAGGAAAATGTGAAGTTTAGTGCAATGAACACGTGTCATTGGTAGAAAATATGTAAATTAGGAGATATAAAGAGTTCTAAAATTTATAACAAATATTATGCAATGCATGTGCAATAAAATGAGAAAATAATTAAGATGTAGACATACCTTGTGGGCGCAATGGGATGTAGTATAAACAAAAGAAAAGAAGGCCTATTCTCCACCCTACCATATTGGGTCATGCAGCATAATGGGCTGTCACCAAACTCCTGAGCAAGAACATATATTGTCCACCACTATGATCAATGGTGAAACCAATGTTTCAGAACTTGAGAATTTTCTTTAGTTAAAATCAGTGTTATACATTTTTAAAAGTATGTGTAGTTGTATCATTTATGACAAAGAATTTGGCATGTAGTTGTGAAATAAGAGATGGAATAAAGGACATATAGCCTTACCTTCTATATAAATAGAATGTAGTTGTAGCTTGTACACCATGCCAAACATGTGATCACAAAGCTATTTAGTATTGTGGAGATGTGTAGTTATAGTTGAGAATGTTTGAAATCTAAAATGGTTTCAAACATATATAGTTAGACAGAAGGAAAATGTGGAGTTTAGTGTGGCGAACATGTGTCACTAGTAGAAAATAGCTAAATTAGGAAATATAAATAGTTCTATAGTTTATAACAAAGAATATGTAATGCATCTACAATACAAGAGATCACATAAACAAGATGTAGACATACCTTGTGTAGAGAGCGGGATATAGTATGTTTACAATTATAACTCTCATATAATTCTATTTTGGAACCTAAGAATTTTGTTCAATTGAAATGAGTGTTATTCATTTTAAAAATTATATACACTTGTATCATTTGTGGCAAAGAATTTGAGATACAGTTGTCAAATAAGATATGGAATAAAGCAGATATAACCTTACCTTGTATATAGATAGAATGTAGTTGCAACTCGTACACCATGTGAAATTTGTTATCGTGAAGCTATTAAGCATTGTCAAGATCTGTAGTTACAACTAAGAATCTTTTCAATTTGAATTGGTTAGAATCTGATATAGTTAGACACAAATGGTTCATATGCGAGAGCACTGGCAGTGACATCATTGACCAAAGAAGAGGAAGGTATTTAGAGAAAAATTAAATATAAATGTTATTTGGTCAACCAAAGAAGAGGAAGGAATCTAGGGTTTTCATTGGAGGATACGAGAAGCATAATGCAAGAATTGAATAACAACTTCTCTTAGTAATCATCATAGAAGCAAGAATTTGGCTAGCTTAGCAGCAGTGATTGCAACTACACTATGGAGGGAACAACAAGGAAGAAAAATTAGAAATGGTGGGAATTCTAAATGCATTGAAATGAAGAGGGAAAGGAGAAGAAGTATAGTTACCTTAAAGAATAGAAACATTTCATCATGATGGCAATGACACAATTGTTGGAGGCGATCCTCTTCTTTGATTCAAAGTGCACTGTATTTGTTGAAATTTAATCTGGAGTATCTATTAAAGGAGAAAGTTAGATTTATACATATTCTTGTTATTAATTTTACATAGGAAAGAGTTGCGAACATTCTAGTCCAAGTTATCTTTCTTTAGTTCCAATATGTATTGTAGCTCTCCTCAGTGTCAAGCCTTGAGATTTATGTATTGTTATTGCCCAAGCCATTTTCAAGGGGAGCTTTCTTTGGCTGCCCCATGTGATCAGGGGAATGGGGATGGATTTTCATTGCAAAGATGACTACCATTGCACCAAAATATTGACCTGTTACTGCCAGATACAGTCGCTAGATTTATACAAGATCAAGATCCACAAGAGGTGGTTAAACCATGGCACAAATTCCAAGCGTCATTTTGGACTATGCATACCCTAGGAAGAGGAGACCAAGGGTGACACCTTGCAAAAATCCCCCTAGTGCAAGTGCGAGGTTTGAACCTATGACCTCGGCTTTGATACCAATTGTTGCAAAGATGACTATTGTTGCACCAAAAGATCAACTTGTTAATTCCCAATACAAACGCTAGATTTATACAAGATCGAGATCCACAGGAGGTGGTTAAATCATGTCATGAAGTCCAAGCGCTATCCTGGACTATGCCTACCACAAGAAGAGAATACCAAGGTTCACACTTTGCAACACTTTTGGGTTATCTTGATCCCATACTAGGATAATGTAGTTTTGGAAGTGGACAACATATTTAGGTGGTTGAGGTGGTTTAGAACCACTAGCATATATGATAGACTTCACAAAACCTAATGATCCATTAACCAAGCCAGCTACCACCCAAAAATTTGTTGTTAACATTACTTGTTCGCCAATTGCAAGTAAGAGATCTACTTAAAGTTTCTCATCATTGCCATAATCAAGTGTGTTTTGCTGAGTAGTTTTAGTACATTTTACTGTAATGGGAAATATTTAATTCATTAAAGAATTTTGCTTTTGCATAAATTTCATTTATTTTATTGCGAAGATCCATATCCGCATGAATCTACAAAACTATTGATGTGTATCAGATTGTCCATGTTAGCAAAAGACTATGTCGAGCATGACAACAACATTAAAAGTGCATGAAAGAGCCAAGGCTATGGAGAAAGAAGCGTAGATATGTCCAAAACAATTCGCAACTACCCTAGGTCACCCACAAGTATAACTGAGGCACTATCAAATGGCTACATATGTCTAGGAGGAAAATCTTGTTGTAATTGGGTATCTATTTTGAGTAACAACTTGGGCCCCAAGAATCTCATTTCATCAATTAAGATGTACTTAATATGTTTGAAGTCCTCTTGAAATATGGTCAATGGTTGTCCTTTTAATAGATTCATATCTCTAATTGGCATCTAAAGAGCTATATGCATTGTAGAAACACGTATATTGTAAGCAGCCACCCCTGTTGGTGCCAAAGCAAACAAAGGATTTGTTCTTTGATTTGGCAATGTATTTAGTGTTCTTTAGATTTTGTCTATAAGAAATGATTTACCTGTACCAATAGTACCTTGAATAATCATACACAATGTTGATGATGAAGATGGGCCAAGATGGTGTTGTTCAATGATATTCAGAGCAAGCTTTTTCTTAGGAGATAACTAATGGCAAAGTGTAGGTGTAGCTGGTGGGAAAAGATTATCTTCAACTATATGCAATTTACTTGTTGAGATGAAATATATAGCAACATTATGAAGATTATTAGGAACATTGTGTGTTCCCCACATGTGATTTAAATTGAAGTCCCATCTACCCAATAGTTGCAACTATCTAAAGCAAACATTATTTGTAGCACCAAGGTGAGAAAGCAACTCCCATTAATATTCATCTGTGGGAGGTAGAGACTGGGTGTTGTCAGTATCACTATTACCTTCCTCTTCACTGGTGGGGGAGCAATAACTCTATTGGCATGCCAAGGATGATAGCTAGCAACATGAAATAGCCTCTAATTTTGTGTTATACTATCTCTAGTGAGGCCTATATCTACTTCAACATTTCAGAAAGGCTTGTATAGTAGCAATTCTAACCAACAAAATGTTTCAAATGTATCAATTTGCTCCAGGGGGTAGACTTGAATAGCAGGTAAAAAATGATGATAGTAGCCTGTGGTCGCAAACACCAACCCCCACCTTTGTGATTTTTTTGATATGTATATAATTGTGCAAATTGAATAAGGGATATAGTCTCCATTTCAGCTAGTCTCTGCAAGTAACAATGAATATAACCACTTGCAATTTCATCACCATTATTAGCTATTTTAAAATGGTGGAATATTTTTCTACTCTCGTTCAAAGACAAGAAATGTTGGCTTCAGATGACAAGGGGCAACTTTTGCAGCATATGGCATGTTTCTTGTGCACTAATGTCATGATCTGGAACCAAGTTCATCATGAATTATTGATAGGAAAGAAATAATTTATCCCCAGATGAATTTGTACTTGCAAGCCTCTACAAGATACCAATATAGCTTTCAAACTTTTTTTCAGACTTTGATGCATATTTTGAAATGTAGAGTTTAGTACAATTTATCTTGACAAGACTAGCTAGCAATCAACGTTTTCTCACTAGATTGCAAGCATCTTAGGGTTGTGGATATTAACACGCTCATTATATCTTGTTGGCTTATAGGGTTTGTTTGAGTCACTGTCAATTACCAATGTCAATGATGGTTGTGCATTCCACAAAGCTTTGTAGCGACATTGTAATTTTTTTCCTTTTTTCTTAAGGAAATTTTGCTAAGTACATTTGGTTTTCCTCTACACTGTGTTCAACATCTATTCATAATCCACCATTAGGTCCATTCAAGAAATTTGTGCACTATCAAGCAAAAATGGGTGCTTCAAAGAAGAGTGGCGGACTCTTGATATTAGTTGTCCTAGGGAAAGAGGATTCCATGGCAAAACATAGCGATTGAAGAAGGTTTTTGCCCATTGAAGCTCATGTGGGTTGGACCAATGAAGCCTTTCCATATTCAAGGCACCTAGAAGCCACAACAAACCATGGACATATGTTGATCCATGGTGTTGCGACTCACACCTATACCAGTAATCCTTTGTATGGAAAAGCCTCTAAATAACCTCTTCATGGAAAATGGTAAACTGCAAGTGCATGTACAAGGCTGTTATGTGTGGGTTATGGAAGACATTGTTTGTGAAGTGTCTTCGGGAATATGGCATATGCGGTTTGGCATGAGGATCAATTACCTTGTGTAAATTAGGCCATTATGTGTCTACAGAGCTTAGAGTGAAGAAGAGAGCTAGTGGATCATTTTCGTAAGCTATTGATTGCACTTGCCCCAATATGAGCACATCCCTCGCAAAGATGCACCAACAAGAACAAGTCGGTTTGCTATCTGGGTGTTTGGTGCATTAGGAAGAAATTGCCACAAAGTAACCATAGACTTTGGGATCCTTTCTTCCAAGTTTGTTTTCATAAAAATGGAAGCCGACTATTGGCTTTGATGTCTCATTATCAAATTATAAAGGTAATAGCTAAATTTGACATTCCTCCCAAATCTATTATCATAGTGTCTTGTCAAGTTCAATGCATATTTATGTACGTGAATCTGTATGCTTCTCGATTGTAGGGGAATAATTGTTCCAATGGGGAATAATGTTGGAGAAACCATGCTTAATAACCCTTCTGTATTGGGGTATGTGCATGATCATCATGGAAAAAATAGGCCCTTAAGTGGGAAAAAAATTAGAAAAATCAGAGGTAGACAACTTGAAATAAAAATTTGAATAAGTTATCTATATTATTTCAAAAATATGTAAGAATAGAATCTATAGAAAATTGAATTTAGTTTCTAAACTACTAGGTTTATTTTAAAAAAAAACATTTAATCTATTTGGTGAAAATTTAAAATTTCAATATGTAGACATGTAAAATTAACATTATGCAGTCAATCAGGTTCATACATCAAGGTTCCACATTAGGTGCATTCATCAATTAATTAAGTTCACCTTCATTCATTTATCGGGTAATCTCAATAATTTCCATCTCCTAAGGTCATTCATTCAAAATTAAATAAACATTATCATCAACCTTTTTAATGAAATAAATCAAATCCATATTTCATCCCTTTTTGATTTAAATTAATCAAATATTTAAGTCCTAAAAGTCAAAATCATCCTAATCATCATTAAGCTAACCTAATCCTAATTAGCCTAACCTAATCACCTATCGCATCCTCTAGATAATCCCACTTGCACAAATAAATCAATTTATTGATTTATTAAAATCAGCATTTTCACTCAACATTTCCCCCTCTTGGGCACATTTCCCAAATCTTGCACATGCATCAACCACTCACATGATGACAAGTGGCCTCTTTTCATTGGCCTATTTTTTAGTCCTACATTGGTCCCTCTTCAACACTCAGCATTTGAAAATCTACAAATAGAGGCTTCATCCTTAAGCAAATCCTCCACAACTCCACAATTTGATCCTCAAATCATATGCAAAGTCACTCTCCTTGAGAACTGATTTTGCTCATCCATATAATTCTTCATAGCAATTTCATCACTAGCTTATCTTGAGCAAGGATTGGGAAAGGGCTATTTTCTACAATAGCACCAATCCAGTATGGAATAGATTATTCACCATGTTTCTTAGGATTTTAACTAGTTTGTTTTTTTATATTTGAAGAGCATAGGTGATTATTTCATAAAGAATGCCTCTTGGTTTGCTTTCTTTTAACTAACTTCATGCTGATATTCCATGAAATAGGATAAAAGTTGCAGATTTCTGGTGTTACATTTGGCGCCCACCGTGTTAGGCACTTATTGTTTGATTGATTTCATAACAAAAATTGCTAACATTGGATACAGGAAATTGCGACACATGATATTCCTCATTTTATTTTATTTGAAAACTTTTAACTTTCCTGTTAAAGCCTAGATGGTACCATTGCTAGGAAGGAATCAAATCCGAGTGGAATATCCATTTCTGAGCAATCTTTAGCTTGAGATGTAAACATGTGTACTAGTTTTGCTTGTAGATACCATAAATGACAACTTGTTGCTAACATGATATTTATGATAGCTATTGTTTATGTCATATTTTGGGCTATAAATTTCATATGACACAGACTCAGAGACTCCAGGATGAGTAGGTGAATCTAGCATATGACCAGATAGTGCAATATGTTTTGTATTTATATATTGTTTTTTCTGGCATTGTATGCATACCATTAGATGTTACCTCATTCCTTCACTAGACAACAAATCCAATCAAACCATCCTTTTTATAGGAAATAAATACATCCAACATTTGCAATTTCGTAACATCTAATGGGAATAGATAAATCACAATGCTTGGAGCAAGTTCTGCATGCCCTACCTGCTCATATTGCTTGAAAGAATTAGCAATCTCCTGAATGTTTGCCAGTCTATTCTCCAAAGAAACAGTTTTACAACAATTTGAAATCACCATGACTACATGGCTCTGTGAAAGGGGTAGTGCTTGAAGGAACTTTTCAAATGCATCAAGCCTAATCAATCAACGTGACTCTTGAACACCCTCATTCTTTCCAAATCTCTAGCAAAGTAGTAACTTGTTATTTATCTGCATATCTGGGTTATTCTTCATTTGTCTCTACAACAACGAATTGTTGTATGCTTACCTATTATCTTTAATTCTTAATCGTACTTCCATTATATGCTGAGAACAGTCTTTTGATTCTCTTTTTCTTTGATGAAAAACTTGAATTTCTATTTCTCATTTCTTTGAGGTATTCTGTCAATTAATTCTTATGCTCTGTCTATGTCTCCACGTCGCTTCATATACATATCTATGGTGGCACTTGCAACTACTACAAAAGTACCTATGTTGTGTTTTAAAGCCTCATGAGTGGCTCAGGTACATAGAAGGGATGCTGGGAATAGTTATGAAGTTTGTCTTTACACCTGCCAACTGTATTAGCTCGAACATTCATTTATACCTTGCAAATTGTGTATCCTTCTTTCTTTTTTTTGCCTGCCAACTACATTCATTCCCCCAACGGTGGGTTGATGGGATGTCGATTGGAATGCTAGGATGGATTTTGTTTGTTTGCTCACAGAAATATATATGTCTTATCTCCAAGAAAATTTTGTTATTTGACAAGAAGGCTGCGTCTATTTTAGCTTTTTGGCTTAAGCATTTTGAAGATTCTCATGCTGATTTGATTTAACTTTGCTAACTGTTTTAAAGCAGCCTTCTTTTGAATGACATACCAATGGCGGTTATGATAGTAGGAGAGTAAGTAAATGGCTGAAAGGAGTGGCGCTGGGTTATTTCTTTAATAAAGGAGTGAAATTTCAAACAACTATTTCTACCAATTGCAGATGCTTCACTATGCGGTTTTTATTGCAATACAAAGCCTTTCACATTAAGGCAATGGCTATTAGTCATCCTTCCTATTATCACTGGTAAAGCTACTTTACTGTGTGGTACCTATTGTAATGCAAACCCTTTCATTTCAAGGTAATGGCTATTTAACTTTCATTCCTCTTACCACTGGCGTCAGAGAAGTTTTACAGTAGAAGTAAATGTTGCTTTCTAAAACCCCTTCAATGCGTGCTTTTTGTCAGTTAATTTGGTCGCTGCATTTGATTTAGCTTTTTACCACTATTTTATTGATCAAATTTAGTTGATAATACCTACTGTTGATATGATTGAGATGTCTAGATAAGAAATCTGTGCACATTTAATTGTCAGCCACCTAGAATTAGATGGTAGGAAGAAATGTCTTGCAATCCTTGTTGTCTATGAGATAATATCCATTTGAAGAGTCTTATCAAGTAGTAAAGAAGCAGCAGAGAAACAAAATGTGGATGGAGGAAATTGCGCTGCTCTGACACTTTTCTACCTGCTAAATCTTGTCTGAGGAATTAAATGGAAAAATCTTGTTGAAGACTTTAATTGTTGTGCCAAACTGAAGCTACACATAAAAGATTGATATATATTACACTACGTGCAAACAGATCAATGGGTGTCATATACAAGATAGATACACAATCAAGAATATCAATCTAGGTGTTAGGCTTAGTAATTACCAGTAGAGATATAATCTCATGTCTGGGTTGAATATTGGGAAGTCAAGCGTACCTCGTGGATGGAAGGTAATAATACTCAAATCTTTAGAATAGCGGGTAATGATGTTCAATATATATATACTGATATAAATTGCCTTTCTTTCATAAAGAGTGCTGTTGTCATTAATATTGATCCCTTTTCTCATTGACATTGTTAGTATTATTCATATCGCTCTCTTTTTGCAATTAAATATTCGCTACACAAAATGAGGAAGTCTTTCTATTATTCATATTGTTGTTCCTAACTCATTAATGGTTTCTTTCTATTTGTAGGCTCAATCAATGAGAATCAAGATGCCATCATAACAAAGGAATCAATTTTTTTTGTTTACATTTAATCACTACATAGATTGGTTGCATTGATCTTTGACCAAACTTTCTACCTAAGAACCTTCATATTGTGAAAAGAGTGTGGAAAGCAAGATACTTATGGAGTCATTTATTTGTTAAAATCATTGGTCTTTCTATAATTAAGATCAATTTATTGTTTGAGGATAACGATATAACTTAATCCTCACATGATTGTTTTTATTTTATAGGAAAACAAACAAGAACAAAGAAGGCGAAAGGAAAACAAAGGTACAAGGAAAGTGAAGGTGAAACTAAGGAAAACAAGAGGAGGCAAAACGAAGATAATGTCTTGAGAAGATTAAAGTGTTCTTTAACACTTTAGTGTTTGTTTTTAAACACTTTTTTGAGAAATTGTTTATCTTTTTGTTTTAGGACACTAATTTTTGTTTGGGTCTAAAAAGAACACTTTGATTTTTCATTTGCAAAGGGATAAAATTGAAACTTAGACACCTACTAGATTTCAATTTGGACTAATATTGAACAAAGCAATCTTCATCTTTCCTTTGGTGCTTAAAACAAATCAAATCAGTGCTTTGAAGGATAAAATGAATGTGTGCCTTTATTGTTTTGTAATTATTTACACAAAGTACTGTCACCAAAAGACATATGCGCTTCTCTCGCACCTCACGGTGATCTTGAGAATCAAAAGGATTTTGGTGACATTAAGTTGTGTAAATAATTGCCCATACACACTTCGATTTGGGTTTAAAAATTGAACATCTTGTGCAAGTGTGAATAGAGCATCATCGCGTATATTCTCTTTCTTTGTGCCGTCAAAGATTGATTGAGTGACAAATTTTGTCTTTGCTTGCTTTTGTTTATCCTAGAGGGCCTACCTTGGGGAAAAAGTACTCACCCAAGGGAACGACTCAACGGGTAACACTCTAAACCCGAGAGTATTTCCAACTGGGATATAAATGTGGATATTGGAAGAAATGCCAATATCACGTGGTTGACTCCGACAAGATGGATCCGAAAGGGGACTCTTGCCAGGTTGGGTCAAATCCTACGAACGGAAAGTCTGAAATAGAACCCCTGTTTGTAGTGGCCAATTGATCCATTGAGCGAGTTTATGAAAGTGGTGCATTGGAACTTAGATTCCAAGAAGTTACTTGCCATGTCTGATCTTGGGTGAAATATAGAGGTTAAGACTTCATTGTTAACATACCTTTATATTTTATCCTTGGTTGCATCTAAAATCATCTCTTCTATGAAGGGCATGAGGCAAGCCCACTGAGAAAAATGTACCAATTGAGCTAGGGTGTTATATTGCTTGTGGTTTGAAAACACAGTGCTTTTATCAAAAACATTTGAAAACCAACATTCAACGAATCATCAAAATTGCAAACCCTTTAGGAGAGGAAAATATCCTTGAAAAAACTCACATGTTATTGCTTTCCCTTGGGATTCATGTCCTTAGAGGCATCTAAACATTTGGATTTCATCCCAATTTGCTTCTACTAAAGTCAACTTTAGGTAACTCTTGCCTCAAATTTCCTTGGTTTCCACATAATACACTTTGTGGGATAAGGGGAAAGTTGAGACAATAGACATCTAGATTCAAAATCTAATCATGAGTGTGTTTGTGGTAAAAATAATCCATTAAGCAAAGATTAAATCAATTGGACCGCACACATGTGCTTGGCATCTTTTGGTCATATGGTTTTCATGCAAACATTGGTCTTTTGATTTTGAAATACTCTTAGAGAAAGGCATGTTCTTCACTATCTTGGTCTCATAAACAATTCCTTCCTAGGTTCATTTATGACGAAATCAAACACTTCATTCATCCAAACACTTATCAAAACCCATCCCACCAAACAACTTTAGAGCTTTGGAAACATCATTCTAGACTTGGGTAAATCAATCATAATCAAAAACACCTTATTTAGTTAGGAGTATGGGAATGCATCCTTTCTCATACCTCTAGTTAAATTAGCCATCCTTTGAGAAAATTCATCCTAGATTACATCCAACATCTTAGGGTTTACAAGTTCATTATCCAAATCAACCAATCAAAATCAAATGCTAAGTCTAGAATTGATCCAAAATCCCTAAACATTCAACACTCATATCATTTACACCTTTCATCCTTCATCTTGTCATTAGTCCTAAGAACCTTAGAGGTCACTTTTGCAACAAGGTCAAAACACAAGGAGAACATGGAATATAAACTTGATCCATTCATCATGTGTAATCCAAGTCAACTAAGCTATCAAAACCTTACAATGCTGATTGATTATCAACACTCACATCTATACAAACCATGGATGGGATCATTACCTTCTACAAATGTCAATGGCACAACAAGTGCGAGTATGCCCAAATCAAAGATTGGAACACATTTGCCGATGGTAGATCTAAATCCAAACCTACAAGTTTTCCAACCGAACAATCAAAGCATGAGCCTCCAAACGAACAATGTCATCCCGACAAATTCCTACAAGCCAAATGAGAATATACCAAACACAAGTTTTCGAAACATGAATCCAGAAAACATTGGGATGGATACATTTGCAAATCATACAAATATTCCAAACATGAACAATGGTCAATTTCAACCTATCATGCCAAATCTGAGTGTCATCCCAAATCAAAACATTGTCCAAAATCAAACACAAGTACACACTCAAAATTTGCTTAAACAAAAGCCAAATCAACTATATCAAGGGAGTCAAGATCGAAATCAGGAACAAATCTAGCTAGATCAAATTGCTGCACTTACCAAAATAGTTGAGTCATTGCGCCAAGAGACATCTCCACCACCATTACCTATATCAACATCATTCCTTGGTTTAGGGCTTCCCCCTTTACCTAGCCCCAATCAATCCATCCAAATCAATCCACCTAACACCAATCAAGCCATCACATCAAATCCTTTAAATATTCCATCGACATCACACCAACAGATGGTATCTAATCCAATGACAACATCAATCATGACAAATCAAAATATAGTCTCTCAAGGCCCTATCACCTCGGTCATTCCAACCATCCCTATCACTTCAATCACTCCAAACACCACTATCATACCCATCACATCTCAACCCCTTACTACCATGATTTCTCCAAGTGTGTCTCAACCACCCATCATCGTATCCAACATGATTCCAAATACACCACCACTACCACCAAAACCAAGTGCAATAAGTCAATATCGTAACATCGCACTAAAAGCACATCAAGCCTACCAACAAGCGCTTCAACAATATCAGGTGGCTCCACAAGCCACTCAAGTTGCCCAAGCCTCTCAAGCTACCCAACAAACACAAGCACAAACATGAAAAATGACAACCATTGGCGACAATGATCAAAATCTATCAATCAATGAGCACCATGAAGCTATGTCTACTTCATCCAATGATCAAAACAACATAGGTCAAGAGTCACTTTTCAATCATGATCAAAATCCACTAACGATATCCAACAATGATCCAATTCAAGAAATGTCAACATCACTTCACCCTATGGTTGAAGGCATTGGCAATCTTGCCATCACAATTATTGAAAACAATGTTCAAAATCTCTCAATTAAGGAGCACATTGAGGATGTTTCTACCCCATCCGATGATCAACTCACCATACATCAAGAGCCACTCTTTAGTGATCTATTTCAAGGAGTGTTAAGATTATTTGATCCTATTGACATAATGAACGATCCATTGACCTATGATCATGTTGAAAATGTCTCCACATCGCCTTATGAGTTAGAGGACATATCTCAAGAATTTATTCCAAAGCATGATCAACATCTTTCACTAAGGTCTAGCAATGGTCCCTTCCAAGACATGTTGACCCCCTTCGACCTCATGGTTACAGATACTAAAGGAACCCTGAACTCGACACTTGAGGATATTGAACCACTTACCATGTCTAATGACGACATCCAAGAACCCCTTAGAGGCAATCCATCCTTTGAAACTAATCCATGTCAAGAACTTGATCCAAAGCATGTCGAAAGCAGCTTTGAAATCATTCAAGTTCAAGAATTTGTATCTTCAAGATACTACAATAATCTAATGGACACTCTCTTATCTATGCAAGATGATCATATCCATGTAGCACATACTCCTCCATCTACCCATAAGATGCTTTCTATGGATGGACACGTAGATGATCTTCATCTAGAACAAGATTGTATTACACAAAAAGAGCAGATTATTAACTCCTACAGTCAAATTGAGTTATCAACATCAGGATCAGATATATCCCAAATATAGACTGAGGACATTATGAATAAAGATATTCAGTATTATCCACTCAAGGAAATCGGTCAGATAAAACGAGATATTCTAGAGTTAGCAGAGCAACAAATTGAACTAATGTCATCTACAATGGCTATTTATCAGAGAACGCTTATCGAACAAGAGCTCTCTTAATAGGAAGAATCAAAGTATGATGGTACTACTTCTACAATACTAGGGGCAACTTCATCTCAAGAAAATGTCAACATGGGGAGCATGAAGAGTCCTTGTGATGAAACTGGTGCCAATACTACAACTAGCCATGTCATAAATCTTCATCCACCCATCACCCCATCCACAAATTGGGACCAACATCAAATGAAATATTTGAATCAAAGTATGAATAACGTTATCAAAGAAAAAGCTGGAAAGCATAATGGACAAATCAAATACAAATGGATACCAAAGAATGCAAAGAAGGATTATCCCTATCAAACTCCATCAGTCAAAGATACTATGGGGAAAAATAAAAAAGGGAAAAATATCCATCAAAGATGTCCACAAAATAAAAAGCGGGATTTTCAAGCGACATACAAAGTGTATCAAGCGGTTCGTCCTAATTCCACGCACACTTTTATAGCCACCCATCATTGCTCATCTACCCAAGTTTGAGAGTCAAAGATTCCAAACCATCAACCAATCCATCTTTTATCCTAAACACACTCCATCCATGCCTCCAATGATGATATCCACTCTCATATTGACCATGCATTGAAATGACCCTTTCATCATAAGGATTCTAAAGGCACTCTCCATCGAGATGTGCTCTACAAAGAAAAAAAAGTTAACTCGCATCGGCTAAAGCAGATCAACAATCTCAAAAGTTGTATCTCATGCATATATCTTGCAAAGTAGCTTCTTCAAGTAGGATATCAATGGCACATTATGACAGAAGTTTCTACATCGTGAACACCTTGTGATTTAGGCATGAGCTTAAAATCTTCAAAAAAATCAAAAACTAAAAAATATGAAAATCCAAAAAATCAAAAAGGATTGAAAATAGTAAAGAAAAATCATCCTCTAGTGAAAACCACTACGGTGGTGCTTTGGGCAAGACCATGATGAAAACCTAGCAAATAGGCATCATGTGTAGAATCAAGCATCTACGTGTGCTAGTTTAGTTGAAAGCATTTCATCCCATCCATAATAAATCTAGCATTCCATCCATCTTAACCATAATAAATCCATTCATCCATAAACCATTTATCCAATCCATTTTCATCCATTTGCATCCATGGTCCAAGTTATCTTGATCTTGACAAATTTTGGTGCACACTTTATGCTTGCTTATGGTAAACATCATGACATGGGTTGTTTTCATTGTCCTATCCTATGCAACATTATATGAGCCATGAAGCATTATCTAATGAGCATTTTTTATCCAAACACCTTATCTTATTGCAAGATAATCCATATCCATCCATCCATACACCTATCCGAGCATCCATCCATTGCATTTTGTACATTGCTAGACACTGGGGGAAGATATTTACATCTTGCTTTGAGAATAAATCTTGATCTATATCCTCCAACTTATGCGGTGATCCGAACATTGGCAAACATGAAACCAAATTGGTCAAACCACTTGTGAGAAAACATCCAAATCACTAGCCCATGGCATATTTTGACAAGATGTTCCTTATCAGTCTTCATCTTTCATCGAACATCAATAAAAATAATCAATATCAGTCGCATCTAATTTGTACATCAATGTCACATCAAATCATTCAAACATCTTTTGTTCCAAATCAAGCTTCATCAATCATGATCAATCAAATCCAATCAAAAAATAATAATCTTGGGATATCCTTCACAATCATTGGTGTTTCTTAACATTGTCCTTGCATTGTTGTGCATCCTCAACAATGTTATCACTATCAATCCCATCATCATCTCAATCATTATGTTGCTTAACACTATCGAGGCATTGTTGTGCATCCTCAACAATGTTATTGGTTAATAATCCTCGATTAATTTAACTTGCATTGTTGTGTATCTCAACAATGTTATCATCATCATCAATCCATTGATTCAATCAGTCAACCTTAGCTTGGTTTTCAACAAAAATCCTAAACAGAGCACTGATATCATCACACATGTCAATATCCAAAATGTCAAAATCATATGAAAATCCAAAAACATCCAAAATATCAAAAAATCCAAAAAACACTAAAAATCAAAAAATGCCGAAAAAAATATTGGAATCCAAACTACCATTCTGAGCTTAAATGTAGGCAAGGCTTATTCCTTTGATTAGGGCCTCCCCAGACACAAAATCCAAAAAAATATTCAAAACACATCAAAATTCAAAACATTCAAAACATCAAAATCCAAAACAACCTCAAAACATTGCAAAACATCAAAACATCCAAATATTTGAAATCCATCCGGCCCCATTTCGCCACCAAGAATAATCAATCATCCATAATAAACTGATCGGGCCACCTTCATCCTCTTTGGGTAAAACAACCTAAACAATCATAATAGTCAACAAAAAAGCAAGTTTAAATCGTAGGTAATCAAAAAATTTAAACAATGACCTCTAAAACAAAATCAAACTCTTGATCATTTTCAAACGTGTCAATCAACTTTATATCATTAGCCTATCAATCAACTTATCAAACCATCATCATCCTATACAATGCATGTCCTAGGATATATCATTCCGACAATGGGCATCATTTTGGATATCACCTCGGATTCTTATCCTATCAAAACAAATCCCTTTGGTTGAAGGTATGAAGAACATTGGCTTGTTTGTGTACTTGATCTTTTTACTTTGATTTTATTCATTGTGCCTCCATGGACCCTTGATGATATCCCAATGAAGGATTTAGAGAGATAGGAATGGGGCAATGACTTCATCTATTGTCCTGTTCTTGTTGGACGCTTTTGTAAAATAATAACTTGAAAATATTTGCTCTATTAGGTACAATTCCTAGCAAGGTTTCCATGTCAAGTGTGAACAAGAATACTCCTATCTATTTGTTGAGTCAAAGTCCATCACACTAGGCACAACGCCATCCTAGTTGTTTATACCTTGATGCATCGTACCTACGTGTGTTATCAAACATAAGGTAAGTAGCCCTTTTAAAATCCCAATGCTTGATAAGCAAATCTATCATCATCATCTATCATCATCATCATCTCTAATAAAGTCTTGACCAATCATGAGCTTGTGGGATCCTCTTGTCATCATCTTATTTCTGCACTAACATCATCATCACCAATGCATCCATCATACATACATCTTGCATCCACAAACCATCAGTAGTTGGCATATCATTCATACATAATAGGATACATCGATCATTTCACATGCATTGCATTTTCATCATCTTCATAATATAGATCTATTAGTCTAAGCATCTGCATAAATTATCCATTGCATAATCACAACATATCACATCATCCATCTCACCCATCATCACATCATATCATCATTTAAGTTGTTTAAGATAATATAGATTTGTTATTCTAAGTATCTTAAAATCATCTCATTTGCATCATCATCCATAACCATCCATTTTGAACTCCTTTATCGTGAGATCAACCCTCAAATCCAATCTTTTTCATCACTCTATCTCTCGAGGGGACAATGTACCAGTGTACTTCTTTCTGCTGGGGCACCCAAAAAATCAATTTTTTTTTGAATTTTGATCATGGTAAGATTATTCTTTGAACCAACACAACAAGTACATTGCTTCAAAGAGGGGCAAAATGTAGACATGCAAAATTAACATTATGCAGTCAATCATGTTCATACATCAAGGTTCCACATTAGGTGCATTCATCAATTAATTAAGTTCACCTTCATTCATTTATCAGGTAATCTCATTAATTTCTATCTCCTAAGGTCATTCATTCAAAATTAAATAAACATTATCATCAACCTTTTTAATCAAATAAATCAAATCCATATTTCATCTTTTTTTGATTTAAATTAATCAAATATTTAAGTCCTAAAAGTCAAAATCATCCTAATCATCATTAAGCTAACCTAATCTTAATTAGCCTAACCTAATCACCTATCACATCATCTAGATAATCCCACTTGCACAAATAAATCAATTTATTGATTTATTAAAATCAACATTTTCACTCAACATGGAATATTCCATCAAGTTTGAATTCAAAACCAAGTGGCCATGTACATCCAACAAAGCAATTAATAAACTCTTACATGTCCCCCACTCAGCATTTCCCCCTCTTGGGAGCATTTCCCAAATCTTGCACATGCATCAACCACTCACATGATGACAAGTGGCCTTTTTTCATTGGCCTATTTTTTAGTCCCACATTGGTCCCTCTTCAACACTCAACATTTGAAAATCTACAAATAGAGGCTTCATCCTCAAGCAAATCCTCCACAACTCCACAATTTGATCCTCAAATCATATGCAAAGTCACTCTCCTTGAGAACTGAGTTTTCTCATCCATATAATTCTTCATAGCAATTTCATCACTAGCTTATCTTGAGCAAGGATTGGGAAAGGGATATTTTCCACAATAGCACCAATCCACTATGCAATAGATTATTCACCATGTTTCTTAGGATTTTAACTAGTTTGTTTTGTTATATTTGAAGAGCATAGGTGATTATTTCATAAAGAATACCTCTTGGTTTGCTTTCTTTTAATTAACTTCATGCTGATATTCCATGAAATAGGATAAAAGTTGTAGATTTCTGGTGTTACACAATGCAGTAGTACTTAAATTTCAGGGAAAAAATAAGAAGTGGGTGTCTGTCTAACCACCCTAACCACAATAAAATGATAATATTTTTTTTATAAGATTTTAGATATAAGTAAAAGACTCATGTCCCAATGTGATGCATATTTTTTTGTAATTTTTTTCCAATTAAATAATTAATTATGAATTTTTTATTACAACTTAAAAAGTATATAAAAACTCATATGTCTGACCACCTTAACTTGGTCAAAATTTCATGATTTTTTTTTTAATCCTATAGTATGTGAAGCATAGAATGTGACACTTATTTCGGATTCAAAAAATGTGATACCATTAGAAAGCTATAGATGTTTTTCAATTAGCCTATCAATCATGAATTTAGTCATAATTCAAATAGAAAATGAACAATAATTATTTATTAAATTCAAAGTAAAGCATAATTTATATTGGTGGAAAGTTGAGTAGATCTCCTTTAAAAACCCATTTCGTTTCATGAGTTTTGGGTAACATAAAAGTCGTCAGCCACATGGGTCATCATATCACTTACATATCACCACTTTTTGGCCCATCATGATCCTGCACATACCCATTGTATTCATTGATAGGGTTAGAATTTATCTCAGGCCAAGGTAAAGTATCTTGACTAATGTCTTCAATCTACAAGGAATCTCTAATTTCCTATAATTCCTAGGGAGGGTTGGGCATCAATGGAATAAATGATGATGAGTGCTCAAGCATGGCTTCCTCATCAACAATAATTTTGAGTTGCCATTGGTTCAACTATGTAATGTACTAGCTCTTTCAGTATGTGCAGAAGATTGGAGATGTCAGTACTTGTACCAGGTAACAAATTTAAAGCATCATAATCAATTGCAACATCACTATAGTATGTATCATTCTCAATTTTTTATATTAATGCAGCCATGATGTTATGTTTGTCAACATAACAGTCATAGTTCATCCCTTGAATGCCAGTTCTTTGAACAATCACCACTTCAACATCATGTAGGTGACATGGTAATAAAATTTCAATGGCCATGATGTCTTGAGGGAATCTTATAGTATGACCACTATATTTGTATTGGCACCCTCTAGTATGGGTCACTTGTAAAACTAGAGCAACTCTAGCTATAAGAATTTTTTTTAACCTGAGTAAGCTTTGCAAGGATAGTAGATTGTGGTCCTAGATCTATCTTGTTTTCTAAACTAAATCCATGGATTCCCTTTTCAGAAGAACAACATAGAAAAATGAAATCCACATTGGATTCTCACACTTTCATGCCGGTGTAGCTTTCCTTGTAGACACTACAAACTTTCAAATTAGACAAAGCATCAATGCACTAGTGGAAGGATTGCATTGCAACATGAGGAGAATCTCCAAATAGGCTACTAAAGAAGTGGTGGGATGATGATGCAATTGGAAAGCCATGCTTGGCAAGGGTTTTTTGACATCTACAACCACCCATTGTTGAGGAACCTTCACTGGGAAGGTTGTGTGGAAGTTGGAAAGGGTTGTAGGGTGTGGGAAGTTATAGAAGTGAGCATGTTCTTCCAACGAGCTCGACAACAATTGTGGTGCATCTACTTGATCAAGCGCTGTCAAGCAAGGATGAACTATAGAAGCTCTTTGCTACAAGTATTTGGCTCAATGACTTGCACAAATATAGTTTTTATGTGGCACATAATAGAGTTGATTTCTTTGGTGTTTTGCTACCTCTTTCTAGTACAAACGTGATGTAGGACTGAAACTTGAACAAGGATAAGGAGCCTACAACCATAATATGAGGAAAATAATAAAATGTGTGTAACATGAACTTAAAGAACAATGGCATAATTAAAGAGATCAATCCAATTGAATATGAAATAATATAGCCAAAGCAAGAGAACAACTCTCAACAATTCCCTATGGAAAACAACATAAACTCTATAGCTCATTAACTATTTTACTACATTGCAACCATTGAAACAAAACAAAAGCCATAAATGAAACAATACTATTTTCAACAATGTCCCTGATGGAAAACCCACAAAATAGAATAATCCACAGTAATAAAACCATGCACAAGAAAAAAGGAAAAAAAAAGCCCCGCACATGCACAAATTATTTTTTCAACAGTGCCTTATGGAGAACAACCAAAGCATACATATATGCATATGTATATGTAAGAGTATCTATGCATATGCAATTCATTTTGGATGGATACTGTAATGAAGGGAAGGTATGCTATATTTTTTAAATGAGAGTGTAACATTGTTGTTGCTTATGCTTATGCATCTACCTTTCTTTCATTCCACTCTCCATATAAAAAATCTTCACCTTTTTGATTGCATATGCATATATACATATACATATACATATAAATTGCATATATTATGACAAAGACAATAAAGTGCTTGCAAACACCAACTTAAAGAGTAATAGTGCAGCTAAAGAGCAGATAGGAAATATAAAATGAAATGCAACAAAAGAAGGCCTGCTCTCCAACCTACCATATTGGTTGACCATGGAACCTCATGGGCTCTAACTACACCCCTGAGCAAGAACAAAAATTATCCACCACTTCGATCAATGGTGAAACGAATGTTTCTTATTTCACTTAATATATGTAGAGCCTATCATTCTAATAACTCATTTTTGAGGCTAAAATAAATAATAACTAAAAAGGTGCATCTAACTTCAAATACCTATATATTGGTGTACATTTTGTTTTGAAAGAACATATATAGGCATTACATTCCCTAGATGTATTTGTAGGAATCTATTGGGTAGATAAATATACACACAAAAAGAATGTGTGGGAATGTATGTATGTGAGAATAGGTATACTATCTACCACTCTAATAAATATAGAAATAAATGTTTAATATTACACTTAATATACAACCTACCATACATACCAATGTTATGTGTATGTAATCTCACAAACATACATAACTACACATATGGGAAATATTATGAAACACATGAAAATAAGACCTTCTCTCCACCCTACCATATTGGGTCATGGAGCCTCACGAGCTCTCCACAAACCCCCAAGCAAGAAAATACTTTATCCACCACTATGATCAATGGTGAAGCCAATGTTGCTTATGGGTATGTCCAGGATCATGATGGGCCAAAAAGTGGTGATATGATGGGTATGTGTAAGGTATGTGGCTGACAATGTTTTTTTTACCCAAAATTGATGAAACGAAAAGGGTTTTTAAAGGAGATTCTTAGATTTCCACCAATATAATTTATGCTTTACTTTGAATTTAATAAATAATTATTATTCATTTTCTATTTGAATTATGACTAAATTCATGATTGATAGGCTGATTGAAAAAAATCAATAACTTTCACGGTATCACATTTTTTAAATCTGAAACATATGCCACATTGTATGCTTTGTATACTATATGATTAAAAAAATGAATATCATGAAGCTTTGACCAACTTAAGGTGGTCAAACATACAAGTTTTCTTATTTTTCAAAATTGTAATAAAAAATCCATAGTTAATTATTTACTTGGAAAAAAATTACAAAAAAAATATGCATCACATTAGGACATGAGTCCTTTACTTGTATCTAAAATCTTATAAAAAATATTATCATTTTATTGTGGTTAGGGTGGTAAAAAAAACACTTACTTATTTTTTCACTGAAATTTAAGTACTATTGCATTTAAATTTCAAATTTTCACTAAATAGATTTTTTTTTTTAAATAAGGGTGGGTGCATGAAGTTGGCTTACACTTTTGTGGCCAATTCCAAAAAATATTGAAAATGAATTAATGCAAGCACATTATAACGTTCTCGTGTTATGCCATTTTAAAAGAAAAAAAAAGTGAATGTGATTCATTTTCTGTTGTCTATTTTTCTGCTCTGCCCCTGGCCAAAAACCCGCATTTTCATGCTCATGTTCTAGGAGGAGGAATTTTACAAAATTCATCAACAATAGTTGTTTTTTCTTTACAAATATGGTGCCACAATGACAAAGAGGTGCGAGAGGTAAGTATTGTTTGCTATTTGTTTTGAATATCTTAGTTTCAAGTTGATTTTTTTTGTTTTAGGTTAGATTTTATTTTTATTTTTTAAAAATTGTAGGAGATGCAAATGATCTTGAAAATCCTCAAAATCCTCAACAAGAATAGCAGAAAAATCCTCAAGAACAAAATCCTCAACAAAATCAACCTTGCCCACCAATCACTCAACACCCTCCTAGCACTCAACAAAATTTGAGGAGTGAAATTGAGAACCAAAAAAAAATTGAGGATTTTATCAGTAGGTTGAGTGATCGAAATGCTTCAACCATAGAAAGAATGACCCTAGAAAATTCATTGAAAGAGATGTTAAAAAATGTAGATTCAATTACCCAACAAATAACTAGATGGAAATATAGGAGGCATGTAGCTAGGGCATATTATGTAGATAAAATATCATATAAACAAGTAAAATATTTAAAAATTACTAAAGGTGATTTGTACTCTTTATTCACTGACCGTAGAACACATCAAAATCTTAGCCTCAATGCAAAGAGGTTTCCTATTCATTGGTGCCACCACCAAGAGATTAGAAACCCATTTTATGATAGGTGGTACTTGGTCTTTGATTACCCACCATGCAACAATTGTGAAGTCCCCAAATATTTTCTTAGGAAACTATACAGTGAGTTTGTATTGAACCAAATCAAAAATTATTTTGATATGATGGAGTTCCAGGGGAGAGGTGGGGGGTCAGATCAGGATAGGCTCGGTGCATAGCTGCATCCTGTGTGACAAGGGAGACGACCTCTCGCTACGGCACCTCATGAGCACATTGTTATGCCTATCATTGCAAAGGAGAGTGTCGACATAGAGACATTGTAGGAAATCAACACTTTGACTTGGAGTGTCATCCATCATACTAGCCCTATTGTACAATGCCATCTAGGGGAGTCTTTGGGTGGTTTCCTTCGAACCCATTTGTGTCAATCTTCTGGGAAAACTTGTTCATATGACCCCATCGAAACTTAGGAGGATGCTATGCAAGATCCGTATGTTGCTACACAAGATCCCTATGCATCTACGAGGATGGAGAGGATGGCTGACATTTTGTATGATGCACATGGCATTGATACTCAGGTAAAAGTAAACATGTTCATTGAATTTAGATACATAATCTTCATGTAACACTTACAAAACATAATATTCAGAGTAGATGAAGTAGTCAACTTCTTGACACATTATCTATGTTACCGATTTCTTCTATTTTAGCCCTGGTTTTGGTTTTGGTTCGCTCAAGTGGTGTGGGTCCTAGTTTAGTTTTCCTATGGGTTCAACCAAAGTCCTTCATTTTTGGGTCTGGTTCACCCAAGCAGAACCCAAGAGAACTTGAGAAAAACCTAGATAGAATCCAGGAAAACCAAGACAAAACCTGCATGCCTAGGCATCCAAAAAAGTCTTTTTTTGAACATTTTTTTAATGTTTTATGGAGTTTGACTTTGACCCACACCTAAGGGAACCCTAAAAGTGATGTCTAAATCACTTCAAACACCTTAACTACCTCATTCTTATTCATTTGTTTTGCAAACAAGTATTTTAATTCCAAGAGCCCAAGCTTTCATTTTTTCTTGCTAGATTGAAAGAAGATTGTGGCACAACTTTCTTTTTTCAAAAATTGTTCATCATTAAATTGAGAATTTATCACACATCTATAGAGAAACAAAGGAATACTACAAACTAAAACACATTACACTTTTTTTCTCACTAACTTGATGTACTCTCCAACATCTCTCTTCTATCATGTGAAGAGTTAGAATAGCTTAGCCATGCCTTTGCATCATTCAGGAAGTTTTTCTCTTTTTGACAATGTCAAAAGCATGGCTGCATACAAATTTGGAAAAAAAACTTTTCCTTTTAGATTAGCAATGCATGGAAGTTTCAAAAAGTATCCTTGATATTACAAAAAGATATGTGTTTATACCATAGAAGAAAAAATCTTTTGGGGAAAACTTGGAAAACCAAAGTTATAATATTTTTTGAAAAAATCAAGAAAAAGTCAAGAAAAAATGAGAAAAAAATAAGATTTAAAGGAAAAAAGGTAAAAAAAAGTAGAACAAGAGATAAAAACTTTTTAATTTTTTTTAAAGGAATTTCCATAGCATAGAGATATAGAGAGCAAATAAAATAAAGATTTTAACTAATAAATTGTAAAAAATAGATTTTTGTAGTTTATATTCATATCGTTGATTACATTGCATTGCACATCTTTCAAACTCAATGCATTTCTTCACATTGCACAACTAATAACTAGATGCTAATAGATGACAAAATTTCAATTACAATATAGTTTTTACAAAGGCAACCTAAGCAGTTATGCAATTACTTCACATTGCATAACTAATAGCTAGGAGCAGCTACCAATTGTATTTGTTTGTCATGGCATTCTATGAGACCACATTTCTTTGAGGCATTTTTTCAAAAATTTCACTACCTTGTCTATACTACCACATTTTTTATACATGTCTACCAAAGCATTTTTTCAAATAGTTCACGACCTTGTTGCTATGGCTAAAAGTCTAAAACACGTGCTTTCAAACAATCTATGGATGCTTGGAAAAAATCTATCAAAAGCATAATAGTAAGCAATATCATAGACAAGGTAGTGAACTCTTTGAAAAAATGCCTCAAAGAAATAAGGTCTCATGGTAATGGAATGCCATGGAAATCAAATGCTTTTGATTTCCATGGCATTCCATTACCATGAGACCTTATTTCTTTGAGGCATTTTTTCAAAGAGTTCACTACCTTGTATATGCTAACACATTTTTCATACATGTCCATCAAATCATTTTATCAAATAGTTCATCGCCTTGCTGCTATGGCTAGAAACCTAAAACAAGTGCTTTCAAACAAGCTATTGATGCTTGGAAAAAATCTATCATAGCATAATAGTAAGCAATAGCATAGACAAGGCAATCAACTATTTGAAAAAAAAGCCTCAAAGAAATGTGGTCTCATGGTGATGGAATGCCATGACAAGAAAATTGCTATGGATTGTCATGGCATTCCATCACCATGAGACCACATTTCTTTGAGGAATTTTTTCAAATAGTTCACTACCTTGTCTATGCTACCACATTTTTCATACATGTTTACCAAAGCATTTTATCAAACAATTCACTTCCTTGCTGCTATGGCTAAAAGCCTAAAATAGGTGCTTCCAAAAAAGCTATGGATGCTTGGAAAAAATATGTCAAGCATAATAATAAGCAATAACATAGACATGGTAGCGAAATTTTTGAAAGAAAGCCTCAAAGAAATGTGGTCTCAATGGTGATGGAATGCCATGAAAATCCATAGAAATTTGCTTGTCATGGCATTCGTCATGCCATTCCATCACCATGAAACCACTTTTCTTTGAGGCATTTTTTTAAATAGTTCACCGCCTTTGTCTATGCTACCACATTTTTCATACATGTCTACCCAAGAATTTTATCAAAAATTTATTGCCTTGTTGCTATGGCTAAAAGCCTAAAAGGTACTTTTGAACAAGCTATGGATGCTTGGAAAATTATATCAAAGTATAGGGTGACTGCACAATATTGGTTTACAATTTTAGGCCAAACTAGACACTAAAATAATCTTTTCTAACTAAATCTTCACTTTTGGGCACCTATAGCAGCTAAACTGTGAGGAATTTGAAGATGATGCAAACTATAGTTTTGTGTCATTTTGTCTATAGATTCTAAATATATTTTTCAATTTTTGGAATCAGATTGCACTTCTTTTCCATCTCCCAATGAAATTAGTTTTTTCAAAAATAGCATTTTAAAAGTGTCATGACCGAGTAATGTATTAACTTTTTTTCCTTGAAAGATAAAATTCCAATTCTTTCAAATTTAGATTTGTAACTCCAATATCTAGTGCTTCACTTGGTTAGATAGTTTTTTATTGAATATTATTTTTCTCTTTAACTCAAGTTTTAAAGTCAAACTCACCACAATTCAGATATAACACTATCAGAGTAATCCATAACTTTTACTGTATGTATCGAAATTCTTTTTTTTTTCTTGGATCAAGGACTCCAATATCTGGTGCACTCATATTTTTAATTTTTTTTTTTATAATCTTTTATTTTTCCACTTGTGCAGAACAGAGAGTTTTGTTTTTAGTGAAAAACCTATATTTAATAAAACTTAAAAAATAGATAGATAATATAATCAAAACATACTAAAATTATATTTGTTCGATAGCTCGTTTTGAGGGGAACCCGATACTAGTTGGGTTTTTGAGATCTCCTCCATTTTCATTCTCAAATCGAGCTTCGAAATGCAAAATTTTCAACAATTCTAGTGCCTTAGGAACCAAGGATGAAAGAAGAGGGGTTTGGCCGAACAAGTGTTCAGTTGAACTTTTTGGAAACATTCGGTCGAATATGGGTTCGACCAAACCCATGTTCGGCCGAACCCCCAACGAATGCAATTAAAAAAAAGAAATTAAATTAGTTCGACCGAACATTCCAAGAATGTTCGGTCGAACACCCTATTTTTAATATTAATATACATATTATTATTTATATTATTTTTAAATGATAACTTAAATTTGATGGCCATATGACCGTATTTAAGGAT
>VDFB02000013.1:119573197-119600011 GCA_007258455.2 Sequoia sempervirens
TTGGGTAATTAAACCTTGAATGGAAATAATGAAATGTGAAACAAATGATGAATGAATAATGCAATGTTGTAACTCACATAACCCTTGAATAAACATCTGGAATGATGAAATGTTGATGTTGATCTTGCATGAAATGGCCTCAATGGATATGGGTGTTGATGCTTGAATCTTGATTTGAATGCCAACTTGGATCTTTCAAACCTACATAATAATGTTATCTCCAAAAAAATGAATGATGCTGAACACTTGACATGATGCTTGAGATCTTGATTGCTACAATAAATGACTAATAAATCTTCTTGAAGGTCTAGATCATAAAAATTTTTTGTATTTTTCTCACTTCAAAATTTTATGTCTTACAATTTTGAATTTGGATAAAGTTACCTTGTATTTATAGATATGTATCCTTAATTTCCTTAAAACAAACATATGGCATTTGACATAAAAATTGAATTTTAGAGACATTAAAAATACCACCAAAATTTATTAATTTCTAAATTTAGGTTCAAGGCCTAGGGTGGTCCTATTCTACCATGGGGAGAATACTGGGTCCTAGGTCCCTATCCCTGAATCACACATTGCTCAAGGTAAAGTGTTATGTGTTGACATTAATTATTGTCGATTTCCCTTCTTGAAAATGTAATTTATTAGGCTTGTAGATGTAAAATAGGGCTTATTAGGAACAACTAAGTCCATTTTAAATTAAGAGAGCCCAAAAAAGTGTGAAAATATAAAAGGAGTACATTTTTTTACACTACAATATTGAACAAAAATAATTCTTAAAATATCTTGAATATCATCTATATATTTAGGTGATAAGGTGCACTTATTACTTGGCTCTAGAGTATGAAATGCTCAATCGAAGCAAATTTTAAAACCTAATTTATGGTTGATGTTTATATGAGCATACATGTAATTTTTCATCTAAAAATAAATATAGGTTTTATTTTTACCTCTTTTTTTTTTTTTTTTTTTTTTTGTGTTTTGTTGTTTTTAGCTTCTATCAACTTACTCCTACAGAAGAAGTACATGATGATTGCAAGTTTATATAAATTTTAAAAAGTTGTAGTTGTGTCAAAAAATGTTTAAATAATTTTCTTTATAGAAATACCACAAGTTGGTACTGCGTGCAATGAAAGTGTCTACAAATGAACAAAATAAAATAAAATAAATTGCTTGATAACAACAAAAAAAAAACACTCAAGATTAGGAATATAAGATATTAAAATCAATACAAGAATATAATAAAACCCATATTTA
Source organism: Sequoia sempervirens (assembly GCA_007258455.2). Lineage (NCBI taxonomy): Eukaryota > Viridiplantae > Streptophyta > Pinopsida > Cupressales > Cupressaceae > Sequoia > Sequoia sempervirens. Next base: position 119,574,458 of record VDFB02000013.1, read on the forward strand.
ATCCTCTTGGTTACACTAATTAAAGTGGATTTCCCCAAATTGCTAAGTGATGTTAGTGCTTAATACAACATAATATTGTATTCAAAATATTGATGAAATGGCTAGAGAGACCTTCAATTTATAGATTTTTGAAGGGTTCAATCAAGGGCTAGGATGGAAAGGGAGGATCAAGGTCTCAAAATGTATGAGAGCTCTCAAAGAAGGAGAGATAGACAAGTGAAAAATAGAGATTCGTTGGAAATGGAGGCTACAAGATAGTAGGAGAATAAATGGTGGGGATTGAGCATGGTGGAGAGTAGATGGTATGGATTTGATGGAGTACCATAAGGTACTTTTGGAATAATTAAAAAAAAAAAAGGTAAACATTGGAGTGTCCCATACTTCCAAAGAAAAGGATAATTCAAAATTTGGATTTATGGAAAAAGGGATATTTCCCCATGCCCCAAGCACCTAGGACTAATTTAAAACTAGCAGTTGCGTGTAGTGACATGCAACAATGAGATAATAGGTGGAGGGGTATTCCAAATGGTAGGGATGTGTACACACATAGAAGATATTAAGAATAGGATACATGCATATTTGCACGTAGGGAATGATGAGAAATATTTTAATTGTTATATGGAACATTGATGTCACCATTGCTCGTAGTGACTAACAATGCCATGTGTAGATTTGGATGTATGTCATAGAAGATGCAAACAACATTGATATATACTGACACATTCTTGGAATAATGAGTTGTATATTGAGTGTTATATGGAACATTGATGCCACCATTGTTCGTTGTGTAGATATGTATGTATGTCATAGTAGATGCAAACGAGATTGATACATACTAATCCCCATGTGTTATGTGGAACATTGATACATATTGACACATTCTTTGCTCATCATAAGCCATATTTTGAGTGTTATATGGAACATTGATGTCACCATTGTTCGCAGTGATGGACAATGTATTTGTGCTATGTGCAGATATGTATGTATGTCATAGTAGATGCAAACATGATTGATACATGCTGATCCCTATGTGTTATATGGAACATTGATACATACTGACACATTCTTGGAGTCATAAACCATATTTTGAGTGTTATATGGAACATTGATGTCACCATTGTTCACAGTGATGGACAATGTATTTTCCCTATGTGCACATATGTATGCATGCCATAGTAGATGCAAATGTGATTGATGCATATTGATCCCTATGTGTTATATGGAACATTGATGCGACCATTGATCAAGATGGAAAAAATCACAAAACAAAAAAATTCATAATAACAAACCCATGCAAAACCATCACCACAAAATGTGAACCATAAATGTAGCAATATTGGTTTTAACAAACAATATAGTCTTTTATAAATAACACCTTATAGAAGATTGAAATAGTAGAGACTTTTCAACAGTACCTTATAAAAAATGAAACAATATAGCCTAAGCTAGAGAACAAAAATCAACATAAACTGTATAAAATTAACTATTTTATTGCATTGCAAGCATAGCCACAAAATGTAAGCCATAAATAAAACAATATTGGTTTCAATAGCAACAAAGATGCAAAAACCCACAATAAACAAAAATTCATTGTGATAAACCTATGCAAAAATATAGTCTTTTCAAAACAACATGTTAATGAAAATTAAAATAATATATCCTTTTCAATAGTACCATATCGAAAATGAAAAAATATAGCCTAAGCTAGTGAACAACGATGAATAATGTCTTATGGAAATCAACATAAACTGTATAACATTAACTATTTTATTGCGTTGCAACCATAGCCACAAAATGGAATCCATAAATCAAATAATATTGGTTTCAACAACCCAGATGGAAAAAATGAAAAAACACAAAAAATCACAATAAAAAACCCATGCGAAAATTGTAATTTAAGTGTTATATGGAACATTGATGCCACCATTGATCACAACAATGGACAATGTATGTTCTTGTTTGGTTGATTTGAAAGAACATATATAGTAATTTGATTGAAAGTAGTCTACATCCAAGCACAAGAAGGTATGTAATAGCTAGGCATAGTAATGCCTAAGAGAGGTCAAATGAATGCATGCAAAAATCCTCATGGCATCATTAATAACCCTTTTATGATACCATTATGCTAAGATAGTAGAGCATAGATGAGGTTGAGATAGACATACATTATCTCAAAAGGATAATACAATTATGTGAAAGTTTATAATATAATTCAAATGTAAAATAAGTGTATTTACATAAGTCATCCACAACCTTAAGAATAAAGAGATAATTTCATTCACAAAATTTTGTTGAAGATTGAGACAAAAATTTTAAACTATATATTTTTTTTTTATTTCTAACCATTCTGACCAATTTTTCAGTTACTGATTATTCTCAAAGGTAATTTATAAGACATTACTTCCTCAAAATCCCCATTATGTGATTTGAAAACTCAACAATTTCAAAATCATAATAGAAAGTCAAACCATTATCAATGTTGGGATGTTTGAAAATAAAAGATAAGAGTAGTTTATAGGGCCTGGCTGAAAGCCTTGCGGTAAGGATGACTTTTTAGAAGATCTAATGTCATGAAAAGATCCACATAACTCATTAATATAACTCGAGATGAGAGATAACTTACTAAGATGTTCCTATCTTACGTAAAACATGATTGTTTGTATTGAGTATGTTTTACAAAAATCCAAGGAAAATGTGAAGTTTAGTGCAATGAACATGTGTCATTGGTAGAAAATATGTAAATTAGGAGATATAAAGAGTTTTATAATTTATAACAAATATTATGCAATGCATGTGCAATAAAATGGATTAAATAATTAAGATGTAGACATACCTTGTGGGTGCAATGGGATGTAGTATAAACAAAAGAAAAGAAGGCCTATTCTCCACCCTACCATATTGGGTCATGCAGTGTAATGGGCTGTCACCAAACTCCTTAGCAAGAACATACATTTTCCACCACTATGATCAATGGTGAAACCAATATTTCAGAACTTGATAATTTTCTTTAGTTAAAATCAGTGTTATAATTTTTTAAAAGTATGTGTAGTTGTATCATTTATGAAAAAGAATTTGGCATGCAGTTGTGAAATAAGAGATGGAATAAAGGACATATAGCCTTACCTTCTATATACATAGAATGTAGTTGTAGCTTGTACACCATGCCAAACATGTGATCACAAAGCTATTTAGTATTTTGGAGATGTGCAGTTATAGTTGAGAATGTTTGAAATCTAAAATGGTTTCAAACAGATATAGTTAGACAGAAGGAAAATGTGAAGTTTAGTGTGGCAAATATGTGTCACTAGTAGACAATATCTAAATTAGTAAATATAAATAGTTCTATAGTTTATAACAAAGAATATGTAATGCATCTACAATACAAGAGATCACACAAACAAGATGTAGACATACCTTGTGTAGAGAGTGTGATATAGTATGTTTACAATTATAACTCCCATATAATTCTTTTTTGGCACATAAGAATTTTGTTCAATTGAAATGAGTTTTATTCATTTTAAAAATTATATATAGTTGTATCATTTGTGCCAAAGAATTTGAGATACAGTTGTGAAATAAGATATGGAATAAAGCAGATATAGCCTTGCGTTGTATATAGATGGAATGTAGTTGCAACTCGTACACCATGTGAAATTTGTGATCATGAAGCTATTAAGCATTGTCAAGATCTGTAGTTACAATTAAGAATCTTTGCAATTTGAATTGGTTAGAATCTGATATAGTTAGACACAAATGGTTCATATGCGAGAGCACTGGTAGTGACATCATTGACCAAAGAAGAGGAAGGTATTTAGAGAAAAATTAAATATAAATGGTATTTGTTCAACCAAAGAAGAGGAAGGAATCTAGGGTTGTCATTGGAGGATACAAGAAGCATAATGCAAGAATTGAATAACAACTTCTCTTAGTAATCACCATAGAAGCAAGAATTTGGCTAGCTTAGCAGTAGTGATTGCAACTGCACTATGGAGGGAACAACAAGGAAGAAAAATTAGAAATGGTGGGAATTCTAAATGCATTGAAATGAAGAGGGAAAGGGGAAGTAGTATAGTTACCTTAAAGAATAAAAACATTTCATCATGATGGAAATGACACAATTGTTGGAGGTGATCCTCTTCTTTGATTCGAAGTGCATTGTATTTGAACATGGAATTTAATCTGGAGTATCTATTAAAGGAGAAAGTTAGATTTATACATATTATTGTTATTAATTTTACATAGGAAAGAATTGTGAACATTATTCCAAGTTGTCTTTCTTTAGTTCCAATATGTATTGTAGCTCTCCTTAGTGTCAAGCCTTGAGATTTATGTATTGTTATTGCCCAAGCCATTGTCAAGGGGAGCTAGCTTTGGCTGTCCCGTGTGATCAGGGGAATGGGGATGGCTTTTCGTTGCAAAGACGACTGCCATTGCACCAAAATTTCAACCTGTTACTACCTGATACAGTCATTGGATTTATACAAGATCAAGATCTACAAGAGGTGGTTAAACCATGGCACAAATTCCAAGCATCGTGTTGGACTATGCATACCCCAAGAAGAGGAGACCAAGGGTGACGCCTTGCAAAATCCCCCCTAGTGCAAATGTGAGGTTTGAACCTATGACCTCGGCTCTAATACCAATTGTTGTAAAGATGACTATTGTTGCACCAAAAGATTGACTTGTTAATTCCCAATACAACCGCTGGATTTATACAAGATCAAGATCCACAAGAGGTGGTTAAACCATGTCATGAAGTCCAAGTGCTATCCTATACTATGCCTACCACAGGAAGAGAATACCAAGGTTCACACCTTTCAACACTTTTGGGTTATCTTGATCCCATACTAGGATAATGTAGTTTTGGAAGTGGACAACATATTTAGGTAGTTGAGGTGGTTTAGAACCACTAGAATATATGATAGACTTCACAAAACCTAATGATCCATTAACCAAGCTAGTTGCCACCCAAATATTTTTTGTTAACATTACTTGTTCGCCAATTGCAAGTAAGAGATCTACTTAAAGTTTCTCATCATTGCCATAATCAAGTGTGTTTTGCTGAGTAGTTTTAGCAGTACTAATTGTGATGGGAACATTTAACTACTAAAGGATTTTTCTATTGTGCAAGACAACCGACATATTTTTTGGGAATAAGTGAATAGCTACATCAAACTCTTGGTTTTGCTTAGCTAAAAGCATGGAATTTACTATAATCATAAGAGTCTTCAATCAGCTTGAGATTCCTAATGATTTCTAATATTCAAAAGGAATCTACAAAACTATTGATGTGTATCAGACTGTCCATGTTAGCGAAAGAATGTGTCGAGCATGACAACAACATTAAAAGTGTGTGAAAGAGCCAAGCTTGCGGAGAAAGAAGCGTAGATATGTCCAAAACAAGTCGCAACTACCCTAGGTCACCCAAAAGTATAACTGAGGCACTATCAAATGGCTACATATGTTTAGTAGGAAAATCTTGTTGTAATTGGGTATCTATTTTGAGTAACAACTTGGGCCCCAAGAAGCTCATTTCATCAATTAAGATGTACTTAATATGTTTGAAGTCCTCTTGAAATATGGTCAATGGTTGTCCTCTTAATAGATTCATATCTCTAATTGGCATCTAAAGAGCTATATGCATTGTAGAGACACGTATATTGAAAGCAACCGCCCCTATTGGTGCCAAAGCAAACAAAGTATTTGTTCTTTGATTTGGCAATGTATTTAGTGTTCTTCAGATTTTGTCTATAATAAATGATTTACCTGTACCCATAGTACCTTGAATAATCATACACAATGCTGATGATGAAGATGGGCCAAGATGGTGTTGTTCAATGATATTCAAAGCAAGCTTTTTCTTCAGAGATAACTAATGGAAAAGTGTAGGTGCAGCTGGTGGGAAAAGATTATCTTCAACTATATGCAATTTACTTGTTGAGATGAAATATATAGCAACATTATGAAGATTATTAGAAACATTGTGTGTTCCCCACATGTGATTTAAATTAAAGTCCCATCTACCCAATAGTTGTAGCTATCTAAAGCAAACATTATTTTTAGCACCAAGGTGAGAAAGCAACTCCCATTCATATTCATCTGTGGGAGGTAGAGACTGGGTGTTGTCAGTATCACTATTACCTTCCTCTTCACTGGTGGGGGAGCAATAACTCTATTGGCATGCCAAGGATGATAGCTAGCAACATGAAATAGCCTCTAATTTTGTGTTATACTATCTCTAGTGAGGCCTATATCTACTTCAACATTTCAGAAAGGCTTGTATAGTAGCAATTCTTACCAAAAAAATGTTTCAAATGTATCACTTTTCTCCAGGGGGTAGACTTGAATAGCGAGTAAAAAATGATGATAGTAGCATGTGGTCGCAAACACCAACCCCCACCTTTGTGGTTTTTTTGTTATGTATACAATTGTGCAAATTGAATAAGGGATATAGTCTCCATTTCAGCTAGTCTTTGCAAGTAACAATGAATATAACCACTTGCAATTTCATCACCATTATTAGCTATTTTAAAATGGTGGAATATTTTTCTTCTCACATTCAAAGACAAGAAATGTTGGCTTTAGATGACAAGGGGAAACTTTTGCAGCATATGGCATGTTTCTTGTGTACCAATGTCACGATTTGCAACCAAGTTCATCATGAATTTCTGATAGGAAAGCAATGCTTTATCCCCAGATGAATTTGTACTTGCAAGCCTCTACAAGATACCAATATAGCTTTCAAACTTTTTTTCAGAATTTGATGCATATTTTGAAATCTAGAGTTTAGTACAATTTGTCTTGACAAGACTAGCTAGCAATCAATGTTTTCTCACCAGATTGCAAGCATCTTAGGGTTGTGGATATTAACACGATCATTATATCTTGTTGGTTTATAGGGTTTGTTTGAGTCACTGTCAATTACCAATGTCAATGATGGTTGTGCATTCCACAAAGCTTTGTAGCGACATTGTAATTTGTTTCCTTTTTCCTTAAGGAAATTTTACTAAGTACATTGGTTTTCCTCTACACTGTGTTCAACATCTATTCATAATCCACCATTAGATCCATTCAAGAAATTTGTGCACTATCAAGCAAACATGGGTGCTTCAAAGAAGAGTGGTGGACTCTTGATATTAGTTGTCCTGGGGAAAGAGGATTCCATGGTGAAACATAGCGATTGAAGAAGTTTTTTCCCACTGAAGCTCATGTGTGTTGGACCAATGAAGCCTTTCCATATTCGAGGCACCTAGAAGCCACAACAAACCATGGACATATGTTGATCCATGGTGTTGCGACTCACACGTATACTAGTAATCCTTTGTATGGAAAATGGTAAACTGCAAGTGCATGTACAAGGCTGTTATGTGTGGGTTATGGAAGACATTGTTTGTGAAGTGTCTTCGGGAATATGGCATATGTAGTTCGGCATGAGGATCAATTACCTTGTGTAAATTAGGCCATTATGTGTCTACAGAGCTTAGAGTGAAGAAGAGAGCTGGTGGATCATTTTTGTAAGCTATTGATTCCACTTGCCCCAATATGAGCACATCCCTTGCGAAGATGCACCAACGAGAACAAGTTGGTTTGCTATCTGGATGTTTGGTGCATTAGGAAGCAATTGCCACAAAGTAACCGTAGACTTTGGGATCCTTTCTTCCAAGTTTATTTTCATAAAAATGGAAGCTGACTATTGGCTTTGATGTCTCATTATCAAATTATAAAGGAAATATCTAAATCTGACATTCCTCCCAAATCTATTATCATAGTGTCTTGTCAAGTGCAATGCATATTTATGTAAGTGAATCTGTATGCTTCTCAATTGTAGGGGAATAATTGTTCTAATGGGGAATAATGTTGGAGAAACCATGCTTAATAACCCTTCTGTATTGGGGTATGTGCATGATCATCATGGAAAAAATAGGCCCTTAAGTGGGAAAAAATTTAGAAAAATCAGAGGTAGACAACTTGAAATAAAAATTTGAATAAGTTATCTATATTATTTCAAAAATATGTAAGAATAGAATCTATAGTAAATTGAATTTAGTTTCTAAACTACTAGGTTTATTTAAAAAAAAAATTGAATCTATTTGGTGAAAATTTAAAATTTCAATATGTAGACATGCAAAATTAACATTATCCAGTCAATCAGGTTCATACATCAAGGTTCCACATTAGGTGCATTCATCAATTAATTAAGTTCACCTTCATTCATTTATCAGGTAATCTCATTAATTTCCATCTCCCAAGGCCATTCATTCAAAATTAAATAAACATTATCATCAACCTTTTTAATCAAATAAATCAAATCCATATTTCATCCTTTTCTGATTTAAATTAATCAAATATTTTAGTCCTAAAAGTCAGAATCATCCTAATCATCATTAAGCTAACCTAATCCTAATTAGCCTAACCTAATCACCTATCACATCCTCTAGATAATCCACTTGCACAAATAAATCAGTTTATTGATTTATTAAAATCAACATTTTCACTCAACATGGAATATTCCATCAAGTTTGAATTCAAAACCTAGTGGTCATGTACATCCAACAAAGCAATTAATAAACTCTTACATGTCCCCCACTCAACATTTACTCTCAAATTCAAATTTGAAATTTCCCCCTCTTGGGAACATTTCCCAAATCTTGCACATGCATCAACCACTCACATGATGACAAGTGGCCTCTTTTCATTGGCCTGTTTTTTAGTCCCACATTGGTCCCTCTTCAACACTCAACATTTTAAAATCTACAAATAGAGGCTTCATCCTCAAGAAAATCCTCCACAACTCCACAATTTGATCCTCAAATCATATGCAAAGTCACTTTCCTTGAGAACTGATTTTGCTCATCCATATAATTCTTCATAGCAATTTCATCACTAGCTTATCTTGAGCAAGGATTGGGAAAGGGCTATTTTCTACAATAGCACCAATCCACTATGGAATAGATTATTCACCATGTTTCTTAGGATTTTAACTAGTTTGTTTTGTTATATTTGAAGAGCATAGGTGATTATTTCATAAAGAATACCTCTTGGTTTTCTTTCTTTTAACTAACTTCATGCTGATATTCCATGAAATATGATAAAAGTTGTAGATTTTTGGTGTTACAATTGGCACCCACCTTGTTAAGCATTTATTGTTTGATTGATTTCATAACAAAAAATTGCTAACATTGGATACAAGAAATTGCGACACATGATATTCCTCATTTTATTTTATTTGAAAACTTTTAAATTCCCTGTTAAAGCCTAGATGGTACCATTGCTAGGAAGGAATCAAATCTGGGTGGAATATCCATTTCTAAGCAATCTTTAGCTTGAGATGTAAACATGTGTACTAGTTTTGCTTGCAGATACCATAAATGACAACTTTTTGCTAACATGATATTTATCGTAGCTATTGTTTATGTCATATTTTGGGCTGTCAATTTCATATGACACAGAATCAGAGACTCCAGGATGAGTAGGTGAATCTAGCATATGACTAGATAGTGCAATATGTTTTGTATTTATATTTTTTTTTTTCTGGCATTGTATGCATACCATGAGATGTTACCTCATTCCTTCACTAGACAAAAAATCCAATTAGACCATCCTTTTCATAGGAAATAAATACATCCAACATTTGAAATTCCGTAACATCTAATGGGCATAGATAAATCACAACGCCTGGAGCAAGTTCTGCATACCCTACCCGCTTATATTGCTTGAAAGAATTAGCAATCTCCTGAATGTTTGCTAGTCTATTCTCCAAAGAAATAGTTTTACAAGAAATTGAAATCACCATGACTACACGGCTCTGTGAAAGGGGTAGCGCTTGAAGGAACTTTTCAAATGCATCAAGCCTAATCAATCAATGTGACTCTTGAACACCCTCATTCTTTCCAAATCTCTAGCAAAGTAGTAACCTGTTATTTATCTATGTATCTGGGTTATTCTTCATTTGTCTCTGCAACAATGAATTGTCATATGCTTACCTATTATCTTTAATTCTTAATCGTACTTCCATTATATGCTGAGAACAGTCTTTTGATTGTCTTTTTCTTTGATGAAAAACTTGAATTTCTATTTCTCATTTCTTTGAGGCATTCTGTCAATTAATTCATATGCTCTGTCTATGTCTCCACGTCGCTTCATATACATATCTATGGTGGCACTTGCAACTACTACAAAAGTACCTAAGTTGTGTTTTAAAGCCTCATGAGTGGCGTAGGTACATAGAAGGGATGTTGGGAATGGTTATGATGTTTGTCTTTACACCTGCCAACTGTATTAGCTTGAACATTCATTTATACCTTGCAAATTGTGTATCCTGCTTTCTTTTTTTCACCTGCCAACTACATTCATTCCCCTAGCGGTGGGTTGATGGGATGTCGATTGGAATGCTAGGATTGATTTTGTCTGTTTGCTCACATAAATATATATATGTCTATCTCCAAGAAAAGTTTGTTATCTGAAAAGCAGGCTGCGTCTATTTTAGCTTTTTGGCTTAAGCATTTTGAAGATTCTCATGCTCATTTGATTTAACTTTGTTAGCCATTTTAAAGCAGCCTTCTTTTGAATGACATACCAATGGTGGTTATGATAGTAGGAGAGTAAGTAAATGGCTGAAAGGAGTGGCGCTGGGTTATTTCTTTAATAAAGGAGTGAAATTTCAAACAATTATTTCTACAAGTTGCAGATGCTTCACTGCACGGTTTTTATTGCAATACAAAGCCTTTCACAATAAGGCAATGGTTGTTAGTCATCCTTCCTATTATCACTAGTAAAGCTGCTTTACTGTGCGGTACCTATTGTAATGAAAACCATTTCATTTCAAGGTAATGGCTATTTAACTTTCATTCCTCTTACCACTGGCATCAAAGAAGTTTTGCAGCAGAAGTAAATGTTGCTTTCTAAAACCCCTTCAATGTGTGCTTTTTGTCAGTTAATTTGGTCGTTGCATTTGATTTAGCTTTTTTACCACAATTTTATTGATCAAATTTAGTTGATAATACATACTATTGATATGATGGAGATGTCTAGATAAGAAATCTATGCACATTTAATTGTCAGCCACCTAGAATCAGATGGTAGGAAGAAATGTCTTGCAATCCCTGTTGTCTATGAGATAATATCCATTTGAAGAGTCTTATCAAGCAGTAAAGAAGCAGCAGAGAAACAAAATGTGGATGGAGGAAATTGTGCTGCTCTGACACTTTTCTACCTGCTAAATCTTGTCTGAGGAATTAAATGGTAGAATCTTGTTGAAGACTTTAATTGTTGTCCCAAACTGAAGCTACACATAAAACATTGATATATATTACACTACGTGCAAACATATCAATGGGTGTCATATACAAGACAGATACACAATCAAGAATATCAATCTAGGTGTTAGGCATAGTAATTACCAGTAGAGATATAATTTCATGTCTGGGTTGAATATTGGGAAGTCAAGCGTACCTCGTGGATGGAAGGTAATAATACTCAAATCTTTAGAACAATGGGTAATGATGTTCAATATATATATACTGATATAAATTTCCGTTCTTTCATAAAGAGTGCCAATGTCATTAATATTGATCCCTTTTCTCATTGATATTGTTAGTATTATTCATATTGCTATCTTTTTGCAATTAAATATTGGCTACACAAAATGAGGAAGTCTTTCTATTATTCATATTGTTGTTCCTAACTCATTAATGGTTTCTTTCTATTTGTAGGCTCAATCAATGAGAATCAAGATGCCATCATAACAAAGGAATAATTTTTTTTTGTTTACATTTAATCACTACATAGATTGGTTGCATTGATCTTTGACCAAACTTTCTACCTAAGAACCTTCATATTGTGAAAAGAGTGTGGAAAGCAAGATACTTATGGAGGAGTCATTTATTTGTTAAAATCATTGGTCTTTCTATAATTAAGATCAATTTATTGTTTGAGGATAACGATATAACTTAATCCTCACATGATTGTTTTTATTTTATAGGAAAACAAACAAGAACAAAGAAGGCAAAAGGAAAACAAAGGTACAAGGAAAGTGAAGGTGAAACTAAGGTAAACAAGAGGAGGAAAAATGAAGATAATGTCTTGAGAAGATTAAAGTGTTCTTTAACACTTTAGTGTTTGTTTTTAAACACTTTTTTGCGAAATTGTTTATCTTTTCATTTTAGGATACTAATTTTCATTTGGGTCTAAAAAGAACACTTTGATTTTTCATTTGCAAATGGCTAAAATTGAAACTTAGACACCTACTAGATTTCAGTTTGGACTAAAATTGAACAAAGCAATCTTCATCTTTCCTTTGGTCCTTAAAACAAATCAAATCATTGCTTTGAAGGATAAAATGAATGTGTGCCTTTATTGTTTTGTAATTATTTATACAAAGTAATATCACCAAAAGATGTATGTGCTTCTCTCACACCTCATGGTGATCTTGAGAATCAAAAGGCTTTTGGTGACATTAAGTTGTGTAAATAATTTCCCATACACACTTCGATTTGGGTTTAAAAATTGAACATCTTGTGTGAGTGTGAGTAGAGCATCATCGCATATATTCTCTTTCTTTGTGCCCTCAAAGATTGATCGAGTTACAAATTTTTTCTTTGCTTGCTCTTGTTTATCCTAGAGGGTCTGCCTTGGGGAAAAAGTACTCACCCAAGGGAATGACTCAATTGGTAACACTTTGAACCTGAGAGTTTTTCCAACTGGGATATAAATCTGGATATTGGAAGAAACACCAATATCATGCGGTTGACTCCGACAAGATGGATCTGAAAGGGGACTCTTGCCACGTTGGGTCAACTCCTATGAATGAAAATTTTAAAATAGAACCCCTGTTTGTAGTGGCCAATTGATCCATTGAGTGATTTTATCAAAGTGGTGCATTGGAAATTAGATTCCAAGAAGTTACTTGCCATGTCCGATCTTGGGTGAAATATAGAGGTTAAGACTTCATTCTTAACATACCTTTATATTTTATCCTTGGTTGCATGTAAAATAATCTCTTCTATGAAGGGCATGAGGCAAGCCCACTAAGAAAAACGTACCAATTGAGTTAGGGTGTTATATTGCTTGTGGTTTAAAAACACAGTGCTTTTATCAAAAACATTTGAAAACCAACATTCAACGAATCATCAAAATTGAAAATCCTTTAGGAGAGGAAAATATCCTTGAACAAATTCACATGTTATTGCTTTCCCTTGGGATTTGTGTCCTTAGAGGCATCTAAACATTTGGATTTCATCTCAATTTGCTTCTACTAAAGTCAACTTTAGGTAACTCTTGCCTCAAATTTCCTTGGTTTTTGCATAATACACTTTGTGGGATAAGGGGAAAGTTGAGACAATAGACATCTAGATTCAAAATCTAATCAAGAGTGTGTTTGTGGTAAAAATAATCCATTAAGCAAAGATTAAATCAATTGGACCCCACACATGTGCTTGGCATCTTTTGGTCACATGGTTTTCATGCAAACATTGGTCTTTTGATTTTGAAATACTCTTAGAGAAAGGCATGTTCTTCACTATCTTGGTCTCGTAAACAAGTCCTTCCTAGGTTCATTTAGGACGAAATCAAACACTTCATTCATCCAAACACTTATCAAAACCCATCCCACCAAATAACTTTAGAGCTTTGGAAACATCATTCTAGACTTGGGTAAATCAATTGTAATAAAAAACACCTTGTTTAGTTAGGAGTATGGGAATGCATCCTTTCTCATACCTCTAGTTAAATTAGCAATCCTTTGAGAAAATTCATCCTAAGATCACATCCAACATCTTAGGGTTTACAAGTTCATTATCCAAATCAACCAATCAAAATCAAATGCTAAGTCTAGCATTGATCCAAAATCCCTAAACATTCAACACTCATATCATTTACACCTTTCATCCTTCATCTTGTCATTAGTCCTAAGAACCTTAGAGGTCACTTTGGCAACAAGGTCAAAACACAAGGAGAACATGGAATATAAACTTGATCCATTCATCATGATTAATCCAAGTCAACTAAGCTATCAAAACCTTACAATGCCGATTGATTATCAACACTCACATCTATACAAACCATGCATGGGATCATTACCTTCTACAAATGTCAATGGTACAACAAGTGCAAGTATGCCCAAATCAAAGATTGGAACACATTTCTCGATGGTAGATCTAAATCCAAACCTACAAGTTTTCCAACTGAACAATCAAAGCATGAGCCTCCAAATGAACAATGTCATCCCAAAAAATCCCTACAAGCCAAATGAGAATGTACCAAACACAAGTTTTCGAAACATGAATCCATAAAACTTTGGGATGGATACATTGGAAAATCATACGAATATTCCAAACATGAACAATGGTCAATTTCAACCTATCATGCCAAATATAAGTGTCATCCCAAATCAAAACATTGTCCAAAATCAAACACAAGTACACACTCAAAATTTTCTTAAACAAAAGCCAAATCAACTATATCAAGGGAGTCAATATCAAAATCAGGAACAAATCTGGCTAGATCAAATTGTTGCACTTACCAAAATAGTTGAGTCATTGCACCAAGAGACATCTCCACCACCATTACCTATATCAACATCATTCCTTGGTTTAGGGCTTCCCCCTTTACCTAGCTCCAATCACTCCATCCAAATCAATCCACCTAACACCAATCAAGCCATCACATCAAATCCTTTAAATATTCCATCAACATCGCACCAACAGATGGTATCTAATCCAATGACAACATCAATCATGAAAAATCAAAATATAGTCTCTCAAGGGCCTATCACCTTGGTCATTCCAACCATACCTATCACTTCAATCACTCCAAACACCACTATCATACCCATCACATCTCAACCCCTCACTACCATGATTTCTCTAAGTGTGTCTCAACCACCCATCACCATATCCAACACGATTCCAAATACACCACCACTACCACCAAAACCAAGAACAATAAGTCAATATCCTAACATCGCACTAAAAGAACATCAAGCCTACCAACAAGCACTTCAACAATATCAGGTGGCTCCACAAGCCGCTCAAGCTGCCCAAGCCTCTCAAGCTACACAACAAACACACGCTAAAACATGAAAAATGACAACCATTGGCGACAATGATCAAAATCTATCAATCAAAGAGCACCTTGAAGCTATGTCTACTTCATCCAATGATCAAATCAACATAGGTCAAGAGTCACTTTTCAATCATGATCAAAATCCACCAACGATATCCAACAATGATGCAATTCAAGAAATGTCAACATCACTTCACCCTATGGTTGAAGGCATTGGTAATCTTGCCATCACAATTATTGAAAATAGTGTTCAAAATCTCTCAATTAAGGAGCACATTGAGGATGTTTCTACCCCATCTGATGATCAACTCACCATACATCAAGAGCCACTCTTTAGTGATCTATTTCAAGGAGTGTTAAGATTATTTGATCCTATTGACATAATAAATGATCCATTGACCTATGATCATGTTGAAAATGTCTCCACATCGCCTTATGAGTTACAGGACATATCTCAAGAATTTATTCCAAAGCATGATCAACATCTTTCACTAAGGTCTAGCAATGGTCCCTTCCAAGACATGTTGACCCCCTTTGACCTCATGGTTATAGATACTAAAGGAACCCTAAACTTGACACTTGAGGATATTGATCCACTTACCATGTCCAATGATGACATCCAAGAACCCCTTATAGGCAATCCATCCTTTGTAACTAATCCATGTTAAGAACTTGATCCAAAGCATGTCGAAAGCAGCTTCAAAATCATTCAAGATCAAGAATTTGTATCTTAAAGATACTACAATAATCTAATGGACACTCTCTTATCTATGCAAGATGATCATATCCATGTAGAACATACTCCTCCATCTACCCATGAGATGCTACCTATGGATGGACACGTAGATGATCTTCATCTAGAACAAGATTGTATTACACAAAAGAGCAGATTATTAACTCCTACAATCAAGCTGAGTTATCAACATCAAGATCAAATATATCCCAAATACAGACTAAGGACATCATGAATAAAGATATTCAATATTATCCACTCAAGGAAATCGGTCAGATAAAATGAGACATTCTAGAGTTAGCAGAGCAAAAAATTGAACTAATGTCATCTACAATGGCTATCTATCAGAGAATGCTTATAGAACAAGAGCTCTCTGAACAGGAAGAATCAAAGCATGAAGGTACTACTTCTACAATACTGGGGTCAACTTCGTCTCAAGAAAATGTCAACATGGGGAGCATGAAGAGTCCTTGTGATGAAATTGATGCAAATACTACAACCAACCATGTCATAAATCTTCATCCTCCCATCACCCCATCCATGAATTGGGACCAACATCAAATGAAATATTTGAATCAAAGTACAAATAACGTTATCAAAGAAAAAGCTGGAAAGCATAATGGACAAATCAAATACAAATAGATACCAAATAATACAAAGAAGGATTATCCCTATCAAACTCCATCAGTCAAAGATACTATGGGGCAAAATAAAAAAGGGAAAAATATCCATCAAAGATTTCCACAAAATAAAAAGTGGGCTTTTCAAGTGACATACAAAGTGTATCAAGCGATTGGTCCTAATTCCACACACACTTTCATATCCACCCATCATTGCTCATCTACCCAAGTTTGGAGAGTCAAAGATTCCAAACTATCAACCAATCCATCTTTTATCCCTAAACACACTCCATCCACGCCTCCACGCATGATATCCAATTCTCATATTGATCATGTATTGGAACGACCCTTCATCATAAGGATTCTGAAGGCACTCTATCACGATGTGCGCACAAAGAAAAAGTTAACTCTGGTATCGACAAAGTAGATCAACAATCCCAAAAGTTGTATTCAAGTGCATATATCTTGGCAAAGCAACTTCTTCAAGCAAGATATCAATGGCACATTATGACATAAGCACCTACATCAGCAACACCTTGTGATTTAGCATGAGCTTAAAATCTTTCAAAAAAATAAAAAAAATCAAAAAATATGAAAATCCAAAAAAATCAAAAAAATGATTGAAAACAGTAAAGAAAAAAAATTGTCCTCTAGTGAAAACCACTACGGTGATACTTTGGGCAAGACCATGATGAAAACCTAGCAAATAGGCATCATGTGTAGAATCAAGCATCTACGTGTGCTAGTTGAGTTGAAAGCATTTCATCCCATCCATAATAAATCTAGCATTCCATCCATCTTAACCATAATAAATCCATTCATCCATAAACCATTTATCCAATCCATTTTCATCCATTTGCATCCATGGTCCAAGTTATCTTGATCTTGAAAAATTTTGGTGCACACTTTATGCTTGCTTATGGTAAACATCATGACATGGGTTGTTTTCATTGTCCTATCCTATGCAACATTATATGAGCCATGAAGCATTATCTAATGAGCATTTTTTATCCAAACACCTTATCTTATTGCAAGATAATCCATATCCATCCATCCATACACCTATCCAGGCATCCATCCATTGCATTTTGTACATTGCTAGACACTGGGGGAAGATATTTACATCTTGCTTTGAGAATAAATCTTGATCTATATCCTCCAACTTATGCGGTGATCCGAACATTGGCAAACATGAAACCAAATTGGTCAAACCACTTGTGAGAAAACATCCAAATCACTAGCCCATGGCATATTTTGACAAGATGTTCCTTATCAGTCTTCATCTTTCATCGAACATCAATAAAAATAATCAATATCAGTCGCATCTAATTTGTACATCAATGTCACATCAAATCATTCAAACATCTTTTGTTCCAAATCAAGCTTCATCAATCATGATCAATCAAATCCAATAAAAAAATCATCATCTTGGAATATCCTTCCCAATCATTGTGTTGCTTAACACTATCCTTGCATTGTTGTGCATCCTCAACAATGTTATCATCATCAATCCCATCAACATCTCAATCATTGTGTTGTTTAACACTATCCAGGAATTGTTGTGCATCCTCAACAATGTTATCGTCATCAATCCTGATCAATCAATCCTTGCATTGTTGTGTATCCTCAACAATGTTATCATCATCATCAATCCATTGATTCGATCAATCAACCTTCGCTTGGTTGTCAACAAAATCCCAAAATAGAGCATTGATAGCATCAAACATGTCCATATCCGAAATGTCAAAATCATGCAAAAATCCAAAAACATCCAAAACATCAAAAAATCCAAAAACACTCAAAAAATAATAAAACGTCAAAAAAATTGGAATCCAAACTACATCATCTCTGAGCTTAAACATATGCAAGGCTTATCTTTGATCAGCCCCCGAGACACAAAATCCAAAAATATTCAAAACACATCAAAATTCAAAAACATTCAAAAAAACATCAAAATCCAAAAACAGCCTCAAAACATTGCAAAACATCAAAAACATCCAAATATTTGAAAAAAATCATCCGTCCCATTTTGCTTTCACCAGCAATAATCAATCATCCATAATAAACTGATCGTCACCTTCATCCTTTGGAAAAACAAGCTGAAACAATCATAATAGTCAGCAAAAGGAAGCTTCAATTGTAAAATCAAATTCCAAACAATAGACCTCTAAAACAAAATAAAATTCTTGATCATTTTCAAACATGTCAATCAACTTTATATCATTAGCCTATCAATCAACTTATCAAACCATCATCATCCTATACAATGCATGTCCTAGGATATATCGTTCTGACAATGGGCATCATTTTGGATATCACCTTGGATTCTTATCCTATCAAAAAAAATCCCTTTGGCTGAAGGAATGAAGAACATTGACTTGTTTGCGTACTTGATCTTTTATTTTGATTTATCTTATTGCGCTCATTCCAAGGACCTCTTGATGATATCCGAATGAAGGATTTAGAGAGATAGGAATGGGGCAATGATCATTATCTATTGTCTGCTGTGCTTGTTGGACATTTTTGTAAAATAAATTGGTGAATACTTGCTTTGTTAGGTACTTCCTAGCAAGGTTTCTATATGTCAAGTGTGAACAAGAATACTCCTATCTATTTGTTGAGTCAAAGTCCATCACACTAGGCACAACGCCATCCTAGTTGTTTATACCTTGATGCATCGTACCTACGTGTGTTATCAAACATAAGGTAAGTAGCCCTTTTAAAATCCCAATGCTTGATAAGCAAATCTATCATCATCATCTATCATCATCATCATCTCTAATAAAGTCTTGACCAATCATGAGCTTGTGGGATCCTCTTGTCATCATCTTATTTCTGCACTAACATCATCATCACCAATGCATCCATCATACATACATCTTGCATCCACAAACCATCAGTAGTTGGCATATCATTCATACATAATAGGATACATCGATCATTTCACATGCATTGCATTTTCATCATCTTCATAATATAGATCTATTAGTCTAAGCATCTGCATAAATTATCCATTGCATAATCACAACATATCACATCATCCATCTCACCCATCATCACATCATATCATCATTTAAGTTGTTTAAGATAATATAGATTTGTTATTCTAAGCATCTTAAAATCATCTCATTTGCATCATCATCCATAACTATCCATTTTGAACCTCTTTATCACGAGATCAACCCTCAAATTGAATCTTTGCACTTGATCTCTCGAGGGGACAATGTACCAGTGTACTTCTTTCTGCTGGGGCACCCAAAAAATCAATTTTTTTTTGAATTTTGATCATGGTAAGATTATTCTTTGAACCAACACAACAAGTACATTGCTTCAAAGAGGGGCAAAATGTAGACATGCAAAATTAACATTATGCAGTCAATCATGTTCATACATCAAGGTTCCACATTAGGTGCATTCATCAATTAATTAAGTTCACCTTCATTCATTTATCAGGTAATCTCATTAATTTCTATCTCCTAAGGTCATTCATTCAAAATTAAATAAACATTATCATCAACCTTTTTAATCAAATAAATCAAATCCATATTTCATCTTTTTTTGATTTAAATTAATCAAATATTTAAGTCCTAAAAGTCAAAATCATCCTAATCATCATTAAGCTAACCTAATCTTAATTAGCCTAACCTAATCACCTATCACATCATCTAGATAATCCCACTTGCACAAATAAATCAATTTATTGATTTATTAAAATCAACATTTTCACTCAACATGGAATATTCCATCAAGTTTGAATTCAAAACCAAGTGGCCATGTACATCCAACAAAGCAATTAATAAACTCTTACATGTCCCCCACTCAGCATTTCCCCCTCTTGGGAGCATTTCCCAAATCTTGCACATGCATCAACCACTCACATGATGACAAGTGGCCTTTTTTCATTGGCCTATTTTTTAGTCCCACATTGGTCCCTCTTCAACAATCAACATTTGAAAATCTACAAATAGAGGCTTCATCCTCAAGCAAATCCTCCACAACTCCACAATTTGATCCTCAAATCATATGCAAAGTCACTCTCCTTGAGAACTGAGTTTTCTCATCCATATAATTCTTCATAGCAATTTCATCACTAGCTTATCTTGAGCAAGGATTGGGAAAGAGATATTTTCCACAATAGCACCAATTCACTATGCAATAGATTATTCACCATGTTTCTTAGGATTTTAACTAGTTTGTTTTGTTATATTTGAAGAGCATAGGTGATTATTTCATAAAGAATACCTCTTGGTTTGCTTTCTTTTAATTAACTTCATGCTGATATTCCATGAAATAGGATAAAAGTTGTAGATTTCTGGTGTTACACAATGCAGTAGTACTTAAATTTCAGGGAAAAAATAAGAAGTGGGTGTCTGTCTAACCACCCTAACCACAATAAAATGATAATATTTTTTTTATAAGATTTTAGATATAAGTAAAAGACTCATGTCCCAATGTGATGCATATTTTTTTGTAATTTTTTTCCAATTAAATAATTAATTATGAATTTTTTATTACAACTTAAAAAGTATATAAAAACTCATATGTCTGACCACCTTAACTTGGTCAAAATTTCATGATTTTTTTTTTAATCCTATAGTATGTGAAGCATAGAATGTGACACTTATTTCGGATTCAAAAAATGTGATACCATTAGAAAGCTATAGATGTTTTTCAATTAGCCTATCAATCATGAATTTAGTCATAATTCAAATAGAAAATGAACAATAATTATTTATTAAATTCAAAGTAAAGCATAATTTATATTGGTGGAAAGTTGAGTAGATCTCCTTTAAAAACCCATTTCGTTTCATGAGTTTTGGGTAACATAAAAGTCGTCAGCCACATGGGTCATCATATCACTTACATATCACCACTTTTTGGCCCATCATGATCCTGCACATACCCATTGTATTCATTGATAGGGTTAGAATTTATCTCAGGCCAAGGTAAAGTATCTTGACTAATGTCTTCAATCTACAAGGAATCTCTAATTTCCTATAATTCCTAGGGAGGGTTGGGCATCAATGGAATAAATGATGATGAGTGCTCAAGCATGGCTTCCTCATCAACAATAATTTTGAGTTGCCATTGGTTCAACTATGTAATGTACTAGCTCTTTCAGTATGTGCAGAAGATTGGAGATGTCAGTACTTGTACCAGGTAACAAATTTAAAGCATCATAATCAATTGCAACATCACTATAGTATGTATCATTCTCAATTTTTTATATTAATGCAGCCATGATGTTATGTTTGTCAACATAACAGTCATAGTTCATCCCTTGAATGCCAGTTCTTTGAACAATCACCACTTCAACATCATGTAGGTGACATGGTAATAAAATTTCAATGGCCATGATGTCTTGAGGGAATCTTATAGTATGACCACTATATTTGTATTGGCACCCTCTAGTATGGGTCACTTGTAAAACTAGAGCAACTCTAGCTATAAGAATTTTTTTTAACCTGAGTAAGCTTTGCAAGGATAGTAGATTGTGGTCCTAGATCTATCTTGTTTTCTAAACTAAATCCATGGATTCCCTTTTCAGAAGAACAACATAGAAAAATGAAATCCACATTGGATTCTCACACTTTCATGCCGGTGTAGCTTTCCTTGTAGACACTACAAACTTTCAAATTAGACAAAGCATCAATGCACTAGTGGAAGGATTGCATTGCAACATGAGGAGAATCTCCAAATAGGCTACTAAAGAAGTGGTGGGATGATGATGCAATTGGAAAGCCATGCTTGGCAAGGGTTTTTTGACATCTACAACCACCCATTGTTGAGGAACCTTCACTGGGAAGGTTGTGTGGAAGTTGGAAAGGGTTGTAGGGTGTGGGAAGTTATAGAAGTGAGCATGTTCTTCCAACGAGCTCGACAACAATTGTGGTGCATCTACTTGATCAAGCGCTGTCAAGCAAGGATGAACTATAGAAGCTCTTTGCTACAAGTATTTGGCTCAATGACTTGCACAAATATAGTTTTTATGTGGCACATAATAGAGTTGATTTCTTTGGTGTTTTGCTACCTCTTTCTAGTACAAACGTGATGTAGGACTGAAACTTGAACAAGGATAAGGAGCCTACAACCATAATATGAGGAAAATAATAAAATGTGTGTAACATGAACTTAAAGAACAATGGCATAATTAAAGAGATCAATCCAATTGAATATGAAATAATATAGCCAAAGCAAGAGAACAACTCTCAACAATTCCCTATGGAAAACAACATAAACTCTATAGCTCATTAACTATTTTACTACATTGCAACCATTGAAACAAAACAAAAGCCATAAATGAAACAATACTATTTTCAACAATGTCCCTGATGGAAAACCCACAAAATAGAATAATCCACAGTAATAAAACCATGCACAAGAAAAAAGGAAAAAAAAAGCCCCGCACATGCACAAATTATTTTTTCAACAGTGCCTTATGGAGAACAACCAAAGCATACATATATGCATATGTATATGTAAGAGTATCTATGCATATGCAATTCATTTTGGATGGATACTGTAATGAAGGGAAGGTATGCTATATTTTTTAAATGAGAGTGTAACATTGTTGTTGCTTATGCTTATGCATCTACCTTTCTTTCATTCCACTCTCCATATAAAAAATCTTCACCTTTTTGATTGCATATGCATATATACATATACATATACATATAAATTGCATATATTATGACAAAGACAATAAAGTGCTTGCAAACACCAACTTAAAGAGTAATAGTGCAGCTAAAGAGCAGATAGGAAATATAAAATGAAATGCAACAAAAGAAGGCCTGCTCTCCAACCTACCATATTGGTTGACCATGGAACCTCATGGGCTCTAACTACACCCCTGAGCAAGAACAAAAATTATCCACCACTTCGATCAATGGTGAAACGAATGTTTCTTATTTCACTTAATATATGTAGAGCCTATCATTCTAATAACTCATTTTTGAGGCTAAAATAAATAATAACTAAAAAGGTGCATCTAACTTCAAATACCTATATATTGGTGTACATTTTGTTTTGAAAGAACATATATAGGCATTACATTCCCTAGATGTATTTGTAGGAATCTATTGGGTAGATAAATATACACACAAAAAGAATGTGTGGGAATGTATGTATGTGAGAATAGGTATACTATCTACCACTCTAATAAATATAGAAATAAATGTTTAATATTACACTTAATATACAACCTACCATACATACCAATGTTATGTGTATGTAATCTCACAAACATACATAACTACACATATGGGAAATATTATGAAACACATGAAAATAAGACCTTCTCTCCACCCTACCATATTGGGTCATGGAGCCTCACGAGCTCTCCACAAACCCCCAAGCAAGAAAATACTTTATCCACCACTATGATCAATGGTGAAGCCAATGTTGCTTATGGGTATGTCCAGGATCATGATGGGCCAAAAAGTGGTGATATGATGGGTATGTGTAAGGTATGTGGCTGACAATGTTTTTTTTACCCAAAATTGATGAAACGAAAAGGGTTTTTAAAGGAGATTCTTAGATTTCCACCAATATAATTTATGCTTTACTTTGAATTTAATAAATAATTATTATTCATTTTCTATTTGAATTATGACTAAATTCATGATTGATAGGCTGATTGAAAAAAATCAATAACTTTCACGGTATCACATTTTTTAAATCTGAAACATATGCCACATTGTATGCTTTGTATACTATATGATTAAAAAAATGAATATCATGAAGCTTTGACCAACTTAAGGTGGTCAAACATACAAGTTTTCTTATTTTTCAAAATTGTAATAAAAAATCCATAGTTAATTATTTACTTGGAAAAAAATTACAAAAAAAATATGCATCACATTAGGACATGAGTCCTTTACTTGTATCTAAAATCTTATAAAAAATATTATCATTTTATTGTGGTTAGGGTGGTAAAAAAAACACTTACTTATTTTTTCACTGAAATTTAAGTACTATTGCATTTAAATTTCAAATTTTCACTAAATAGATTTTTTTTTTTAAATAAGGGTGGGTGCATGAAGTTGGCTTACACTTTTGTGGCCAATTCCAAAAAATATTGAAAATGAATTAATGCAAGCACATTATAACGTTCTCGTGTTATGCCATTTTAAAAGAAAAAAAAAGTGAATGTGATTCATTTTCTGTTGTCTATTTTTCTGCTCTGCCCCTGGCCAAAAACCCGCATTTTCATGCTCATGTTCTAGGAGGAGGAATTTTACAAAATTCATCAACAATAGTTGTTTTTTCTTTACAAATATGGTGCCACAATGACAAAGAGGTGCGAGAGGTAAGTATTGTTTGCTATTTGTTTTGAATATCTTAGTTTCAAGTTGATTTTTTTTGTTTTAGGTTAGATTTTATTTTTATTTTTTAAAAATTGTAGGAGATGCAAATGATCTTGAAAATCCTCAAAATCCTCAACAAGAATAGCAGAAAAATCCTCAAGAACAAAATCCTCAACAAAATCAACCTTGCCCACCAATCACTCAACACCCTCCTAGCACTCAACAAAATTTGAGGAGTGAAATTGAGAACCAAAAAAAAATTGAGGATTTTATCAGTAGGTTGAGTGATCGAAATGCTTCAACCATAGAAAGAATGACCCTAGAAAATTCATTGAAAGAGATGTTAAAAAATGTAGATTCAATTACCCAACAAATAACTAGATGGAAATATAGGAGGCATGTAGCTAGGGCATATTATGTAGATAAAATATCATATAAACAAGTAAAATATTTAAAAATTACTAAAGGTGATTTGTACTCTTTATTCACTGACCGTAGAACACATCAAAATCTTAGCCTCAATGCAAAGAGGTTTCCTATTCATTGGTGCCACCACCAAGAGATTAGAAACCCATTTTATGATAGGTGGTACTTGGTCTTTGATTACCCACCATGCAACAATTGTGAAGTCCCCAAATATTTTCTTAGGAAACTATACAGTGAGTTTGTATTGAACCAAATCAAAAATTATTTTGATATGATGGAGTTCCAGGGGAGAGGTGGGGGGTCAGATAAGGATAGGCTCGGTGCATAGCTGCATCCTGTGTGACAAGGGAGACGACCTCTCGCTACGGCACCTCATGAGCACATTGTTATGCCTATCATTGCAAAGGAG
>VDFB02000013.1:119600111-119611156 GCA_007258455.2 Sequoia sempervirens
GAACAAATTTGACTTGCTTTAGATATGTCCCTTGTACTACAATAGAACCTGCATGGTAAACATGAACCTAAGGTAAGACATATGAACGTGTGTGCAATATTTTCATGCACAAGTTTTGTACAATAAATATTTAATGTTTATAATGTAATGTGCACATGTGAATACAATGTACATATATAAAATTTTAAATTCAAACTCACCTATAAGAAATAAAATTCCATCACTTGTTTTAGGTTCCGTTAGCTTATTCCTCTCTTCTGTGCAATGCAATAAATAATAGCTAACACCTTCAATGTTTTCAGGCTCTGCTATGACTGCAAAAACATCTCCTATACACCAAATTTACACAAAAAAAATCTAAAAAAATTAGAAATGTCTCTAAAGATCTAACTAGATATATAATAAAATTTAATTATTGAAAACTTACACTTGCAAAATTTTTCTAACCAATCCCTGAAATATGGTCATAAATCAATTGAAATCAAAGGGAATGTCTTCAAATCTTTTCTTCCTCGCTTCATCATATGTTTCCAAACAAGTAGTTATGGCACTCAGATCCCATTTAGCAACATCTCCAAGTTCTTGATTGTTGCATGCATAATCGTGAAGCCTCATCCACTCCAAGGTAAAATAAGAGTAATCCCTTGTGTCAATATCCATCCATGGCTACTATCCTAACCCCAACACAATGCAAATATCTTGTTTTTCTAAATTCTTGCATCCATGTATCATCTTCTATCCACTTCTAGATACATATATACAACAAAAACTTTATGAACAACATATATATATATTTTAAATTTAAATAAATTCAAATTTTTGATTTAATGTAATTTATACATGTCTCGACATCTCCAAAACACTCTATGGAATGTGTCTGCTGTTCTTGAAGATGTGTTTACTGTTTGATGCAAAGTGTTTCTTGCACCATTCAACAACATCATGTGCATTGTCTATGCGATCTTCTGGATAACTCATTTGATGTTTTCTTAAAGATCATTTGATGCAAGCTCCTGCTCCATCATGCTCACCCTTTCCATGCCCACTCTAAAAAAACCTCCAAACATGTGGTATTTTGTAGATTTTATGATATCTACAAAGTGCATAGAATGGTCGTGAAGATTTGAATTGTGCCACACATCCATCTGACCATACAAAATGATTTTCAAATTTGACACCCTACTTCTCAAATTCTCAAAAACTATTGTAAAACAATGTTGGACAAAAAGTGTTTCATGCTCTTTATCATCACTAATATAAAAGTGATATTCTTTTTTAATGACTCGTTCTTCATCTATACTCTCAACACCATCCAATTCTGATTGTGCATGTCGATAACACACATGAACCATAATAGTGATCTACTTTGAAAAGTAATACTCTGATTGAATCTCCTTTTGATGTACAAAGGAGTAATTTTCTACAAAGTCAACTACTGATAGAACTGTTCCATGTGGGAAAGTATCTCTCAATTTTTGGAATTGTTGTGCTTGGCACTTAGCAAAAAATGAATGATGTATGTATGGTCGTATCAATTTTTGAAAATATTCCATAAATTTTCCAATGGGAATCTCCTCTTCTACATATATCAACCTTGTGGATTCTTTCCCAAAATTTGTTTACAACGTTACATACTTGTACCTGTGTCAATAAAATATGTGAATAACTAATAAACCACACTTGATCAATGAAACATTACATCAAAGAGAATCCAAATAACATGATCTATGAGAAATTGAAACAAATAAACTCTCAAAAAATAGTACTTACCTCTTGCAATTTACTGTCTTTGTTAGGTCAGTATCCTCAATTCTTGAAGGAAATTTAGCCAAATTTCCACATGTCTCACAAATTCCTTTTATGCAGTTTATTTGAGGTCCATTTCATGATCACATAATATAGAATTTATGAACAAACTTTCCTGTTTAGGAGGTACTGAAACCCTCGCATCTTTCTTCTCTCTCATCTTTCAAAACACCTCGATGAGATCAAATTCAATATGATAACGACAACAAGAAGTTTCAAAAAACTTGTTTATCTTCATATAATATGGCTTTAACCTTTGAAACATTGTTTTCCCAATCTTTATATGAGGATATGCATTACAAAAGTTCATATATATCTCAAATTGTGTTATGTCTAGCCAATGTTTGATATGATTTTTATAAATACTAGGCCCAATCCTGTGTCTCATTAAATCTCTAGTATTTGATGATGGACGAACTGACATGCTAAAACTGAGACCAAGTTCTAACAAATATCTCTAATCCGTTGTAATGGGAGCTCTATTACCAGCACTGCCCAATTGCTTCTCTCTAAACTGGCCATTTTCATCCAAAACTTTCTCTTTCTTATATTTTATCAATGTGGCTCTACTATAACCAATTCCTCTCTAGCTGAGTGCTGACATTTTTCTTTTCTCTTCTTACATCTTGATGTACAATAGATGTCAACATCACCCTCTTGTAGGTCATTTTTCCTTTGAAGTATTTCACTCCTTACTTAGAGTCTCTCGAGGGTTTTAATGGTGTCCAAATTGATATTTTTTAGCTTAATGCATCAAGCTCATTAATATTTTTAATTTTAAGAAAATATTAAAATCAAAGCTCTAGACTGTAATTTGTGCCCTTTAGAAAGAATTTAGAAAAAAGCAACATTAAAGATAAGATTTTAAGTGAATGGAACACTAATCCCAACTTACACCAACCAAGTACAAATGGGTATTTAGCTTCATGGAGATTCATTCATGGTTGGTGATGGTGCATGAGTAGGCTAATAGAGGAAGAAAGACCATATGTTCATTAAGAAGAAATTGGGAGAAAAAATAAGCTAAGTTTAAATTTGTAATGATAAGAGGATCTTGATTGAATTATATATATATAGTTCATATGAGAACCAAGGATAACATACTAGAGTAAATAAGCTTTGATAATAAAGGAATCTTGTAAGTATGGGGAAGAAAAATATATCAAACTAAATGCACTACCAAAAGATAGAGCAATTGGGATTTTTTTATAGGAAAGTGTGATATTTAATTGAAATCCTAATGTATTAATGTTGTATCTTCAACAATCTTGGAATGAGTACTTGGATGCCTATGTTGTCAAAAGATATTATTATTTTACTATTAGTTCTCCTCATGTTGAAATTTCCATGAACTAGTTAGGATGCAAATCTCCACCACTAAGCTACCCACCCACTTTATGACAAGTCAATTTATGATTTAGGTATGCTAATTTTTTGACACCTTCTTCACATTGTGAGATATTACCAAATAATTATAATGGTCATTTGGTTTTGTGTGGATCATGAACCATGTAAGGGTGTGTTTATTGATCTTACTCACCAATAAAATGTATGCATTGAATAATTTTTGTTTTATCATCATTTTATCAACAAGCATATGCATATTTGAGGGTTTATTTAAAATTGACTAATGATATGTTGATTGAAATTATAGGATACATTATTTTACCTTAATTTTTTGGTCTAAAAGACGAGGGAAGTTCTTATTCTATGTCATATTCTTTCTTCTTTGATGTATCTCATTTCCATTGGGTATCCATGGATAAAGCAATTATCAAGCAACATCATCTATGTCATGCCATCAAGGTAATTAAAATATGCCTTGAAACATCTAGTAAAGAGGTTAAGAATTGCAAGATCCAGAGATATGCCTTTATTTTAGATTGCTTCATTTAACCCAAAATAATTTTAAGAACATACATATATCCCATAAGTAAGGATTATTTCGTCTAATGAAAAATTTCAAAAGGAATAACAATGTTGGTAACAAGACAAGATGCAACACCTAGGAAATTCTAAAGGGTTTACAATTATTAGACAAAGTAAGTTATATGTAGGTTTTATATTATAAAATGATTCAAGAATCTATAAGGCCAAAAGAACCATAAGAAAATTGCAAACTTTAGTTTAGAAGCATAAGGGATTGGATATTTTCATTCCTAAACATGGTTTTCATAAAAAAAATTACTCATGTAGCAAACACACTATAGAATTCACAAAGAAGGTTAGGGGTTTTTAGCTTCATTTGTTATATGGAGATATTTTATTGTAATGTACGTAATCAATGATATGATTCTTGATTTTTTATAAGATTTAATATTATAACACCTTAACAAATCAAGCTAAGGACTTCTATGGTTCACTCCTACATGTATGAAATTTGCATACCTACAAGTTTGACCCTAAATTTAGCTTTAAAATTATTTTGTGATCTTGACCTACACTTCTAGTCTTAGGAATTCTATTTTATCTCCATTTTTAGACCAAGTTGAGAGCCATTATAATGTTTTTTGCACTAAATTGGAGGAAACTCCATTTTTCCTTACTCAAACCCTTGGATTATGCAAAACGGGGAATCAAAATACTATATTGAAAATGCTTTAAAAAATTTCAAACAAGTGCAATTTGAATTCAAAAATTTTTAAAAAAATTGCATATAGGGTTTTGAAATTAAACAAATACATGCATTTTGAACTCTAAAAAAATGGAATTTTAAATACCTCATGCTTAATAGTGGTCGATATGTGAATTGGAATGATGAAGTTTGAAGAGAGGAACCAAAATTTGCTTTTGTCGGTGAGAGAAACTTTGTTGGGTCGCCGTCATGGATTCTATTTGCCGCGCGCACCAAGGAGATAGTGACTAGTAAAGTTCATAGTAAAAATGTGAAAATGAAAGCATTTTTTTTGTTTTAGTCATATTCAAGCGGTTCGGCCGAACCCACTTAAATATTGTTTTTCCATAGGGGCGGTGACTGGTTCGACCGAACCCTATGGTTCAACTGAACCAGTTAAATGGTTCAGTCAAACCATAGGATTCGGCCGAACCCATTTGATATGAGGAATGGGAATAAGTCAAATTTTCCTTCCTCTTAGAAAGTGTAAACCACTATTCTAAGGTGACCCCATAATAGTAAGCAACAAGCTATAGTCTCATGGTTTTTTTTCATGCAAAAATCAGTGTGATTGTATTCACATTTTTTTGCAGGTTATAAATATATTTTTTTGGAAATTTTGCTGTTTGAAATCGGAAAAAATCATTGACCAAAAGGTCAAATATTTTGTCAAAAAATCAGGGAAAAAATCATCTAGCCTATAGACTTTTTAAAAATTGGGATTAATTGGGATTTTTTGTAGATTTCTGCTTCTATGGTTTATACACTTCAATTGTGCAGTCACCCTTTGATTCTTTGAAAAAAAAATCTTCCTATGCCATTGTTACACTATAGAGGTGAACCATATTTTGTATTATGGAGCTATAT
The DNA here is from genome assembly GCA_007258455.2 of Sequoia sempervirens. Lineage (NCBI taxonomy): Eukaryota > Viridiplantae > Streptophyta > Pinopsida > Cupressales > Cupressaceae > Sequoia > Sequoia sempervirens. Next base: position 119,605,399 of record VDFB02000013.1, read on the forward strand.
TAAGTTGCCACTCTGAAGACCAATGTAACAATGATACAAAATAATGTTTGAGACTACAAGAAGACATCAAAATGGCTAGTTTACTAAACAAATTCTTATTATTTATGAATAAACTTGATAACTTTACTCAGGTGGCTTCTTTTTCCAAAATCATACAAATTAAACCCTAGCATCAATAGACTATGTATATCAAGCTACCACAATTCAAGTTTCAATGATGAATATTCATCATGCATGTTTTAAATGACATTCAAGTTTATGGTGGTTTTTTTGTTTATATGATGATATGTGATATTCTAATCCTAATTCATGCTTCTAGGTTCCATAGATATATATTTTGTTTTTATATGTTTTTTGTACCAATGAACCCAAAATGAACTGAACCCCCCTCCCATTGTTTTTGGCCAAACCAACAAACCAAACCCCCAAACCTAAACCTCAAACCTATTCCAACACTCTTCATTCTACCTTCACCAAAACTTGGTGGGCACCAAATTGTAACGCGCCGACTTTACCCGCGTTTACTCCCTCAAACCTCTTTTCATTTCGAAATTTATTATTTTTCCCAACTAAGGGCATATCATGCACCATAACATGTAAGCCTCTATATGTAGACCTTTTGAACACATCAAAATCCACAATCGTACCCTTTCTCCAACCTATTCTAACTTATTTTCAAGCAATTTCTTCTTTTCATCTCTTCTAGCCTTGCTTTTAAGGGGCCTCAATTTTGAATTTTCAAAAGGGGCAGCATTAGTAATCTCTTCCAATGCCCTTACTAATTCTATTTTATTATTCCTACTCCCTATCCTACTTACATAAGGTCCATATCACTAAGACACGACCTGAACAATAGGTGGAATGGCCTATTTCAACATACTACACTCAAACCCTTAAGGGATCGATCTGATTGAACGTAGCTAAGAGTGATTCCGTGTGTTTTGGTGAGAAAGAGGACCATTCTTAGCATAAAAATATCTATTAACACATGTTGGAACAATACATTTGGTCACACGAGTTGTAGAATGAAAGTTGTACCACTTTGCAACTTTCCACTGCTTTGATTTGACAATTTTTCCATCAACTAAAAACTAGACACCACGGGAAAACCACTCTGAGATAACAAAAATTGAGAGAGGTTATTGTAGAGTGTCCCAATGCAATCCCATGGGATTAGACAAGAATTATCTAAGCATCGCGGTGTCCAAGTAACCTCATGTTGAAGTTTGCAGCCATTTTTCCTTTTGGACCCTTAAGGGATCGATTCAGTTGAACGTAGCTTGGAGCGATTTTGTGTGTTTGGGTGAAAAAGAGGACCATGCCTAGTGTAAAAATTTCTATTCAGATGTGTTGGAACAGTCCGTTTAGTCACATGAATTGTAGAACAAAAGTTTCACCATTTTGCAACTTTCCACTACTTGCATTTGACACTTTTTCTATCAACTAAAAATTGGACACCACAGGAAAACCACTCCAAGATAATGAAAAATGAGAGAGGTTATTTTAGAGGGGCCCATCATGATCCCATAAGATTAGATGAGAAGTTTTTAAGTGTCACAGTGTCTGAGTAACCTCATGTTGAAGTTTGCAGCCATTTTTCCCTTTTGATGCTTGAGGGATCAATCCGGTTGAACATAGCTCAGAGCGATTCTATGTGTTTGGGTGTGAAAGAGGACAATGCCTAGTGTAAAATGATTATTCAAACATGTTGGAATAGTCTGTTTGGTCACACAAGTTGCAAAATGAAAGTTGCACCACCTTACAACTTGCCACTGCTTGCATTTGACACTTTTTCCATCAACTAAAAACTGGACACCATGGGAAAACCACTCTGAGATAATGAAAACTAATATAGGTTATTGTAGAGGAGCCCAACACAATCCTATAGGATTAGATGAGAAGTTTCTATGCATCATAGTGTCCAAGTAACCTCATACTGAATTTTGTAGCCATTTTCCCCTTTGGACCCTTAATGGATCGATCCAATTGAACGTAGCTCTAAGTGATTCTGCATGTTTGGGTGTGAAAGAGGACCATTCCTAGCATAAAAATTCCTATTTGGACACATTGGAATAGTCCATTTGGTTTCATGATTTACAGAATGAAAGTTGCACCACCTTGCAAATTTCCACTGCTTGCATTTGACACTTTTTCCATCAACTAAAAACTAGACACCATGGGAAAACCACTCTAAGGTAATGAAAATTGAGAGAAATTAATTTAGAGGGGCCCAACAGAATCCTATAGAATTAGATGAGAAGTTTCTAAGCATCACGGTGTTCGAGTAACCTCATGTTGAAGTTTGCAGTGATTTTTCCCTTTGGACCCTTAAGGGATCGATCTGATTGAACGTAGCTCGAAGTGATTCCGCATGTTTGGGTGTGAAAGAGGAAAATTTCTAGAGTAAACATACCTATTCAGATGTGTTGGAATAGTTTGTTTAGTCACATGATTTGCAGAATGAAAGTTGCACCACTTTGCAACTTTTCACTACTTGCATTTGACACTTTTTCCATCAATTGAAAAACTGGAAACCACGAAAAAACCACTTTGAGATAAAAAAAAATGAGAGAGGTTATTGTAGATTTCCCCAACACAATCCCATAGGTTCAAATAGAGATTTTGTAAGCACCATGGTATCCGAGTAATACCATGTCAAATATTGCTACCCTTTTACACTTTGGGATTTGATGTTTCATTAAACTGTACGGTTCCGTATAGGGTGATTGTGCTTTTTTTTCAATGGAATTTTGTGGGAAAAATAATTAAATCCATTTTAATTTTTGTTTGGTTGGATTTCAAGTGATTTTGTGCATTTTAGAAGCCAATTACTGAGGGTCGATTTGTATACCCTATTTTAAGGGTTTTGACTGCATTAAAATGTCATATTAAGAATTTCACCCACTGTATGCTTCTATAACTTGATGGAAAGGCTTAGTTATGGTTATAAAACATGTGTACATAGTTTTGTGTGCAAGGGAGAAGAATAGAGGGTTTTTAGGTGATGCCCTAGATGTCAAATGGTGCATTTTTTAGTGGAAAATATTTGGGGGCAGCGATATCTCTTGAAATTTTAAGCTTGTGTAGACCTTTTTTAACATGTTTTAGGCTTTTGTTGGCTATGGGAAGTTTCGAGTATGGGTTTTCAACAAACCCATGCCTAACTTATAGTCTCCAAATCTCATCAAATGGGCTTATCTTTTAGAGAAGGTCATCCAATGGCCAACCAAAAATCAATCAAGCTTTAACATAGACCCTAAGACAAATTCCCAAGAGATCATACAATGTTTCTTTGTACCATCATTAAGATCCAATAGACCACCTTGCATAAATGCTACTAAATTAGCCTTATTTACAAAGAGATGACCTTTTAAACACTAGATCTTCACTCAAACTTTTGAAACAACAGTATGTTATGTGTCAAAACCTCTAATTCCATTATTTGTTTCTAGGTCCAAGACCTCTACACCCCTAATACACCAAACCCTCTATTTCAAGAAAAATACTTGGGGTTTTAATGAAACTCCTATCTCCCACACCTGCCATACCCAAACAAAGTGCCAAACACACTTACCAAACCCTAAACATGGTGAATAATACATTACATGGATAGTCCTTCCTAGATTTTGTCAAAACACCACTTGAAAGCCTCATTTTCATCATGAAAATACCCTACTGCAACCCTAGAACATCATCCCAAACACCCAACCTTGACTCCACAACATTATAATTAGGTTAGGCATGTATTTTAAAAGTTATAGGACCCATTCCATAAGTTCTAATAGGCAAAAAAATTGGAATGGGTTGAATTACATCATGAAACCCTTCAATCCAAGAACATTGTGAAAGTAGGTAGCAGTAGTAAAAACAAGTTAACCTTCTTGCTTGTCCTAAAGTTTGGACCACATCCATTACCTCCACATAAAACTTGGCATCCTTGGTCTTCTTGGTTCCCATGCCTTGATATGGTTATGCAAATGAAAATGAAGCAAAGTAATCATCTCCTTCTCCACTAGTTGGAAGAATGCATGCTTAATGTTTTGATACATGATATCAACTCCCTCTTTTTCTCTCATGTTTGAATATATAAATCTAGTATGGTGGGCCTCCATAGTTCCAGTTATATTTTTTCCTCTTCCACCAAATGCTAGCCTGATCCACATGTTTGCCAGCCTAATTGGCTTTGTTTTTAAAGATGATGTTTCTCTTGAGTCACCAATGTAGCTCTCTTTTTCTTTTCAGACTCTTTCATTGGTACAAATCGTCTCTTGGATTTAATCATATATACCACATGGTTGATGTCCTTTGAATCCAAGTTGCATTTAAAGGAAATTTACTTTACATAAATAGTGCTAGGGAATTTCAATGTTGCCACTGTAGTTGGTATTAAAGCCGGTACCTACAACATGAAGAGTGATTCTCATTCCTCTTCTACATTAGAGGGTTCATATCCTCGATTTGACTCTTTTGAATTATTAGAATCAAAATCACTAGCAGAGGCTTTGAAAGGAACTCCATGAAAACCAAGCTCTCCTACTTTCTCCCACCCTCTTTCCCACTTTCTCACACCCTCTCCCACCTTATCTCCCACTCACCCACTCTCCCACACTCTCTCCCACTCTCTCCAACTCTCTCCCACCCCCTCTCGCGCTCTTTGAATCTCTCCCACTCTCTACCACCTCCCACCCTCTCCCACTCTCTCCCACCATCTACCACCCTCTTTCCCACTCTCTAACTCTCTCTCACCCTCTCTCCCACTCTCCCACTCTCTCCAACTCTCTCCCACCTTCTCCCCATGCTCTTTGACTCTCTCTCCCACCCTCTCCAACCCTCCCCTCCCTCCCTCACCCCACCTCCCTCTCTCCCACTCTCTCAATCCTCCTATCCCTCCCCCTCTCTCCCACTCTCTCCCCCTCTCCCCCTCCTCGTCCCTCTCTCCCACCCCTTTCCCCCTCCCCCTCCCTCCTCTCTCTCCCACCTCCTTCAATCTCCTCCCTCCCTCCCCCTCCCACCCTCCCCTTGCCCCTCTCCAACTTTTCCTCTCTCCCTCTCCCTCCCTCTCTCTCCCTCTCTCCCTCTCACTCCTCCCTCCCTCTCTCCCACTCCCTTACATGACTAGGAGACCCCATTTCTTAGACCCATTTTTTCAAACAGGCCAATTTAGGATGCCAATTTCACTCACTACGTTGCCAATTTAGTGAAATTGGAAATGTAGTGGCCCATTTGAAAAAATGGGTCCAAGCAATGGGGTCTCCCGATGATTTACATCACTGAGAGACCCCATTTTTTCAAATAGGCCAATTTAGGATGCCAATTTCACCCTGTAGCTTGCCAATTCAATGAAATTGGTATCCTAAATTGGCCTATTTGAAAAAATGGGTCCAAGAAATGTGGTCTCCCAATGATTTACATCACTAAGAGACACCATTTCTTGGACCCATTTTTCCAAACAAGCCACTACATTGCCAATTTCATCGAATTAGCAAGCTAGTTTGTGAAATTGGCATCCTAAGTTGGCTTGTTTGAAAAAATGGGTCCAAGAAATGGGGTCTCAAGAAATGGGATCTCCCAGTGATTTAATCTCCAGGAGACCCCATTTCTTGAACCCATTTTTTCAAACAGGCCACTACATTGCTAATTTCAATGAATTGGCAAGCTAGAGGGTGAAATTGGCATCCTAAATTGCCCTGTTTGAAAGAATGGGTCCAAGAAATGGGGTCTATCAGTGATTTACATCATCGGGTGACCCCATTTCTTG
>VDFB02000013.1:119620849-119679722 GCA_007258455.2 Sequoia sempervirens
TCTCTACCACCCTCTCCCACTCTCTCACACTCTCTCCCACACTCTCCCACTCTCTCTCCAACCCTCTCCCACACTCTCCCACTCTCTCCCACTCTCTCTCACTCTCTCCCACTCCCACCCTCTCCCACAAGATACATGCATACATATAGAGATACATACAAGCATGCATGCATACATACATACATGACATGCCAGCATACATATACATACAAACATATCAACAAACATTCACTAAAGTGGTGTTTAACTAAAGGAAGACATAATGTGAGAATGTTATGTGTTACTAGACATGTTCCCTAGAGAAGAAAAAAATGTCAAAACTAACACATAATGCCCTTGCGTTATATTTTTCTTTGGTGTTTTCCTTGGAATACCATCCCAAAGGCTTGGAGGGCATTCCCAATGACTATAGACATGTTCTTACAAATTCTAGAATTTTTCACATAATCAGGTTTGTACTCACCATCAGGATTGCATCTAGTTCAATATCAACAAAATTGAACACATAGGTAACGTTAGGTTCTCTCTTAGCTTTCCAAGGATGTATTTTTTTTCACTTTCTGACAATGTTATGCCTTTCATCTATAATTTTGTTTGTTTGTATGTCTATTTTTTGTCAAAAAGCAGTGTTTGGTGTTTTTTTCATTATAAATTAACCGTTCATCAAAATTTCAAATAAATTACATTTTTAGAAACTAGACTCCATTCTACAATTTTTTTTTATTTAAAAAAAAAAACCTATTACTTTCCAAAATTTGTAGGGGGAGCACGGCCAAAATTCTACTTTTTAGGAAGTTCCCACTTAGAAAATTAGTAAAAAAACAAATATTCATTAAAAAATTATCAGAAAAATTGTGCATCAACTAGATATTGTTAGCTAACTTTTGACAATAGCGATTTTAAAAATACTACACAAATGTTCACCATGCTAGGTTTGTACAAGTCTTGCTATGTTATGTTTTTCTGACAAAAACAAAATCAATTTGTGTACATCTCTCTTTTGAATGCCTTAATCTCAACCATTTTCAAAATAAATCTGTAGTTTAGAAAGTATACTCGGAGAACTTCGATCCTTTTTTTTGTTCCATCTCAAAATTTTGAGTGTAGCTATCCTCAATTTCATATCTAAGGTCAGTATTTCCTGATTTCAAAAAAAAGTGGCCACTTAAGCCCCATTTTTGGGAACCATCTTAGTGTACCTACCCATAAACTTTGTAGTTTAGAAACTACATTCAATTTGCTACAGATTCTATTCTTACATATTTTTTAAATAATATAGATAACTTATTCAAATTTTTATGTCAAGTTGCCTAACTTTGACTTTTCTGAATTTTTTGCCACTTAAGGGCCTATTTTTTAAATGATGATCCTAAACATACCTTTATTACACCTAATATAGAGCCTCTCATTCTAACAGTTCCTTTTTGAGCCTAAAAGGAATAATAGCCAAGCCCTGGAAATTGACATCATACATTGGATGCATATGTAGGAATTTGTTGCTTGGAAATATAAAACCATGTGCAAAGAAAAAAAACCTCGCACATGCACAAATCCTTTTTTGAATAGTTCCTTATGGAGAACAACCAAAGCATACATATATGCATATGTATATGTAAATGTATCTATGCACATGCAATGCATTTTTGATGGAGAGTGTAATGAAGGGAAGGTAGGATGCAATTTTTAAAGGAGATTGTAACATTGCTACTACTTATGCTTATGATGCATTGTTCCTTCCTTCATTCCACCCTCCATCTAAAATAACTTCACTTTTTTGATTGTATATGCATATATACATATACATATACATATATTATGACAAAGACAATAATGTGCTTGCAAACACCAACTTAAAGAGCAACAATGCAACTAAAGAGTAGATAGGGAATATAAAATGAAACACAACAAAAGACTTTTTCTACTCTCCACCCTACCATATTGGGTCATGGAGCCCCATGGGCTCTCACCAAACTCCTGAGCAGGAGAATACATTGTCCACCACTTCAATCAATGGTGAAATCAATGTTTCTTATTACACTTAATATACAACCTATCATTCTAACAACTTCTTTTTGAGACTAAAAGAAATAATAAGTAAAAAGGTGCATCTAACTTCAAATACCTATATATCAGTGTACATTTTATTTTGCAATAACATATGTAGGCATTGCGTGCCCTAGATGCATTCGTAGGAATCTATTGCACATATATACATATATACAAACAAAAATAATGTGTGTGAATGTATATATGTGGAATTACATATAGAGAATAGGTCTATTGTCTACCACTCTAATAAATACAAAGATCAATGTTTAATATTACACCTAATATATAGCCTACCATACATATGAATGTTATGTGCATTTAATCTCACAAACATACATAACTACACATACAAAAATAATATGAAGCACACTAGAAGAAGGCCTACTCTCCACCATACCATATTGGGTCATGGAGCCACATGGGCTCTCAACAAACCCCTAAGCAAGAACATAAATTGTCCACCACTATGATCAATGGTGAAACCAATGTTTCTTATTACACCTAATATAGATCCCATCTTTCTAACAGTTCCTTTTTGAGGATGAGAGGAATAATAGCCAAGCCCTACCAATTGACAACATGCATTGGATGCATATGTAGGAATTTGCTGCTTGGAAATATACACACTAAAAAAGTATGTGTTGAAATGTATGTACATGGCATTAGATGTAGACAATATACATATTTAAATGAATGTAAAATTAAAGGTATACATAAGTACTAATGTATGTGTTGAATAGGGAAATCAAACTTCAATCTTTAGAGAAGCTCGCAATCTTAGCTCACAGCTCTGACAATAGGTAAAGCCACAAAAGAATGCCAAACAATGCCTTATTGAAAATTGCAAAGACTTTCACTACCTCTTCTGAGGTTTTGAATGGAAGGTGTTATTACACCATCACCACTACATGGAAACCATACAACAATTAATGTTGATGCTAGGAGGGTGGCCTTCTATGAATGTGCAAGTCCAATCATCCGTTGTGAAGTCTTTGTGAAGGTAGTTGGAGGTTATTTTATGTTTTTGCATGGGGCAATGATTCCAAAAGAAATACAAAAGTCTTGGTAATGGAACAATTGGTTGGAGTGATGGACAATGTATGCCCCCTATGTGTAGATATGTATGTATGTAATAGTAGATGCAAACAACCTTGCTTCCATAAGGAATTGTTGATTGTTGTTCTCTAGCTTAGGGAATACTATTTCATTTCTGATAAGGCACTGTTGAAAAGACTATATTGTTTCATTTTTGATAAGGTACTATTGAGAAAAGACTAAATTTTACATAGGTTTATTACTGTAATTTTTTGTTTGATACCAAAATTGTTCACTATGATGGACAATGCATCTCCCCTATGTGCAAATATGTATGTATGTCATAGTAGATGCAAAAAAAATTGATACATAGTGATCCCTATGTTTATTTTGTTGGGACATTCTTGGAATGATAAGCTGTATTTTAAGTGTTATATGGAACATTGATGCCACCATTGATCTAACCTTAGGAACTCACATGTAGCGGAAACATACTCTACACTCAACCAACACAAGAAGATTAAAAATATAGAAATAAAATGAAAAAATTATGGAAACCTCTAGTTTTATGGTTTTCCCTTATTGTGTGAACTTTGGCTAGAATTTTAATCAACCTTCCCAAATTTTAACACTTCTGGCACTTGAATTTTGGTTGGTAAAAAGGTGATAGACTTAGTTTATTTTTAAATTAAAAGTGTTTGGCACATTGATAGAGAAGGCCAACGAAATTAAACGCTAGTTGGGATTAACATTAATTGATATATGGATTCTCTATGGTGAAAATGTTTACAAAGTAATAAAATAGTCCATGTTCTTGTTGAAGGATAGTTATTTGTCTCAACCCCAATAAGGATTTGTTACAATTGGATGTTGTATATTAAGTGTTAGATGAAACATTGGTGAATTCCTTATTGAGGCCTAGACAAATAACAATGATCCTTGAAGCCATACAAAAACAACCAATAACGTCTAATCGAGAAGAACATGAACTATTTTATTACTTTGCAACCATTCCCACTACACAAAAACCAAAAACCATAGATCAAATAATTTATTCGAGGCCACAAAACAACAACCAACAATGTATTTATGAAGAATAACATAAACTATTTTATTAATTTGGAAAACAAGAACAATCCTAATAAATACACTATGCTACTCTCGAATAGAGAGACTACAATTGTAAATTGAAACATATGTACCTTTTATTTTGTTAATTTTTGCAAGAATTTTGGATGAATGGACATAGGGCCAAGCCATTCCAAGTAGCAATAATTTTTTGTGGAGAAATTTAAGTATAGGCCTACAAAAAAATAGTAATTTTCTTATGAAAAGAATAAACATAGTAAGGAGTATATACGAATATATTTTGCATCTAATTTCACATACATACATATCTAAACATAGGGATGAATGTTGTCCATCTCTAATTTCATAAACATACATATTTACACATACGGAAAGTAAATTGAACAACAACAAAAGGTCTACTCTTCACCCTGCCTTATTCGGTCATGGGGCCCCATAGGCTCTCACCAAACCCCCGAGCAAGAACATACATTGTCCACCACTATGATAAATGGTGTAACTAATATTTCTTATTACACTTAATATAAAGTCCACTATTTTAAGGATGCCTCTTTGAGGATGGAACAAATAACAACTATCTTCCCAAAACAATAAACATGGGAAGGAGTATATATGAATGTTGTCTATATATAATTTCACATACATACATATCTACACACAAGAAAAGAAGAATGAATCACTACAAAAGAGACACATACCTTTTTGTGTATATATATTTCCAAGCAACAAATTCCTACATATGCATCCAACGCATGCAATACATATATTTGTAGTTGCAAAACAAAATCTACATCGATATATATATCAGATGTTAAATGCACATATATATGCATTGTTGATTATTGTTGAATAGCTCTAAAAATATAATTTCTTTTATGATTTCCATGTAGGGGAAATGGGTGGAAAGCAATAAAAAAGTATACATATACACTTACAAAGGAAGATCTATATAGATATATATGCATCTAAAGTTATATGTAGACAACACACATATATATCCATAGGTGGAATTCAAACATATGAATGTTGTTTGCATCTAATGTTAGAAACACATGGATCTGCACATTAGAAATATAAATGAAACAAAAAAAAATGAGGCCTACTCTCCACCCTGCCATATTGGGTCATGGAGCCTCATGGGCTCTCAACAAACCCCTAAGCAAGAACATACATCATCCACCACTTTGATCAACGATGAAATCAATGGTCCTTATTAGACAAACTATATAGCCTATCATTCTAACAACTCCTTTTTTGACTCTGAAATAAATAATAACTAAAATGGTGCATTTAAATTTAGATTCCCCAAATAATATACATGGTGAGCAGTATATATGAATGTTGTATATGTCTAATTTCACATACATACATGTGTTGTAGAAAAAAGGACCCTTTGCTTGACATGGGATTAATTCATGATAGCATGGACTTAACAAGGTCTTAATATATAGTGTTGTGAAGCATTTTATGAATCCAGACAAGGTCTTGGACCCTTGTAAATCAAATAACATGCTTTTAATGATGTCTTATAAAGGTGTTGTAAAGTCTTGTAAAGGAATTTCACACTTTTCTAGACTTAATTAACCTATTTCTCCCTAATTCAACATTATAAAATGTGTTTAATAACATTATTACATTTGTCTACAAGGTTCTTAATGTAAACTTAATGATTAACAAGTGTTGTAATGTGTCTTGCACATTTAGATTAGTTTTTGTGCCCTTCTAGGCTATGTGGACCTAATTTTAATGTTGTAAAGTGTATTTAATCACACTTTCACATTGATTTATGTGTCCAAATCCCTATTTAACATTTACATCATCACTAATAGGTCTCTAATGACCCCTATTGTGCATCTCGAGGCTTTAATTGATCAAATACCTGACAAAGTTGTAATTTAAACCTTATTTCCTTATCCCCTAGCTTTTGAGTTGTTGAAATGGCCCCTGTAGGACCCATTCAACATGCATGGTGAATCAGTCCCATCCAGGTGGCACCCATTTTCCATGTGTGGTGAATGAGTCCTATCTAAGCCCATTTTGACCTTTGAGTGAGAAATAAAGTGAAATTTAATTTAATTTCACTACATGTCGACTTGTGATGAGGAATAATCGGGATACTAAGGCACAATTATATATAAATAAGTGTTTTTATTCTCATTTTACATCTAACAATTCATTCTTACATCTCTCATTATTAATTCATCTTATATCTTCTCATCCAAGTCAAGCAAGTTAAGGTTTATTCATTAGAATTCTTCAAGTTAGTTTTCTAAAGCATTCAACAGCTAAATCTTCCTCCATTGTTGCAGAATTTGAAGATCAAATAATCATGATAAGGTAACCATTTCCATTTTTACATGTTTTATTACTTTATTTCATTACTTTGGTTTAATTACCTAAAGGGGTTTGACCAAGGAAAACATCTATCTCTTAACCTTCAATAATTTTTCCCCTTTGCATGTGTTTGTGTATGTAAATTTATCGAATGGAAAGGTGAGGCAAGGTGTACATATATCATCAAAGTCATTCGAGGTGTTTCAAACCCTATTTCAAGCTTGGAGAGATTCTACAGGTCTAGTTTTACAGATTCAAATCCAAAGATTCATTAGAGACAAAATTGTAGATCCTAAGCCACAAAATGTTGTCAAAAATTTCTCTATTTTCTAGAAGAGGACTCATTCACCATTGATGGTGAATTAGTCCCATTTGTAGGCTTAAACAATGATTTCTGAAGATTTAGATACCCAATTCCTGAAATTGGTTCTTACACTTTCTTGGAAAAAAAGGACTCATTTACCATGCATGGTGAATCAGTCCCAATAAGCATTTTGTTGGAAAAAAAAAGACGAACAACTAAGAGGGGGCCGTGAAATAGTTGTCATAGAATATTAAACCTTTTCAAACTTTACTTAACTCAATCTTAAATCTAATGAATAAACCATAAACCATAAACAATCAACACATCAAAAACATAGAGAACACCAAGATTTTTTACTTGGAAACCCTGTTAAGGGAAAAACCATGGTGGATGTTAGTCCACTAGATTATACCCTGTTAAAAGTATAATGAAAGATATAATAGGAATGCACATTCATTTAGGCACACTTCCTAGAGCTCACTACTCAAATATAAGAGGGCTCACTACCCAAAAATACACAAAAATATGGATTAGATCCACAGAGTATGAACTGAGAAAATAGCTTCAACACAAGCCTAATTACAGTTCCACTTAAGTGCAGAAAACCTTCTTAACACTTCACTCAAACTTCTTCTGACTTTTCTCTCCAATCGAATGATTTGGACACTAATTGTACATTCACACTTTTTCTAGCATACATTCGATTTTATGCACACACTAACTTCACTCAAATAACCTCTCTTATATATCCGCAAGAAGGAATTACATCAACAACCTAGTTGGCCAGAAGTATGAAACATATTTTCAATGTCGGCCCAAATTTACAAATAAATTTTCAATGTGGATCAAACATCGTTAGCTAATATCATGATAATAAGCAAAACAATATCCCCGAGCGTTCCAAACATTCAAATTTTAATCTCCAAGGATCCACAACACATTACACCCATCATGTCAACCAAGAACATGAAAACCTAAACATACTGAGAAAAATATTCGACGATGAGCACACTGATTAATGTGGATGTACAAAAAAGATAGAGCATGATCTATAAACATCCATGAGCACCAAGAAATAATATAGAAACATCTGCATCAATGATAATTACTAGAATTATACTAACTTTAATCAAGAACACTGACAGAGACCACATAAACACTCTGAGAATAAAGATGTTCATAATTTGAAAAAATCTTCACATGGACCTCTGAAACTTCCAATGGATGGACTTATACACTTAGAAATAAACCATTTATTCAACATCAATTGATCTTCAATGTATAGAACAAGACCTTCATGACCTTCACAATTCCACTAGGAACCTGTAATACTTTCTGTTACAATTTTCTTAATATCCTCAACATACAAAACCTTCAATACATCAAATTCCAATAGTGTTGACATCAGTGACAACCACAAAGCAACAACACAACCACATCATCCAACACATTTTTGGTGTCTTCTACAAATGTTCAGAGCCTCATTCCAGCCTCCTCCAGCTTCCAAGTTCATATCTTCAACTGGGTTATTTTTTGTTTTAGTTTGTTTACATTCTTAGTCAATTTTTTTTTACTACACATTGTTTTTTCCAACACTTTTGCATTAGTTTAGAATACATTCCTTAATCTGAATTTTCATTAAGTTTCCACCATTTAAACACATTCACACACACACAAACATAGTTCACACCCCTCTTTCAATTTATTTTAGTGTTAACAAAGTCATTTTGTTCCATTTTCCTCTCCTTCTAGGTGAAAAACCCTAGGAAGGAGCTAGAGATTTTGTGGGTGCCAAAATATTTTTTACAATACATATCTGCATAGAGTAAAAGAGAAATGAAACACAAAAAAAGAAACGCATAATTTTTGTGTTTATATATTTCTAAGAAATATATTCCTACATATGCATCCAATACATGCAATACACATATATGTAGCTATAAAGCAAGAGTTACACCGATATATATATATATATATATATATATATATATCTGGAGTTAGATGCACATATATATGCATTGTTGATTGTTGTTGAATAGCCTAAAAAATATAATTTCATTTATGGTTTTCATGTAGTGGTGATAGTTATAAAGCAATAAAATAGTCCACATATACGACCACAATATTATTTAGCATTCTAAAGTTACCAAAGCAATTAAATAGTTTATATTATTTTTAATAAAGTGTTGTTCATTATTGCTTTGTAGATTCAGGTGCAATGAATATTGTGATCCACCACTGTGACAAGTGTTTTTTCAAACAAAATACATAGATATCAATACCTAAACTTGTCAATAGATGCAAGAAAAAATATAGGTAAGTTTAAAGCTAGATATATATGTTTGTTTCCTAAGCAAAGGAAATAAACATCACTTGGAACATCTTGCAATGAAAACATTGCTTCATGTATGAGCTGCATATATTGGCGATGGTTGCAATAATAGGTTTCATTCAAAACATAACACAATAATTGAGCATTTTGTGTTATTTTTGATAAGGCATTGTTCAGTGCTGAGTTGTAGCTTGAGCTACACAACATACATAGTTATCTACACCTATACTTGTCAATGCATGTATATATATATATATATATATATATATATATATAAAGTTTAAATGCAATTACATGTATCAACAAGTATAAATGTAGATATATATGTGTGTAAGTAGACTGAAGCTAAACCAAAAAAGTATTGCACAATAGGTAGACCACAATCATGATTGAACATCACATAGGAAATATTATAACAAAAATTAAGTTTTATGCAACTCTAATAAAATGAAAGAGAACCATATGTGACATGGCTTTATGAATGTAGAGGCAGGACTACATTTAACCAACATGAGAAGATTATAAAAAGCATAGATCAACATATTCTACACTCAGGTAACACAAGATTAAAACCAGAGAAACAAGATAACAAAATTGTTATTACATTTTGTATTTTAACCACGTGCAACTATTGAATGCCAACCTTATAGCCAACAACAATTATGAAGAGATAAAAGCATGTGGCAATCAAGATAGACAAGAAGAAAACACCTATACTAATATTTAAAACTAGACATATTTCTATATAGATAAACAAATGATCTCCTAGATACATGTGGAAAATGCATACACACACACTGACACATACATATAAACTATTAAATTTTCATGCACATACGCATATAAATGCATTACAGACACATCTATCTACATAGATCTATATCAAGATGTTGTATGCACTAAAAAATCTATTGTCAAGGAAATAATGAAATATATTTAAACTGATACATTTTGTTACGTTGCATGTCTCTTGTAGGCCAATGGAAGACAATGCAAGATAAAGTGAAGAATCTAGAAAAAAATTATGGTACTGCCCTAAATGCCAAACAACCGTAGTTGATTGTGACTTCCGGTATTTGTTGTAGCCAAAGATGGAAGTCCACATGGGTGAGATTTGGGCTACTAATTTTGATGAGGCTACAACAAGCATATTGCAAATGCCTATAAAATATCTTTAGATGTTGCAATATGAGTCTTCTGGTGTAATGATTGTTTAGTATGTTATCAATGGTGTCACCTACATTTCTTTTGTTTTCATTAACACTTTTTCTCAGCTAAGTCAAAGCAATGAGATGTTGAAGACTACAACATGACTCTAGAAGGACAACATGGCTCTAGAAGCAAAAGCAGGGGAAAGAGGAAACACAAAACATACCAATTATTGGCATCTGATATGTAGACACTTAGATAACTATCATGGTTACAAGATCACACTGACTTCAAAAATGCATATAATAGATGAATATGAAAGGAGGGAAAATTCAAGCAAGAAGCAAACAAAATTATATTTTTACTGAATATAAATAGGGAAGAACATGGAAATGTTGACACATCTCAAAATTGGAACCATTTTTTTCCTTAACACTTAGGCTACTCCCAAATGGCTAGAAAACAAAAGGGTGAAGGACACATAAATAACAAAAATATAAATAAGTTAGACTATATATTGCAAGGACCGCTAATTGAAACAAATAATTTTTGTAGTTTGTTGGATGCACATGACAAAGAGGCAATACAATTCTCAACAATAAAAAGGAAACAATGAAAAAACTTATAGGATTGGTGCTTGAGGGTTGTCCAACAGCTTGGGGAGAGCTAGAGTCCATCGAAATTGTTGGGGCTACTCTTTGGAAAGCTAAGAGTTGTAATTCCAACAACTGACTATGCTATCTATACCACAACAACACAAGGGCCAAAGGTTCAATTAAAGTAAAAACTGCTAACAAGCTCTATTCCCAATTTTTTATTTCAAAATTTTAATGTTTCAAATTTTTTGTAGAGACATTAACAATATGAGTGAAAAAAAATATATAGAAAAGGAACATTTGGAAAACCCTTTATAGATCATTTTGAAAACAGTCTATGTTCTTGCTAAACAACCAACCAAGAACATACATTGTCCATCACTATGATCAATGGTGGCATCGATGTTCCATATAACACTTAAAATACAACTTATCATTCCAAGAATGTCCCAACAAAATAAACATGGGGATCATTATGTATCAATGTTTTTTGCATCTACTATGAGATATATGCATATCTGCAGATAGGGGAAATACATTGTCCATCACTATGATCAATGGTGGGATCAACGTTCCATATAACTCTTAAAATACAACTTATCATTCCAAGAATGTCTTAGTATGTATCAATGTTGTTTGTAACTACTATGCCATACATACATATTTGCACATAGGGTAAATAAAGTAAAACATAACAAAACAAGGCATTGTTCATCATTGTGATCAATGGTGACATCAATGTTCAATATAACATTTAAAATACAACCTATCGTTCCCTATATGCAGATATGTATATATCTATAGTTTTGAGGTGATGAATACAACACAATAAAATAGTTAATATATTCTTTGTTTTTTGCCATAAGGTGTTGTTTATTATTGTTCTCTAGCTTTGGCTATAGTGTTTCATTATCGATAATGTACTATTAGGAAAAAGAATTTGTCAGTGTGCATGGGTTAGATACATTGAATTCTTATTTTTTGTGAGGTTTTTCTATTTGGGTCATTGTTGAAAACAATTTTGTTTCATTTATGGTTCATAGTTTGTGGTAATTTATTGTGAATTCCACTGTTGTCTACGACACTATTGAAGTCAATATTGTTTCATTTATGGTTTGCATTTGGTGCAAATTATTTCTATATTAAGTGCAATAAGGAAAATTGGTTTTACTAATGAGCACAATGGTGGAGAATGTATGTACTTTCCTAGGGCACTATTGAGAGAAGACTATATTTTTGCATAGGTTTATTATTGTGAATTTTTTGTGTTCTGTGGGTTTTTCCATCTGAGTCGCTATTGAAACCAATTCTATTTGGTTCATGGCTTCCTTTTTGTGGCTATGGTTGCAACACAATAAAGTAGTTAACATTATACAATTTATGTTGATTTCCATAAGGAATTGTTGTTCTCTAGCTTAGGCTATATTATCTCATTTTCGATAAGGTGTTGTTGAAAAGGATATATTGTTTCAATTTTTGATAAGGTGTTGTTGAGAAAAGACCATATTTTTTGTTAAAATGAATATTGTTTGATTTATGGCTTCCATGTGTTTCTTTTGCAACCATCACCCCATGTAAAAAAAAAAAAACCTCCAGCCACCTTCACAGAAGCTCAATAATGGGTGATCGAACTTGCACCTTCAAAGAAGCTCGCCATTGTGGAATCAAGATTAATTGTTCTATGGTTTCCATGTAGTGGTGATGGTTGTACAAAAGCTCACCATTGTGTCATCAACATTAATTGTTGTATGGTTTATGTGTAGTGGGAATGGTTGTAATAGCACCTGCCATTTTAAACCTCATAAAACATAGTGAAAGTCTACACAATTTTCAATAAGGGGTATGTGCAGGATCATGATTGGCCAAAAAGTGGCAATATGATGGGTATGTGGCTGACGACTATCCTTTTACCCAAAATTGATGAAATGAAAAGGGTTTTTAAAGGAGAATCTAAGCTTTCCACCGATATACATTATGCTTTACTTTGAATTTAATAAATAATAATTATTCATTTTCTATTCAAATTACGACTAAAGTCTTGATTGATAGGCTAATTGAAAAACATCTATAACTTCCAAATGGTATCACATTTTTTGAATCCAAAACATGCGTCACATTCTATGCTTCACATACTATAGGATTAAAAAAAGAAAAAAATTAATTTCATGAAGTTTTGACAAAGTTAAGGTAGTAGTCATACATACGAGTTTTTATATTTTTTTTAAAGTTGTGATAAAAAATTCATAATTAATTATTTACTTGGAAAAAAAATATAAAAAGATATGTATCACATTGGTGAATGAGTCCTCTACTTATATCTACATATCCGTATACATCTACATATCCATATACATAAACATATATGCATGCAATTGAATTTTTGGAGTGCATACAACATGTTCATACAAACATGCGTAGATATGTATTTGTAATGCATTTGTATGTGTCTATGCATGGAGGAGTAGTATTGCTAAAGCCACAAGTCAACAACCACCAATTCCTTATCGATAATAACATGAACTATTTTCATACTTTACAACCATCACAACTACACAAAAACCATACAATAATTAATGTTGACACCAACCTCCATTTTAATTTCACTTTCCTTCTTTATCAACTTTCCAAACTATATTAAGCGGAATAAGAAACATCAGTTTCAACATTGGTGGCAGTGGTGGCCAATGCATCATTCTGCTTGGTTTGTGTTTGGTTGTGATGGTTTTGCATGGGTTTGTTACTATGAATTTTTGTGTTTTGTGGGTTTTTTCCATCTGGGCCACTGTTGTAAGCAATGTTGTTTCATTTATGGCCTTCATTTTGTGGTGATGGTTGCAACACAATAAAATAGTTAATGTTATATAGTTTATGTTGTTTTTCCTTTTTTGTTGTGTGCCATATAATTTTCCCTATGTGTAGATATGTATATTTGTGAAATTAGATGCAACCAACATTCATATTTATGACAACCTACATATTAAGTGTAATAAAAAACATTGATACCACCAATGAATATGTTGGTCACAGACAATGTATGCAGGCTTGCCACAAAATAGCATAAACTATTTTAATATTATTTTATTTATAGCATTGGTTTTGTGGTGATGGTTGCAACAAATTAAAATAATTAATGTTATACAGTTTATGTTGTTTTCTCTTCTATTGTTGTGTTCCATTTAGTTTTCCCTATGTGTAGATATCCATATTTGTGGAATTAGATGCAGACAACATTCATATGTATAACAACCTATGTATTAAGTGTAATAAAAAACACTGATATCACCATTGAATACGTTTCGAGGACAATATATGGATGCCTTCCACAAAATAGCATAAAGTATTTTATGACTTCCACAAGTTTTAAATGCAAGGTCTGGAAAACCAAAATGAAACATATCAATTAATAAGAGAAATTGGAATGTACCTTTTAGTCATTCTATTATGCAATAATTGAATCATGAAAATATTATTATAAGTAAAACTAGTAATATCTTTTTGATTGAACCTTATGGTCCTTATTCTAAAATTCCATGATTAAATCTTTGACCCCTAGCACCTTGTTATGCCAATTAAGTATCATATGAATCATGAAACATTATTTAGATAGGTAAACAAAACATTCACACTCAACAAGGTCTAGATTCTCTATATTTTATATTCTCACATCCCATGTATCAGGGTTTCCCCTTATAAAATGAAGAATTTATGGTGTGTGGGATTATGTACAACTTGTACATCTCCATCAAAAATAATAAAAGAACATTAGGCCATATTGTCTTCAAAACTAAGAAATAATTTTGCTTGATGACCATGGAAAGAAGATCATTCTTCATATACCAATAAACAGTGAAGGTATTGATGAAAATTTTAAAATTGTTAATTTGTTGGAGTTAAATATGACATGGAATCACATTTATTAATGGTTGGTTATTGATTGTGAAGAAGCTATTGTGAATTAATTGTTGGAACTTATTGGCGCATAACCATGTCATTATATCTTGAAGTTCATAGACATGCCTCAATTAATACATTTGGTTAAATTCAAATGTACAATGCATTGAGGTGTTAAATTTTCTTTCACCACAATTAGTTGCAACGGTTAAAAATTAACATATTAATTTTTTTAATGCATTAGTTCATGCATAAATTTGGACAAGAGGTTTTATTCTAATTAAGCTATGCCCACAAAAATAGAGGAAGCCCACAATAGAATAATTTTTTTAGAATAGTGTATTAGGTGGACATAAACACAAAATAAAAGAATTCATAGCAACAAACACATGCAAGGGGGAAAGAAACAATCCCGACAACATAATATGTTAAATTTCCTTGCAACCATCAACACCACATGGAAAGCATAAATGAAACAATATTGGTTTCAACAACACCTTATAAAAAATGAAAAAATATAGCCAAAGCTATAGAATAATAGTTGAAAATGCCTTATGGATAACAATATAAACTCTATAAAATGCACTATTTAATTGCATATAAAAAATAAAATAATATAGGCAAAGATAGAGAACAATAGTCAACAATGCCTCATGGAAAACAACATAAACTATATAGCATTGCAACCATAACCATAAAATGGAAGCCTTAAATGAAACAATAATGGTTTCAACAACAACCTAGAAATTTCTTTGTTGAACAACACCTTATCAGAAATGACCATATGCACACATACACACCCACACATGCATATAAACATTCAAAATAGTGAACACCAATTATGGAGATACAAGAGTATGTGGAAATTGAACCAGACAAGAAGGAAATAACTATATTAATATTAAAAAATGGACATATCTATATATAAATAAACACATGAAAAAAAAGATATATGTATAAAATGCATATACAAACATACACACTCACACCTTAAACAAAACAATAATGGTTTCAACAACAACCTAGGAAATTCTTTTCTTCAATAGCTTACCTTATAGGAAAGGAAATAATATAGCCAAAGGTATAGACCAATAGTCAACAATGCCTTATGGATAACAACATAAAATCTATAACATTTACTATTGTATTGTGAATCAAATATGAAGCAATATAGCCAAATCTAGAGAACAACACTCAACAATTCCCAATGGAAAACAACATAAAATCTATAACATTAACTATTTTATTGTGTTGTAACCATTGACACAAAACAAAAGACATAAATGAAACAATATAAAATGTATATCATTGCAACCATCACCACAAAACAAAAGCGTTAAATGAAATAATAATGGTTTCAACAACAACCTAGAAAGTTATTTGTTGAACAACACCTTATAAAAAATGAACATATACACACATACACACCCACAAGTACATATAAACATTCAAATTAGCCAACAACAATTGTGGAGATATAAGAGTATGTGACAATCAAACTAGACAAGAAGCAAATGACTTTATGATATAAAAAATTGGAAATATCTATATATAGATAAACCCATGACCTCAAAGATACATGTAGAAAATGCATATATAGACATACATAGTCACACCTTAAATGAAACAATAATGGTTTCAACAACAACCTAGGAAATTCTTTTTTTCAACAGGACCTTATCGGAAAGGAAACAATATAGACAAAGCTATAGACCAACAATCAACAATTCCTTATGCATAAGAACATAAAATCTATAACACTTACTATTGTACTGCAAATCGAGTACAAAAAAATATATCCAAAGCTAGAGAACAACACGCAACAATGCCCTATGGAAAATAACATAAAATCTATAGCATTAACTATTTTACTACAGTGCAACCATTGATGCAAAATGAAAGCCATAAATGAAAAAATATAGCCTAAGCTAGAGAATAACAACCAACAATGCCTTATCCAAAACAACATGAATTGCATAACATTAACTATTTTATTGCATTGCAACCATTGCCACAAAAAAAAAGCCATAAATGAAACAATATTGGTATCAACAATGGCCCAGATGGGAAAACCTGCAAAACAAAAAAAATCATAGTAACAAACCCATGCAAAACCGTTGCCACAAAAGGTGAACCACAAATCAAACAATATTGGTTTCAACAAACTATATAGTCTTTTTTCAACATCACCTTACTGAAAAGGAAACAATATAGTGTAGGCTAGAGAACAATAATCAACATTACATCATGGAAAACAACATAAATTGTATAACATTAACTATTTCATTGTGTTGCAACCATCACCAAAAAATGGAAACCATAATTGAATTAATATAGCTTAAGCTAGAGAAGAACAATCAACAATTCCTTATGGAAAATAACACAAAATATATAACATTAACTATATTATTGCGTTATAACTTGTGCCATAGTAAAATAGGCCCTTGGAAATTTTCATGGTCTTTTAGGCCTTTCTTCAAGATGCTTGATCCATTTTTCTTTGGCTTAATTGTAATATGGCTTAAACATTCACATTAGGTCCTTAAAATATGAATTTTGGCCTCTTGTGAATGTGTTGTGAAGTTTTGTAAAACATTTCTACACTTTTCTAGACTCTATTCATTACAATTCACCTAAAAATCATATTTTCATCACTTATCAAGTCCTATTTTGAAGTATTGTAAGGTCTTGTAACAAGATTTCACACTTTTATAGGCTTAATTTCATTATTTATACCTTTCTTATGCTTTATTTCACCCCTTTATGCCCTCATATGACTTAGTTAAGTGTATTTTTGAATTTAAACCCTACAAATAACATTTAATGCAAGATAATTCTTGACACCCACTTTCAATTCTAAGGTTGGACCCATTCGCCATGGGTGGTGAATGAGTCCCTCTTGGCTCCAAATTCAAAAAAATTCAAATTCTCTTTCAGGTTTTTATTGAAAAATACCTTATGTTGGCCTGTGATGAGGTATCAATGGGTTACTAAGGCACAAGAGTGTATAAATAGGTGTTTTGCTCCTCATTTTACATCTAACTCATTCAAGAAATCTTTTCATTCACTAAAAATCAATTAGCATTTGAGCACTTTGCATCATTCAATCAAGCATCAATCAAGCATCTTGGAGTAGCCATTGACATATCTTCAGATTTTGAGCATCAAAGGTGTGGTAAGTTTATGACATTGGCATGTTACCTATTTATCATACTCATTTCATTTCATTGTTTAGGGTTTGACCAAGGCAAACCCCTATTCTCTAACGCTCAATCATTTTTCCCCTTTTGCATGTGTATTTGCAGATTTGTGTATGAAAATTTAACAAGCAATTAGGTGTTGAAAATTGGACAACAAGTCAACCAAGTGTTTCAAGTCAAATCAACCCTATTTCAAGCTTGGAGAAGATAATTTTTTCCATTTTATGTAGAATTAACTTCATCAACCTGACAAGTAGACAACCTCAGATCTGGTGTTGCAGAATTGTCCCCTGATTTCATAGAATTTTGGGAGAGGACTGATTTACCATTAGTGGTGAATGAGTCCCACCTTAAGGCTAGAAATCTAGATTTTGTCAGATTCCAGATCCCGACACTCAAAAACTAGTTTCTAGAAAGTTTTCATCAAAAGCAGGAATGATTCCCCATTAGTGTCAAATGAGTCCCACTGGTGATGTTTAGTGATCTCATACAACATTCAGAATATTCTAGAATCTTCATTAGACTTCCAAGTGCTTTATGAATCAATCTTCTTATTTGTTTTGCGTTTGTTCGTATTTACTTCATGTTTACATATCACATTGTGTTTTCCAACATTGCATTAATCTTAGGTTTCGCATTCATAATCAGTCAGATAGATCATATAATTATGCTTATATCATTCAATTTAGTCTAAATAACATCATACATTACATAATTTGAGTGAACCTAGCTAGACTTTTGAGTGGGGTTTATCTCTCTCCTTTTAGGTGAGACATCCTAAGAGTGCATGAGTAGCCTGTATGTCCTACTCAATAATCTATGGTTCACATCCATCACCACAAAATGGAAGCCATAAATGAAACAATATTGGTTTCAATAATGACCAAGATGGAAAAACCACAAAACACAAAAACTCACAGTAACAAACTAATTCAAAACCTTCAACACAAAACGTGAACCATAAATGAAACAATATAGCCTGAGCTAGAGAACAACAACCAATAATGCCCTTTGGAAAATAATATAAACTATTTTTGAAATACTCTACAAAGGGTATTTCAATATGCATCTCTTCCCGCACCTCTTCCCGCTTGCTTCAAATGCACCTCTTCCTACTTTCTTTCTCTTTGCTCCCTTCTTTCCTTAGTGCTTGCAAAAATTGGGCAAAGAATTATCACAATTGACACTTTTGTATTGATTTTGCAACCATCGCCCCATGCAAAAAACCCAAAATAACGTCCAACCACATTCACAAAAATTCCACAATGGATAATCACACTTGCGGTTTCATAGAAGCTTTCCCTCCTCCCTCACAACTCTGATAAAATGTAAAGCCATAGAACGACACCCAACAATGCCTTATAAAAAATTGTGTAGACATTTGCTATGATTTCTGAGGGTTTAAATGGAAGGTATTACTTACAACCATCAACACTACATGGAAACCATAAAAAAATTAATGCTAATGCCATCCAATGTTTAATTTCATTGGCCTTCTCTATCGACGCGCCAAACACTTTTAATTAAAAAATCAAAAAACATATGCCACCTTTTTTCTGACCTGCAAGTCAATGTCTAAACAATGAAAAATTGGAAAGGTTGATGAAAATTCTAACCAAAGTTCACACAAATAGCCTATTGGCTAATTAAGGAATATAATATTTGGCCATACCCTCAAGTACTACTTCTAATGTAAATGCTATGACAAGAGGATCCTCATGAATACTTGAGTTGGTCAAATTCTTGATTAATCATTGATAATCCCATGTGTAAATAATTAGATAATGATTAGGTAGTAATGGAGGGTTAGGGTAGATAATGAAAAGTGAACAAAATAGAAAATTAAATAAACAGAAATATTTATTAAATTTGATAGGAAAGGGAGGAATATGGTATAGGTAATTAATTATCAAATTAATATTTACTACGGGATAAACCTTAGGGTTGAATAGAAGAAATGATTTTAGATGAGGAATGGAGATGATGGACCTAGTAGGAAATATTAATTAAATAATTAAAAAAATTAATTAATATATAGATGTTGAGGATAATTGATCAAATATAAATGATTAATTTTAGAAGAAATAATCAAAATTGACAATGCATCAATTTTAGGTGTCTACATTTTTCTTGTCTATGAAATGATGTTAAAATAAAAAAATTTCAAAGAAAACTAAAATATAAGAAAATTGAAGAATTAAAGGAAATAATATGCCCTAATGTAAAAAAGAAAAAAAAAATATGGTAGAAGGATGATGCCCCATTGAGATGGAAGATAGGAAAAAAGGCTCAAGTGGCCATGTGAAATTTAAAAAAATGGATAGATGGGGGGAAAAAGAGACAAATAAAAGAAAAATGAAGATGTGAGAAAGAAATGAGAGCAAAAAAGTGGAGGGGGGTGAATAATGACCAATTTCACACTCGTCCATACTATATTTTCTATGTTTCATAGAGGAAATATGCCATTGCTTCATTCTTTTTTGAACTCTAGAGAGAGACCAATGGTGAAATTTTTCACTAGGTCAATTTTAATTACTCCCATATATAGAATAAATTGTTGGATAGGCCTCTAATATTATGTTTTAAATGTTGTTGTGTGTCATATGGTTTGTCCCTTATACTTGTTAATTTAAAACACTTTTTGAAATTTACCTTTTGTGCCACTATGATTGACTACACAATGGCTTTATGATATGCCATGATCATCAAAGTTCACTATTCTTTATATGGTACTTTTTCTATTTACTTTTCCAATTGATTATGCCATACTAATTGTTTTCACCTTTGAATGGTGATTTCTCATTATTTTATTTTTTTGATTTGTTCAATTAATTTCTAGTTTCTAGATGAAGGAGAATGATTTGGATAAATTAGTGTGGATGGGGTTAGGGAAATGGATGAAGGACTCAAAAATTTATTTCCATGATGATAGTATCCCTTTTCTAATAATTACTTGTATAGTCATTGTATGCATGGATCTTACTAGAAATAGAGCTAACTAGCCTTCATCAAAATTTAAATAGTGTACCAACATAGCTCTAATATTCAAGGATGCTACCAATGGAGATGGAAGGGATGAGGAGATAAAAACTAGGTAATTAGTTATTTAAAATATTGAATTACAAAGATGTGATGGTGGATTTATGTTGGATAATGGATATGGGGTTGAAATATGATTGGATAAAAGAGTGGGATGGTACTAACACGAGGAAATGTCATCAAACCAAAGGGAACTAGGACTAAAATTTTCAACAATAAGTTGGATACTAAATATTTGATTTAGGATGTGATTTAGGATGTTGGTATTTGGATGAGATAATTAGTATTGTAGATTATGGGATGTAAGGGACCAAAATGTATTTAGGATGTTTAGGAGAGGAATTTTGGAATTTTTATTTTGGGACATAGGGACCTACAATGGATGTAGGATGATTAGGATGGGGATGCTTGGATTTATGTGGAGAAATGTGGGATTAGGATGAAGGGTATGGATATTTGGAATTATGGAAAGAGGGAACCTTTGGAGGAGTGGATGGAGATGCAAATTTTGATGCTACTTTTCAATATGTTTCTTTTCATTAAGGATCCATATTATTTTTGTGCATTATTTTTTATTGTTGGACCTTGGTCACATTTTTCAATAAATTTAATATTGCATTAGATCTTACATTGATATTGTATGATGGCATGTTATGATGTTTTTATCCTTACATTTTTTTTGATTGTTTCATATTTATATGCATTTCCAATTAAGATGGTATAGTCTCATGGTGAGTGAATTGTAGGAAATAGGGTAGTCCACCTTTTAGGAGATGGAGTACACACACAACGAGGTTCCTTTTCCTATTTCACTCTCAGTTCATTAATGAAAACCATAGGAGCAACAACCTAATGATTCACTTGAGAGAAAGGGTTACTACTAGGTCTCCTTAGGTGTGATTAAAGGGGGTTCAACACTAAGAAAATGCTTAGAATGAAGGAAATGAAAGTAATATGAAAATCTAACTATGTAACCTAGGAAAAGAAACTTAAAATCAAAATGATAAATGTGAGATAAATAAATAAGTAACTCGAATCTTGGAGATGTTTGAAACAAGTTGTATAATCCCAAAATTATGAATTTTGATGTGAACTAGGACTCATATGCTAGACTGCGCAATTTAGTTCCAGTTTGGGGTTTCAGGCTAAATATGGAATCTACAATTAGTAATATAGGATCTACAAGAAATGAATGAAAAGTGGTATACTAGGACTCATACACCCAAGGTGGCGATTTAGCACTAGTATTAGGGTTTTTCCCAAACTTTGGTATACTCTAGTGATCTTCTATAGCATGTCTCCTATCTGATTTCTGAGTTTGAAAGTTTGAATTATGGTAGGTAGGTGAATTTTGGTTAAGATGACAACTTCTTGACAACTTTAAAAACTTCATTCAATCTTGCAGCTTTGTATTCAAAGTATCTTCAAGCCTCAAAACACCTAGATCTACAATCACACATGTAAAGGGAGAAAAATGTTGATTTATTAGCACATAGGGGTTTTCCTTGGTCAAACCGTGTTTTGGTAATCAAAACTTGAAATGAAATGAAATATAATGAAGTCATGATGAATGAAAAAATATGTTATGTTACAACTTGCCAAACCCTTGGAATAAAGGATGCAATCTTGTATAAAATGGCTAGCATGAATGTAGATCTTGACTCTTGTTTGTTGATATGAATTAATGATTTTAAATGCTATATTGAATCATGAAACCTACATCACAAATGTTAGTTAAAAAAAAACATGATGCATGATAACTTTGGCATGATGCTTGAATCTTGAATATAGCTCCAAAATCCTTCATAATCAACTCTTGAATGCTCTTGAATTATATTGATCATAAAATTTGTTATAAGAGTGCTTCATAAGATTACTTTGGTGAAATTATGTGAAATAACCTTGTATTCATATTTGTTCATGCCAAATTTCCCAAAATTACAACACTACAAGTTGACATCAGATATACAAGAATAAAATACTGTTGGAAAAAAAGGAAAAACAACTAAGGGGGGGTGAATTAGTTGTCACAAAATATTAAACTTTTCAAACTTAACTTAATCTCAAATTTGATGAATGAACAATAAATCATAAAAGATCAACACATCAAAAACATAGAGAACACCGAGATTTTTTCTATGGAAACCCTGTTAGGGGAAAAACCATGGTGGATGTTAGTCCACAATATTATACCTTGTTAAAAGTGTAATGAAAAATAATGGGAATGCACATGCATTCAGGCACACTTCCTAGAGCTCACTGCTCAAATACAAGAGGGATCACTGTCCAACAATACACAACAATAGCTTCTACACAAGCTTGATTACAATTCCAATTAAGCGAACAAAACCTTCTTCACACTTCGCTCAAACTTCATCTCACTCTGCTCTACAATCAAATGATTAGAACACTATTCGCACATCTGCACTCTCTCTAGCATACATTCTCTCTTATGCACACACTAACTTCACTGAAACAATCACTCTTATATATCCGCAACATGGAATTACATCAACAACCTTTTCGACCAAAAATATAAAACATATTTTCAATGTCTAGCCAAATTTGCAAAGAAATTTTCAATGTGGATCAAACACCATTGGCTAATATTATGATGAGACCCAAAATAATGTCCTCGAGCACACCAAATATTCAAATCTAAATCTCAAGGATCCGTAACATGTGACAACCATCATGTCAGCAAAGAACATGAAAACCCAAACATGTCGAGAAAAATCTTCGACCACGAGCACATCGATCAATGTGGACGTACAACAAGAATAGAGAATGATCTAGAAGCACCCACAGACAACAAGAATTGATAGAGAAATATCCATAGCAACAAAAATTATTAGAATCACATAAACTTCAATCAGGAACAGTGATAGAACTTACATAAATACT
This sequence comes from Sequoia sempervirens, assembly GCA_007258455.2. Classification (NCBI taxonomy): domain Eukaryota; kingdom Viridiplantae; phylum Streptophyta; class Pinopsida; order Cupressales; family Cupressaceae; genus Sequoia; species Sequoia sempervirens. Next base: position 119,644,772 of record VDFB02000013.1, read on the forward strand.
ATTAGAACACAACTATTCATAGCACGATCAAATCTTCATGTGGACCTCAAAAAATTTTGGTAGATGATTTAGATACTCTTAGAAATAAACCCTTTAATCTACAATAACTGATCTTCAACATATAGAAAAAAAAACCTTCATGACCTTCACCATTCCACTGGCAGCTTGGAACTCTTCCTGCAACAATTTTCTCAATATCCTCAACATATACAACCTTCAATACAATAATGTTAATAGTGTTGACATCAATGACAACCACATATCAGAAACACAATCACAACATCCAACAAATACAACCAAGAATTGAATTCAAAATAGGTCCTAGCTAAAGCGAGAATCGTACACTAATTGGGGCATATGTGTCCCAATAGCCTAAGCTTGGAACATAAAATTTAAGAAATGCTAAGTTCTATACAAAATTCAAGATTAGGCCCTAAAACCTAGGTGGGACCCATATCCCTAAGGTGGCATATGAGTTGCATATCACTAGATATAGAACACATAACCCAAAAAAATTAAATTATGTTTGGTCATTTATTGAATATCAGGATTATCCTCTAGAAAATGCATTAAATAAGGCTTGTGGATGCAAAATAGGACCAAATAAGGCATAAAGAAACCTACTCTTAACAAGGAGAGCCCAAACAAGTTTGAAAATGTAAAGGGATATATTTTTCTACACTATAGTGAGAAAGTATCTTGGCATCACATTGATTGTGTGATGGCTTTATCATGTTGGAATATGTCCAATGATGTGTGCATAAATTTTTGTCTTGGTTGAGGATTATAGGGGATGGATGGTTATAGATGTAATTGAAGAAATTATTAGTGGGAGATGATTGGATCAATAGGGGTAATGTGTTTGATGAAATTATTAGTGGAATCAATATTGTGAGAGGACTGATGAATGGTACCTATTTTATGTTGGAGGAAGTTTCCTCAGCCTTATTAGAGAAGTGAAAAATGTACTTGTCATGAGATATATAACCAAGGCTCTAATATCTTGGATTTTATTTTATTTGTATGGGATCCAAGATGCCTTCCTCATGAAAGCCTATCGATTTTCCTTGATAATTTTAGATGAGTATGGAATATTGGAAGTTGTATTTTTCTCAAAAATAAGATAATTTTATTGAATAAAGATATAGGAAGCAAGATGATAGGATTTTCATTCATGAATTAATTCAATAGCATAATTATTTGATCTTGAGATGGTAAACAATCATGGAAGGGATTGGCTAGGACACTTGAATCTTGAATTGGATGTGGACATGTGTTGTATTTCTTTGGAGAAAGAACTTGACATAGATGGGTTGGTTTGGGAGAAAGCTCTTGACCTTTTATTGTATGACAGTTTTTAATTTTCTACCTTAAAGCAATTGCTCATAGCTAGGTGTTTTTAAATTTCTTTAAGGTGGGGACATACATTGTCATTATTTTCTTCATTTTCTTCGCATGTGATATAATTAGTGGTGTGTTAGAATTAACATTATTTTCTTCACTTTGTTTACACGTGTTGGACTTAGTGGTTCATTGACATTGGCATTATTTGCTTCATTTTGTTGACATGTGTTGGACATAGTGGTGCATCGTTATTGGAATTTTTCTTCACTTTGTTCACAGGCATTAAAATTAGTGATGCATTAGCATAGAAAATTGATCAAATCTGTAGCACCATATCAAAGTTACTAGGGATTATAATTCTTGGTATGCTTGATATGGGTGCACACCTAGTGAATATCGAACATCACTAGACCTATTATGTTTCTAATTTTACTACTTTGTCATGGGTACATAACTAGTGAATATCATACTTCACTAGACCTAATGTGTTTCTCATTTTTCTACATTAGCATGCATACACACCTAGTGAATATCGAATTTCACTAGACCTAGGTTGTTTCTCATTTTTCTTGTGGGCTCACCTATTGAATATTGGACTTCAGTAGCCCATAGTACCTTTTATTTCTGATTCACAAAACAAATAAAATACTTTTCTATGGTGTGAGTCATGAATGTCTTTGGTGTGGATCCTAGCATAACATAACTTTCTAGCTCATGCCTATCCATACCCTCTTTTGTATTCTATTTTGAATTGTGTATGTTTGTGTATGTTTTTTTTGCATTTCATACATGCATTCCTTTGTGCTTATGATGGTGTGTCATATAATCTTGGATCTTGGGGGACTGTGCACCCCTCTAATCCTTAGTTGTCATATATTTTAAAAATTTATACATGTGAACCCCTCTTGACATATTAGTGTGAGTTTGAGTGTATGTACATATGCTCACTAAAGTGGGGCTAAATGTAGCATCGTAAATTGTCATCCTTGACAATTTAACACTATTTTTTGCTCCCCTTGACTTATTGGACATGACTAAGCTCCTAATTTAATAAATTATGAATTTTATTGTCTATTTTTATCAATTTATAGGAAATTGAAAGAATTGAATAAATACATTTATTTAATGTTTTCTCCCATGAAACCTAAAATCCTAGAAAATAGGGTTAGGAATAGGATGCCCTTAGACATTTGAGTCCCTCTCTTTTGCCAAGATCCAAATTTTAATATGTCAATGTCAGAATTTTAAATTTTAAATTCAATTTAAAAATGTTGTCTATTGGGATTTAATATGCAAGAAATTGAAAAATTACATATAAATACCTAGTTATAGCATCATTTAAAATTATCTAGAAAAATATTGGAAAACATATGATCAAGAGCACTATCAAGAAACTCAAGAACAACATATAAAACTTGATTGCTTAAATTCAAGGTCCAAGCATCATGTCAAATCCTATGTGTGTTTTTGAATGTTCTTGTTATGCTTGTTTGTGAAGGATAAACATTGTTGTAGGTCTCCAGGAAATTAAAGCATTCAAGTAAGCAAGATCCAAAACCTTGAGGTAGTGTGCATGACTTCAGTTCTTCAAAGAAGCCATTGAAGGGTGGCAAGTTGTAACATTTTTTTAATTCATCATTCCTTATTATCATTTACCTTTGTATCATTTACATTTCTATTATGGAAGTGGAAACACTAATATAGGATTTGACTAAGACAAGCCTATAAATGGCACAAAAATTTTTCTCTCTAAGAATGTGCAAATTTTAGGTTTTAAGATGATTGAAGGAACATTAAAGATAAATTATTCAATGTTGCATTCAAAACCCTACACCTTGTCAACTCATGGAAACTCATCTACAAAATTATTTGACAGTGATTCAACAGGTCTACAAGCGAAAACATGGAAATCAGATATGACATCAAAGGACTACACATGCAGAGCTAGAAACCCCTAGGAGGACTCACACACCCTTGGGTGACCCTGTCCTCATATTCTAACTAACATCAAAATTTCAAGATAGCTACACATCACTCTACCTTTCCTAGATTTGTTTGCAATTCTCTATTTTAGTCCATCAATCATTTGAAGCTTTCATTTTTCATATTAGGGTAGATATTCTAGGTAGGTTAATTAATTTAAATTTATTCAATCTATTTCAAGGCTCTAAAAGATGCATAGCCAAGTTTTATTGGCTCACCTTCATGCATAAAAGTCAATATGAACACATTTTTGATCTCCATATTAATTAAACAATAAAAAAAGAACACTCCCATACCATACAAAATTTGAATCCTATGGTTACACATTAGACCTAGGGTTCTATTTTTATTTTCCTCAATTACAAACTTTATCTTTCATGGGATTTAATTACCATGTTGAACCTATTCTGAAAGTATGGTGCACTTTCTTGGATTCGCATATCTAGACCAAATCTTTTTGGGATATGCCATCCATTGATTATTTTTTGTGATCAAATGTTTATTCTATATTTCATTTCCTCTTTATATTAATTGAAGGATTTTTTTTATTATCCTTACAAGTTTATTAAATCCACATACTTTTGAATTAGTATCTTTTAACTAAAGTTGTCAGACACACCTACACATAGGATTGGAAAGGACCAATTTTACACTTGTCCATACCATATTTTCTATGTTTCACAAAGGAACTATGCCATTACTTCATTCTATTTTGAACTCAAGAGAGAGACCAATGGTTAAATTTTTCTCTTGGCCAATTTTAATTACTCCCATATAGAGAATAAATGGTTGGATAGGGCTCTAATATTATGTTTGAAATTGTTGGGTGTCATATGGTTTGTCCTTTATACTTATTTTTGATAAAGGAAAAAATGGGTTTTATAGGGACTCGAAACCACAAAGTTTATAGCATAAGAAAAGAAAGGACAAAAAATCCAATGAATTAAACAGGCTACAACTAAAGAAAAAACTAGAAAATACAGTAGCCATCCGAAAAAAATAGGAAAGACAACCAAAGAGCTAGCTGAAGCAAAAACCAAAAACCCAACAACAACTAATCCAGAGTCTTCAGAACAATCTCAGTCTCGGCCTCCAGATCCTGCATATCCTAGACACCCTTCTTGAAAGTTTGAATCATCTGTGGCATGGGGGGTGCCTTCCTTTTTAGATTAGCCTTGGTTCTCTTCGAAATTCCTATATCCTCTTCCTGGTTTTTATCTTTCACCTCTTCCAAATCAACAACCAAGGACCCCTGTTGAGCTTTATTTAGTTTTTCAATCATTGCATTGATAATGATAGTGTTATGTCTTGCCATTCTATTATTCTATTTAGCAATTATCTTCACAACATTTTTTACTTTTTCCAAATCCATATCTATCCTTCTATCCTTCCCCGCATTGTCCTGGACCTCTCTACTAATCATGTTCTCATTATGCTCATCATCATTCTTACATAATGCTAAAACCTTAGCTCTCACCTCTTCCAATTTACTTTGGAGGGGCCAAATTTTTATTTTCAGATCACTAATTTCATGAAAGACCCATTTTGACATTCTGAAACGGTCCACAACATTATTTCTCGCAATCCCTAGAAAATCAGTAGTAGGTTCCCTATTAAGATTGAGGATACTTTTAGCAGGGTCAGAGGCTCCAAGGGGCCCAATTCTAACATCTTTGTCCATCGATGGGATAGAAAAGGAAGAAATATTATTTGCGCTAGAATCCTTAGAGTCAGGAGAATTTTTAGAATACGAAACAAGGTTTTTAACAGGGAGATTCTTTCCAACACCTTTGGCTTTGGGAGTAGAACATCCAGGCTCAAAAGTAGGGCAAACTTTCATAGGCTGGGCATTATGGATTTGGATTTTCATGCCAGTCTAGATAGAGGGTGGATCCAGGACCGTCCTTACCAGACTCAAATTTGGTTTATTCCCCGAACTACTAGGTTCAGTGTCATCCTCCTCAGACGTCGAAGAGGCATCCAAGTTAGCAGGGGCCAATAGATTTTTGAAGTGTTCAAAAATTATTCTTATCAGACCAGTATGTAATATCAGATATCTTTTAGGGTTTTTCTTATGGTCTTCCATACTCTTTTTTAAGTAATAGAGTAAATAGTAGGGGAGAGAAACCCTTACCTTATAGCGAAAATGATTGAGCAAGGAAAAATGATAGCTGTAGACCCTAGTGAACTAACCATCCAGGGTAATATACTCCATGATAACGCGAAGAAATTTTCTCTAGAGAGGTTTAATGGTGTCGGTCTCGAAGTAACTATTCGAAAATTTCACCAGTTTCAATTTTTCCTTGTCTTTCTTCAGAAATATGACCACCGCTTCATTAGAGAAATTCCTGTCCTAGAAAAATTTGTGTCCTTCAGTGGACATACCAGTCACTTCAGCAATGATATTTTCATCAAGCTTAACTTTCCTGCCAAAAAGGGTTATTTTCCCATTGTCCCAATTCTTCTCAAAAAGCTTTGTAGCTTCCTGATTAGACCCATGGAGTTTTTCCAGAAAAGGGAGTAAACCCTCACTTATAACTTTTTTCCACACTTTAGTATTTCTTTTGTGCATCTCGAAGTTTTTTGAATCAACTCTTTTTCTTTCTCCTCCCATTTTAGCAAGCACAATGATGCAAATTGAAACAAAATCTTGGTTCAAAATGGTCCTGCCAAACCTATGAGGCCACAAAGCATGTTGAGATAGCTTACAAGAAAAGCTAATTAGCTCAACCCCATGCAATCTAGTGATAGTGATGTACTTACCCCTTTCCATCATTATGATTGAAGTGACACACATCTTTCCCATGTGATGCATCATAGTTCAACAAGGCTTAGACATGAACACCTAAATCATTGATATTTAGCCATGTGCACTGACCTTTACTTTTAACCCCTTCATTCGCAAAAAAGTTTGCCACAACATTGGATTCTCTATAGGAATGGGATATTTTTTATATTATCAAACATAGCTAAGGTCGAAATAGCATCATCAATCCAAGACTTTATGGTCCACAAGGGGGGAGGACCTACAAAGAAGACACTCAATAATATTTTTTGAGTCCCCTTCAAGCTAGAGGTTTTTAAAATTTAGACTATGAGCCAAATTTATTAGATGAAAAGCTATGAAAACCTCAACTAAGTGATTGGTTTGTAAGCCAAGGGGGGTAGCAATCACACCTAGAAAATTTCCAAAAGAGTCCCTTATAACTCTACCACATCTCGCCGCACTAGGATTTCCTTTAGTCACCCCATCAAAGTTGGCTTTGATCCAACTGTTAGGCAGGAAAGTCCAATAGACTCCCTCCCTATCCTTCTTAGAATTTTTAGGAGCATAGGAAATATCATAACTAATTTTCCATTCCTTAGTAATCATTAGATCATAGGAAGAACAAGCCACTTTCTCAATATTACAATCTTGCTTGGGGATTGCATTGAAATTTTCTTTTATTAATCTGATTATTTTATCAAACACTATGATCTCTGAAGATTCCTTATCTCTGTAAATTCTATTGTTTCATTCTTTCCAAAGACCCCAAGCAACATGAGGGAAGGAAAAATCCCACAACTTCTGTAGTGATGGGTTGTGAGTAGGAGATTTTCATTAGATGAAAAAGTCTTCAATTGACAAGGGGAACACCAAAGATAAATGCCAGTAAGAAAGGAGCTTTTCCCAAATTGAGGCAGCAAATGGGCAATGAAGAAACAAATGACAAACTGACTCTACCTCCATCTTCAAGAGATAACATCTATTGGGTATTTGAAAACCTCTTGTGCAAAGATTATCAACTGTGAGCACTTTGTTTTGAAGAAGGATCCAAAAGAAGATATTGACTTTGGGAATGAGGTGTTTGATCTAGGAATTTGACCAAAAAGGGGGGGAACCTGGGCTGAAGACATCCTGGTAAAAGTCAATGAAACAAAGTAGTTGTTTGAGGGTTCATCTTTCCAAACAAGACAGTCTTCCATTTGATCATGGAAAAGTTTGATAGCCAATAGGGAGGATTGAACAGGAGCAAGAACCTGACTAACAAGACCTAGATCCACCCATTTTCCATTCTTCCAATAATCTTTAACATACAACCCAAAGAGAGCTTTAAAAATCTCAGTCCACCCGTAAAAAGGTTCAATTTTGTCAAGGGGCTCCTTGAACAACCATCTATCATCCCAAAATCTTGTTTGGTTTCCAGTCCTGACTTGCCAACCCACTTTTATATCAACCACTTTTCTGCTAGCAATCAAGTTATTCCAATAGGTTGAGCCACTAGGAAGAAGATGGGATTCCCTCATGATTATAAGAGATCTGTTATTCTCCAAATATTTGCTTGTCAGGATTTTAGTCCATTCCCTTGAGGATGAAAATAGTCTCCAAATTTGTTTAGCAAGAAGAGTCTTGTTAACCATCCTGATTTTTCTAAGGCCTAAACCACTGGCCTTTTTAGGTATACACACTAGATCCCAACCTATTAAAGGAAACCTTTTTCTTTCTTCAACACACAACCAAAGAAATATTTTTTGAATCTTTTCAATAACATCCGCAAAATTGGCAGGGATTTTAAAAAGGCTTAAAGCATAAATCGACAGATTCTGAAGAGTAGCTTTGAGGAGCTGTAATTTATCGGCTTGACTTAGCAGAGCTCCTTTCCATCTAGCAAGTTTCTTGCTAAACCTCTCAACCAACGAAGTCCAAAAGGACTCCAGGGGTTTAAGGCTTAAAGGTCAACCTAGATAGGTGGTAGGTAAAGACTCCACCCTACAACCTAGGATTCTGGAAATTTTATATTGTCTGTGTTCAGGAGTATTAAAAAAAAGGAGAGTTTTTTTGTTTGTTAATTAGCTAGCTAGATGCCCTTCCATATGCATCCAACATATTTTTTAAAGAATTTCCCTCTAAAATAGTAGATTTTCCCAAGAGCATGGTATCATCAACAAAATTTTGATGAGAACAGATCAAATTGCTAGAAGATGGTTTAAGACCAACAAGGGATCTTTGATGTATCAGCCTTTTCAAATTTCTTCCAAGACTTTCCGCCATAATAGTAAATAAAATAGGAGAAATAAGATCTCCCTATCTAAGATCTCTGGAGCTTTGAAAGAAAATCAAGGGAGATCCATTAACCATAACATAGATTGAAGTTGTAGACACAATTTTCTCCACGAGCTGAAGAACACTGTTGCTGAACCCAAACGCCTTTAAAATTTTAAACAAGAATTTTCAGTCAACTCTATCATAGGCTTTCCATATATCAAGCTTTAAGAGGAAACCTTTAGTCTTTGACTCAACTAGGGAATTGATATTCTCATGTATTGTGACTACAGAATCAAGGATATATCTACCAGGGACAAATCCATTATGTTGAGGTGAGATCAGAGTTGGCAATAGAATTAAAAATTTTGAAGTCATAACCTTCAAGATGATTTTGTAGATAGAGTTACAAAGGTTGATAGGTCTGAAAGCATCAAATTCCACCACGCCATGCTTCTTAGAAATAAGAACCAGAAAAGTAGCATTTAACTCTTTTAGGAGACTTCTGGATCCAAAAAATTCTTTACCAACATTCACCACATCCTCTCCAACAATCTCCCAAAACTGTTGAAAGAATAACATAGGAAACCCATCAGGACCTGGAGCTTTACTCCCTTCAAAGGAAAAGGCAACCTTCCTAACTTCCTCACTAGATGGAATAGCAGTCAACTTAGAGTTATCTTCCTGATTAATTACATTAGGTATAGCCTCTATCAAATGATCTTGATCATTTTGGTTATTTTCCTCATTCTCAGAAAGAAGATTTTTGAAGAAAATAACAACTTGCCTTCTAATGTCCTCCTCCTCCTCATACTGGTTACCATCAGCTTCAATAAGAGATATTTTGTTAACAACCCTGTGTTTTGAGGTTGACAAGTGAAAGTACCTAGTATTTTTGTCACTTGCAGATAACCATAAACCTCTAGATCTTTGTCTACCAAACTCCTCTTCTTTAGAAATGATGTCATGCATCTTAATAAGGAGCTCATTCTATTTTTCCTTAATATCATTCAAATATCCTTCCTTCTGGATTTTATTTTTGATTTCCCCCAACTCCATCTGAAGATTAGTTTTAATCCTAAAAATGTTACCAAAAGACTCTTTTTTCCATTTTTAAAAATTAAATTTAACTTCCCTAAGTTTTTTGGCAACTCTAAACATAGTTGTCCCAGAGATATTAATGTTCCAACTTTTCCTAATTTCCTCATTAAAAAGAGGATGGGAAAGCCACATTTTTCAACTCTGAAGGGGGTATTTTTCTTTATCTTTAAAGGATCTGCAACAAAACTTATGCGAAAGTGGTAAGATCCAATCCTTGAAAGGGCTTTAAGAGAACAATAATAGTTTAAAAACCATTGGTTAGAAATTAAATTTATAACTAATCTAACCTAGATCTAGTCCATACCATTTATGCGATTCGACCAGGTATAGGAAGCGCGCTGCAAATCCAGATCAATCAACACTTGATTATTGATAAAGTTCTAAAGATCCTCCTTACTTTCTGCATTTATCTAGGATCCTCCAATTTTTTCTTCATTCAATAAGGGGGTATTAAATTCTCCCATGACAACCCAAGAATCACTGTCAAAAATCCTTTGAAAAGTGGCCAGCTCCAACCAGAAAAATTTTCTGGTACCTTTTCCATTGGGAGAATAGATATTTGACTGAATCTAGTTGAAATTGTCCCTAATGTGGGTGAATCTAGTAACAATGTGGTTCACACCTTCCAAAATAAGATCCCCTTTGATTATGTGACTATTCTAGAAAGTGGCAATACCTCCTAAAGCACCATTTGAGTTATTGCCATGTATACTACAATACTGAAACAGTTTCATCTTTTCCACTTTTTCCTTCGACATTTTTGTTTCCTCAATAAGGAAAATATCTGGCTTATGATCTCTAACAAAATTGTGCAGTACATCCTACCTATGGGGATTATTAAGTCCCCTAATATTCCATGACATGATCTTCATGTTTTTCTAGGGGAGTGGAGAAACTCTAGGATGGTTTTCTGAAAGCCATCTGCAATATCCTAAAAATTGTTATGCTCTCTTGTCCGTTTAGTTGATCTTTTTCCACGAGAGTTCTTTGTTGCTCCACAATCTACCTTGGGTCTTGACCTAGTGGAGATAGCACTTGGAGTATTCCATTGTTTATCTTTTCTCTTCTTTTTCTTGGATAAGACCTCCTCTCTATTAGCATCTTCTTGACTTTCCAATTCTTTACTAGATTCCCACTCCTTATCAGTTAGATGTCTTTGCTCCCAAGGTAAATTATCCATGAGGCCATTCAAATGAAAGGTTGAATAATCACTTGAAAGTTCAGTAGCTTGGCCCAGATTATCATAGGCGTCCTTTACCAAGGACAGACCCTAGATAGGTATGTCCTCCAAGCCTGGATTCCCTTCAATATTCTCAGTTTGGCACTTCTCTTGGCATAAAGGATCTACATCCTGGCTCTACTTTTCTTCACCAATTGCCTACCCTGCACTTGCTTCTTTTTTCTTAGTTATCAAGGTGTCCTCAAACTCCTTACATTGGGGTTCCTGGGGAACCACACACTTATTCCCCATGTCACAACCAACCTCTTTTAAGATACCATGAACATTAAACTCTTTATTCTCTAGGAATTCCCCTTTTGATTTATTTCTCCATACAAATTTTGAAGTTCCAACTGGCTTCTCCTTTTCTTTGATGGTATTTAAAGGACATTTCTTAGCCCAGTGCCTAGATTTTATGTGTTTGAAGCAAGCAAATGGAATAGTTTCAAACTCAATAGCTTGCTACTAGGATCCCAACTTTGAAAGAATCTCGACTGATGAAGGAAGGTCAACATTTTGAGAGACCCCCACACATATTCTTGCAAATACCAACCTCTTTCTAGCACCTGTCATAGAGTCAATAGAAAGAAGCTCTCAAAAAGAGTTTGCAATGCCATAAAATATATCTTCATTCCAATACTCCAAGGGGAGACCCGAGAGTCTGACCCACACTGGGACATTCTCAAAAATAGAATCCGATAAGTCCATATTTGAAGACCATTTTTTAAGAGCCAGGGAAGATTTCCATATTACCCATGGACCACCACTTCTTACAGCCAAGATATCCTCCCTGCAGGTGAATTCAAATGCAAAAAAGACCTTTGCGAGCACCGCTACTGAAAATTTTCCATAAGTTCTCCATTTTTTTTTACAAACTCTTTAACCACTTCAATATTTGGTCTAGGGCCCATAAATTTACCCACTAGGCTTCTTTCGACTAAAGCAATGTTACGATCAATTAATAGATCAGGCATAGTGATTGCAAACTTACCTTTCTCTAGGATAGAGATATTTTGCATTGGAGGGAAGGTTGAATTTCCATTTGGTTTAACCCCAAACAAAGAAGCCCAAGGTTTACGATTGCCTCCATTTTCACCAATGGTCCCCACCACGCCTTTAGATTTTTCACTTTTTTGACCGCTAGGGGAACCCACAGTTTTAGCAGCTAGAATATCCTTTCCTCCTGGGTCCACCAGAATTTTGTTTCCAGAATCCGCCTCTTCCGGATCAACCTCACCTTGCTTCTTACTTGAAACAATGGTTTGATGATATGCCATGATCATTGGAGTTCATTATTCTTTCTATGGTACTTTGCTATTATTTTTCCACTAAAATATGCCCTTTTTCACTTTCTATACTTTTTCTTAGATCTTAAATTGGTTTTCTTATTCTATTTATTTTGTTTCTCATACACTTGATTGGTGGCACACCATATTTTCTTATTTGTGGCATATATTTCTTTATAATTTGTTGTGTCATTATTTTCATAGGTGTATTTATTGAGATGCCTCTCTTTGAATAGTCACAATATTGGTTGTAACTATAACGTAGATATGATACAACCATACATGACTGGGTGAAGACAAACATAAATAAAGACATTATGAGTGATAAAGGTGGTAGCTCACATGAATCCTTGATTCTATATAAGCAATTCTTATGATAGTCTGGACATATAAGTTTGTATAATAAAGGTTCTATGGTGACTCTCAAAAGGAAGTGTGCTTTTGTGTTTTGAACCCATATGTAGAAATACCTTTTCCATTGGGAATAGAGTCAATGTGTTTAGAAATGAAGAAAAAACTGGGCCTATAAAGAATGAACCTTGATTCTATAGATATCAATGAAAAAATTAGCATGAATATTTCCATTGAATATACAAAAAAATTACAGTTAAGATTCATGTAGAACAAACTAATATAAACTACCTACCACTATCATTATGCTGAAAAGTTTGAAGACAGTTGTTTCCGGTGCAGCAAATAATCACAAAGGTCATGGCTCGTGCCTAGTGGAGATGCATATGAAACCATGAAAATAAATAATATTATTATTTTAAAATGCATTATATTTGTAATATTTTCTGAACACAGCTGGAATCACATGTTCGATAAATCATTTTAAAATATTTTTGATTAAAATTTTTAAATCTAAACTTTGTAATAAATGAAAAATATTTACTTTGTATAAAAAATTATAGCTTTTGATTTGTTCAAAGCTAAGTAGGAGGTATTTTTCCACAGCGTGTCAAATTATGATATTGCTATCAGGATTCAACCCACAGCGTGTCAAATTATGATATTGCTATCAGGATTCAACCGTGTAGTTTCGAGTCAAACTCATTGACCCATGTTTCATGAGTAGTGGTTCAACAAGAACCCATCTCTCATGATATCGAATGGTCCACTTAGCACTCATTGCATCTAGGTGATGTCACGTAGGTGAAGACCGGGTCCGGCCCCGGAGGTCACCCATCCCAAGATCGCCCAACCTCGTTGCATCTAAGTGATTATCAAGATTCACCGTATGCTAAATTATATGAGTAGGAGCCATCAGCAACTCATTCATATCAATAACATCACTGGTTCATAAAGACGCTTCCATTGCGCCGCGAGAACCTCCTGGTTAAGCCGCCTGAGCTGGGAGCAGTACCGGGATGGGTGACCTCCCCGACCTGACCAAGTTTCACCTCTGTGAGCATCACCTAGATGCAATGAGTGCTAAGTGGACCATTCGATATCATGAGAGATGGGTTCTTGTTGAACCACTACTCATGAAACATGGGTCAATGAGTTTGACTCGAAACTACACGGTTGAATCCTGATAGCAATATCATAATTTGACAAAGCTGTTATAATTTTTCGGATGCAATAATATCTACCGAAGGCAGAGAAAACAATTTAGCTCCCTAAATAGGAGAACAAACAACACTTTAGTTTCAAACGACGCAATAATATCTATCGAAGGGAGAAAAATCAGTTGCAGGCCTTGGAAACGCAGAACGACCCATAATAGAGACGTTTCCTGTAGCTATTCAAAAACTCATTGAATATTTATCCTCACCATACAAACGACAAAAGACAGGCTATTGAAACCTACTCTTCCTCTATAAATACTAATCAGAATTCCTTGAGCGGTACATCTAAGAACTTGATCTGTCAACTACATTGTTTCGTAACGTAATGGATAAAATTAATGTTTTGAGATTTATGGGCGTATTGCTTGTATGGCTCTTGATTCTGAAGCCTTGTATGGGTAGTTCTTTTACTGTGTGGGAAGGGCCTGGGTGTGATGGCGAGGGTTCCACTTGGAGTGGTTGTGGGTGTGTTGGCATAGCCCACCACGGAGGATATCGATATGTTAACGAAGGACAGCCTGTGTTTCTTTATAATGTTGACAAATGCGAGGGTGAAGTACATACTAAACTTGATGTCAGTACAACTGACTGTACTGGTTTTGGGTGGAATAGCGTCTCCATTTATTGCAGATAATGTATGCTTTATCTAAAATACATGATTAACAACTATTGCTATCCAAGGATGATAATTGGTATGAATAAAGAGACGGCTTTGTGTCTTTCGTTGTGTCTATTAGAAGAGGAGTTAAGTTAGGATTTTTATCTGGTGTAGTTTGGTAAATTTAGTAAGATTTGTATTTGGTCCATAAGATTGAGATGCATTCTTACAGTTAAATCTATTAGGATTTGTATCTGGCCTTATGATTGACCTTTCATATCGTATGAATGCCACCTTTATGATTGAAGGCTTCGTTTAATGTTTATTAGTTTTGGTGATACAATTGATTCATTTTCCTTTCTATTAAATTTAAATAAAAATGATAATATTGATTAACTTCATAAATGCATGTTGACTAGGCACTTGAAAAAATTAAAATAAATAGCTAGACAAAATCTAAACAAACCAAACATGAAAAAAAATCAAATTGTACAGACAATAGTCTACTATTCCTTATATTGAGACCAAAACATTCTTTTGTAAAATAATTCATTATTTGAAAAATATTTCTTCATTTGCACCATTGATTACACTCTAACACTAACACTAGACTATTTGAGCCTTATTTTATAGATGACAATAAGTATTAGAATACAATCAAGGATAATGATACTATAATCAATCCAATGAAAAACACTATATTGAAAGGCATGCTTGGTCTCACGTAATAATTTGATATGAACAATTATTAGACTAATAAACCCATTGATTTCTATGGAAAATCCAATAGAGCCATGTAACCTTACAAACATGTGAGATCCTAAGAATGTTCTCTTACAAAGGAAATGTTTTGAGGAGGAGGAGCGAGGGATATTCTTAAGCATTTGAATAAATTCAAGATGCTATACCATTTAAAAATTATGATAACAAGATCTATGATGCCTCCATAAATCAAAAAGTGGTTAAAATATAAACCAAGACATGAGAGTTTTTTAGCAATATTTCTACAAGTTTGTGTTTGTTTTTCTCTTTGTTAATAGGTTTAGTCTGAAGCAAGAGTATCCTAGAATATTTCCAATTACATCAGGAGAGTTGGTTAGAGAAATTGTCTCCAAGTGGTCACATGTTCAAACACAGTGACTCTTATTTTTTATTCAAGTTTAAGAAATATTTTAAACTTAATGGAAATTACCAAAATATTCATATTGAAGTGTTCAAATATAAAATATAATCTCATGCAATAGAAGTCATAATTTTTGAAAATAGTGATGTTGATTTTAAGTTTAGCATACATTGTATCATAGTTTTTTTCCTTTTTTCTTTGTAATGGATGTAGTTTGGTTAAAGCTAACACATCATTTTCTTACATGGGTAATTTCATGTATATTTTACATTTTTATGAGTCTTTTTTAATTTCTACTTTCATATCTAGGTTTTAAAGCTTAGGGGTCAAAATGAAAGTTGAAGGACTTGACACAAGATGGAGGAATACTCACATTCATAAATATATTCTCACCTATAGTATAGGTTTCTTTATAGATAGTTTTGGTACGAGTACATGGCTTTTTCTTTTTTGTATAGTTGTAGGTATAAAATTTTACTTTTTATTTGATGTTTTAGCTCACTATGTTTAGTGTCAATTTTGTTATTTTTACTTTTGTTTTCCACTTTCTTGGAATTCATGTAGATTATAGGTTTTCTAGGAGGTAATTCATTTTCTGTAGAAATTCTTTGTGATCTCTTTACAATTGGCGTTCCTTTGATATCATGTTTTATCTTTATATTGTGATAAGTGAAAACTAATAAGGATGTTGATCATTTGTTTGGGAAATGAAATAAAAAAAGGACTATTGTATTATTAGAGGCATGCTTTATTTTGATTGAATGTGTTAGTTATAATATCATCAAGCCAAGAACGAACTTGATGTAGAAATTGAAATGAAATGCTCATTAATCTATTAAGTGAATAAATAGCTACTAGGAGGATGTGTAAAAAATTCAGCATAAGCTAGCTAATGCTAGGAGATTATAGGAGCATCTTGTAGAGTAACAAGGTGTAGTGTAGGAAATTGTATACCCTTTACAATTGTAGAGTAGAAAAATTTATCCCTTTACATTTTCACACTTGTTTGGCCCCTTTGTGTGAAAATTAGATTCATTTATGCTTTAATTGGTCCTATTTTACATCCACAAGCCTTATTAAATGCAATTTTTTGAGGATAATCTTGATATTTGACTAATGGAAAATCATAATTTAAGGTTTAAGGTTATGTATTGTAGATCTAGTGATTTGGGACTCCTATGCCTCCTTGTGGGTATGGGTCCCACCTAGGTCTTGGGACTTGATTTTAAATATTGCATTGAACTTAACACTTCCTGGAATTTGTGTCATGGGTTTAAGCCAGTAGAACTCATACACCCAACCTAGCATATGAATCTTGCTTTAATTAGTACATATTTTAAATCAAATTCTTGGTGGGAAATCTTTTATTATCCTAGATCTAATGTTGGCTTGTAGTGTTGTAATTTTGAGAATTTTTCCAAAAACAAGTATAAATATAAGGCTATTTAACATAATTTCATCTAAGAAATCTTAAGGAGAAGAAGATAGCAAGTTTTCAAGTCATCTAAGAAATTCAAGAGAGAATTCCTAAGACAATTTTATGAGATTAAGATCCTTCAAGAGCATTAATTCAAGATTCAAGCATCGTGTCAAAGTCTCCATGCATCATGTGTGTTTGTGAGCTAACATGTTGATGTAGCATTTGTGATCCAAGTTCAAGAATTCAAAGCCATATCAAGTTTCATGATCAAAATCTACATCTATTGAAGCCAATTCATACAAGCTACAAATCTTCACTCCAAGGATTCAACAAGGCTTGGTGATACGTTAGATTCATTTGTCCATTCATCATCCCTCTATGTTATTTCAATTAATTTCAAAGTTTAATTACACAAATGGGGTCTAACTGAAGTAAACCCCCATCCACTAACAAAACAATATTCATTTCTCTCTTGTGATGTGTATTTTGAAGATTTAGGTGAATGCGACTCACTCTCTGAACCTAGTGATTTAGTCTCAGTATAGCCTTTCGATAGTGTCAAATCCAAGTTCAGAAGATTTCAAAAGATCCTAAGAAATCCTATAGCATGACTCATACACCCAACCTAGAATTTTGGTCTCATTATAGTTTTTGATCACTGTTCAATAGATCCTGATCAACTCTCAAAGAATCCTAGATCCTACCTTGAAAAACCTAGAGTGGGACTAAATCACGCAACCATGCATATTAGTCCTAGTGCAATCTAAAATAGTAGTCTCCAAGATTTATAGATCTTCTTTTGACCTCTCCACTCCTTCAAGTGATTTTTTGTTTCATTTTATTTATTAATCTCATTTCATGTTTTCAAATTTCTAGGATTTTGTACATAAGTGTTTCATTCCTCATTTGAAACTTCATTTAAATGGTGAAGCCCCATCCAATCACATTAGGAAACCCCTAGTTCATCGCTCAATTTAGTAACTTGTTTGAGGGATCTTAGTTTCCTAATGAACTAAAGCACGAAATAGGTTCTAAGTTTCATCTCCTATGAGGTGGACACCCATTTTCCATGGTTCATTTTGGTGAACCTGACCTTTGGACCCTTGAATTTATTATTTGGAGAACATTGTAGTCCTAGATCTATATTACACTAACATTATATTAGATTTTCATTATTTGAATTGCATTTAGGGATTCTAAATCCTGCATTAGTGAAGGTGCATATAGGTTGCATTTTTGTATCTTGCATCATTCAATGTCATTGGAAATATATAATTTCAAATAGTCAATTAAGCATACAATCTAGATACATTAAAATCAACTTAGAATTTTTTGATCTTGGCTTAAAAATCCTAATTTGGAACGCATTCAACCACCTAGGTGATTTAGTCCTTGAATAGGTCTTTTCTCCAAATTCTTGGGTATTACGTGCTCTCTATTTTTTGCTATTTGGACCTATCAAAAACCCTAAGTGGGACTCATATTCCCATCTAGGCAAGTGATTCCTTGGAGGCCTACAAAACCCAATGTTTTTGAGCTTTCTGGTGATTTTATGTACTTCCTAGGCTTTCTAGTAACCTACTCTATTAGTTTGGAAAGCTTTGAGAATTTATGTTTCATGTATCTAGGTCTAACCGTCCATTTATTGTAGTCATTTTTAAAAATCATTCACAAACTCATTTCAATAGTGAAAATCTTCAAATATGTAGGACATTTGTTTACATTTTTAAGCATTACTTAAATTAGATAGCTTACTTTTTCATGTTATCATTTTTTCTTTTAAGATATGTGGTTTTGAAATGGTTAAGAATGGATTATATAAGTATAAAATACACTCCTATGAGTTTAATTTGGAGTACAACAATGAGGTTATCGAGAAACATGTTATCCATCCTCCCACCATCTTTCCTAGTTATGAAAACATCTTAGAGCAAGAGAAACAAACCATTGACACAATCCTTAAAATCACATTGCCTATCACTCACTCAAACAATACTAGATCTCCCATTTGTGAGGATGATATGATACAAGAGGATACAAGCATAAATAACCATGAAAACCATAATTTTTCTTCTCCCAATACTTCTCCTATTGGTGATGAAGGTATCTTGGTGAAAGAAGATATAATCATTGAAAATCATGAAATTCCTATTTTTCCCTCTCCTCCCCCCTTGGGAAAATAGTATGACACAAGAAGATGAGATCATTAAAACATTTCTCAACATTACTCTTCTTAATCTCTATTCATCTCAGAACACCACCCCTTCTTATGAGAATGCTTTAGTGAATGAGGATACAATCATGAACAATCATGAAAATACATTTGTCAAGAGATCTAATGATTGAGAACTATGACAATCCTACCTTTCCTACTTAGGAAGATATTATAGGAAATGAGGATGTAACTATAGATAACCATGATAACCACATTTTTTATTCTCCTAATATCTTTCCTAGTTGTAAATAAGATAGACTGGTGTTGGAAGATACACTTACTAAGATTCATGGAAATATTCTTTTTCCCTTTCCTAATGGTCCTACCATTTGGAGAGATATATTTGAATGAAAGGATTCAATTATTGGTAAGTAGGACAATGATAGTTGTTCCTCTCATAGTGCTTCCCTATTGGTGATGAGGTTAATTTATAAAATATAAACATGGAATGTGATGAAAATATTGTTTTATCCTCTCCCAAAAGCTCTCTTACTAGGATAGATATCATGGTGTAAGAGAATTATGGATCTAATGCATGCCTTTCAAACAATGAAAATGTGACTTCCTTAGATAAAGATGATGAAGTGACATTAGTCTACCCTTCAGTAAGAGATAATGAAAATAAGGATAATTCTTCTAAGGTTATGCACATTAGATATCCCTTGAAGTACTCTACTAAGCCTAACTTATCCTTTATCCACCCTCAAACCAAACCCATCCTCATCCTCTAACCATGTAAGGATAATGTTTCGTAGCAATCAAGTTATAATATGATTGCTCATCTATATAACACTATAAATAATTTGAAACCAAGACAAACACTTTCAACGTCCCTCCTATTTCATAACCATATATTTCCTAGTTATCCTCATTTTCCTTTACATAATGAAAAGGAGTCTAATATTGTTAAACAACTAAAGAATACTCTTGCTAAGATAATTTTATGGGATCTTATTCAAGCCTCTCCTCATTATCTTAACATGATTCAAAGTGATTTACAACAAGTTATGATCCCCCCTAACATGTAATCCAATGATGTGGCAACCTAAATTCAAGCTATAACTCTAGTCAACTTAGACATTACTTTCGATCAAGATGAGTTTTGTTCACTAGAAGTGCAAAAACAATATGAAGCTTTTGTGATAATAGCAATTTTAATAGGATATGGATAAAAAAACTAATATTGACAATGGCTCAACCCTTAATGTGTTTAGTGTAACCCTTTTGGATAAAATTTGCATAGATAAATCAAGAATTGAACTTGATTCCTTGTCAATATGAGGATTTGACAATCTAGGAAAACAACCATTGGAGTAATCACATTACTTATTATAATTGAAAAAGTTACATTAAAAACCTCAATCCATGTTATGCCTCATGATCTTTCATACAACCTCCTTTTAGGAAGAACATCTAGTCATGAGATGCATGTGGTGCCTCCAACTATTCAGCGTCAAATCAAGTATATCTACAACAAAAAAAGTACATATGATCAAAGCCGATCTTTAGCCTTATAGTGTTTTACAACTTGAAAATGAGAAGGAAAATCCTTTAAAAACGTCAACACCAACTACACAAGTGTAACCTATGCAAGAAAAAGATAAAGAGAAGTGCATTGAAGAAGTTACAAAATTATTGGAAGATGATTGGGGTTCCTTAGATTTCACACCTACATTCATGGGAAAATACAAGATCATAACAAAAGATTCTAAAAGGTAAAAGAAAAAGAGGTAATCTAGCATTATCTGGAGCACAAAATTCATTTTGACATTGTTACATAAGTGATTAAGAATGGGATAAATATGGGAATGGAAGTACTTAAACATACCTTCCAACATGACATATCTCATAAAAAATTCCATCATTATTCTCTAGAAGCTAAAGAGACCATCTTTGTTGAATCTGTTTTGCAGACTACTAATCTTCCCCCCTTTCCTCAAAAATTTTTCCATTTCATTTTGATAGTGGTCTTTAGGCTTTCTAGAGAGATAGATCCCTTCAATAGAAAGACTAGTGACCCTATAAATATAAGTTTCATGTTGATAAAGAAAGTGTAGTCCTCAATAACCACATTGTTGTCCTTCCAAGATTTAGCAAATTCCATGGAGATGTTAGGGTCGTGACTTACCATACCCTAAATATAATTATCCAACTTTCCCTACTAAATCATAGTCCAAACATCCTTATATGTTTCTTCCATATCTTATAGGAGGTGGGATCCTCTTGAATTAAATCACCACCCATCATAGTAGGCACTTCATACAAAAGAAAGTTGGGATTATATGGAAGCACTAGAAACTATGCACAATTGGAGAAAAAACTAACTCATGAATAAGTGAGATGGGGTGAAAAGATTACTTAATACACAATTCATGCCAATTATAAATATGAACTAAAGATAAGTTCATTTTAATCGCAGAATTAGAACACTTTTTCATCATTAATTAAGAGCTAACACATATTATTTGACATCATTAAATAATCATTTGAGATTGTGATCTTTTGTGTATAGGCCCCCAATATTGCCAAAGCATCCACCACTTTGTAACCAATGTGGAAAATGTGAGAAAATATACAATTCATAAAGTTCACTATGACATGATGAGCCATCAAGATGGGATTCTGTAAGGTCTAACAAGGGGTTACCTTCTGAATCAACATCATGACTTTATTTCTTCAATCACCTTCAATTGCCAGATTTGACACTCTAGTTTTCTTACCAATTAGAATCCCCTGATAGGAGGCCACCAGTTCAACATAATTAGAATTTTACAACACCAAATTAATTTCATAGGTGATAATTACCTTCCTCCTATGGTCTTGGATAATGCTACTTCCTTTAGTTGAGTTGTCAAAGTTAAGCTTTAGCCAATCATGATTAAAAGGACCAAGGAGTATTGTTCCTATCAAAAGGAATTCTCGATCTAAGGGAATTAAGGATGTATTAGATAAATTCTAAATGGAGAAAATGTTGAACTCCAAATTAGTAGGATTTCTTTTAGGCTCACAAGGGGTTCTAAGGTTATCAATAAATTGGTTAATAGTTTGATTCACAACCAACTTCCAAGGGCACCTTTTATTGTTGAAAATCCTGTTGTTGTGCTCTTTCTAGATTTACCAACTAGTGAAGAGAAGGGCCTTCCAACATAACTCAATAAGAAAAGGGTGATGCACCAATAGGTACCAACCCTCCATCACATTTTTGATATCTTTATGCCACACACAACTAACCTTCAACATGGATTGATTTTTTTTCGAACCTATAAAGAATAGGAGTAGTAAAAGAAAAGATGAGAAGTTTAAATTCTTCATTATTACATAGAAAAAGATTGTTTCCAAGATGCTTTCCCCTCTTTTGGATATCATCCATTGTAATAATTCTCTCATGGAACACCATCAACCAAAATAATTGCACCATAGCAAAGGATTTTTTCCTCCAAATCTTCATCTAATTGATTGAGGATCCCAAAGAGTGGACAATATGTTATACCATGACTTAATAGAGTAGTTATTAACCTTTGAGTCCACCCAAACCAAAGAATTGGACATGTTTAAATAGAATATTCTCAAATTACCAATGGTTTTGAGCAGTTCATTAGTAACCTTGAAATAAAGCAAGGGGTCACACCAATTAGGACCAATCTTCTAGAGAGGTGAATGTAGTGTACTAAAATGCATACCCTTACATTTTCACATCTATTTGGGCCTGCCTTGCTTTATTTGTGCTTATTTATGGATTAATTGGACCTATTTTGCATCCACAAGTGTAATAAACTATATATTGGGTATTTGTAGGATCATGATTGGCCAAAAAGTGACAATATGATGGGTATTTGTAGGGTATGTGGCTGATGACTTTTTCTTACCCAAAATTGATGAAACAAAAAGGGTTTTTAAAGGAGATTCCCAGCTTTGTACAAAGATAAATTATGCTTTACTTTGAATTTAATAAATAATTATTATTCATTTTCTATTTGAATTAAGACTAAATTCTTAAGTGATAGGCTGATTGAAAAACATCTATATCTTTCAAATGGTATCACATTTCTTGAATCTAAAACACTCTTCACATTCTATGTTTCGCATACTATAGGATTAAAAAGAAATAATTTCATGATTTTTTGACAAATTTAAGGTGGTCATACATACGAGTTTTTATATTTTTCTAGAAGTTGTAATAAAAAATTCATAATTAATTATTTACTTGGAAACAAATTACAAAAAAATATGCATCACATCGAGACATGAGTCCTCTACTTACATCTAAAATATTATAAAAGAATATTATTATTTTATTGTGGTTAGGGTGGTCAAACATGCACCTACTTCTTATTTTTTCTCTGAAATTTAAGTGCTGCTACATTGAAATTTCAAATTTTCACAAAAAAAATTTCTTTTTTTTAAAGCCTAGTAGTTTAGAAACTAAATTCAATTTGCTATAGATTCTATTCTTACATATTTTTAAAATAATATAGATAAGTTATTCAAAATTTTATGTCAATTTTCCTAACTCTGTTTTTTCTAAATTTTTTGACACTTAAGGGCCTATCTTTTCCATGATGATCTTGCACATACCCTATTTTTATGCAAATCCAAAAAAATCCTCAAAAGATAAATGATCATTTAATGTTTTTATCTGTCTCCTTGATTTGTGGAGTGCCACTAAAACACTACCTAGGACATCTTTGTCCTCCATGGGTAGTGAGACCCTAATATTGAAAACACCTAAAAAGGGCCCATTTTGGAGTCTACGCCTTTAGAATTGAGCCTTGGGATTAAGATGCCACCTAGGGTGTCTTAGTCCTCCTTGGCTTATTTTTAAGATTTAATTTTAAATTCTTGCAAGATTTAGCCTTCTTTATTTAATGAATTCATATGTCTCCTTGGTGTAATGCAGTTTTGGGATATTAAGCACATAGAAGTATAAATACAAGGTTCCTTCTCTCATTTTTCATCTGAAGCAATCTATCAAGAATTCATGCATCCAAGTATTTTGTGACAACATTCAAGAGCAGATTTATCAACCATTTAGAGCCATTTCAAGATTAAAGCATCATATCAAAGAGTTTTCTTGCAATTCATGTGTGTTGTGCTAAAAATTTTAATGTAGGGTTTTGATTCAAGCGAAGAAATTCAAGTCCTATCTTTCAAGAATTGAAGATCCATATCTATTGTAGCCATTGTAGACAAGTTTGTAGACTTTATAAGGGTTTGGTGAGTTGTAGCATTTCATGTTTTTCATTCACCATTTCCTCCATTGTTTCTATTTCATTTCAAGGTTTAATTACCAACAAGTGGTTTGACCAAGGAAAACTGCCATTTACTAACAATCAATAGTTTTTTCCTTTTGTGTGTCTGTATTCACAGATCTAGGTTGAAGAATTGAAGATTATTTAAAGTGAAATGTTTTCAAAATTGCATTACAAAGTTGTCATCTTCATGGAAACTCACCTACAGGTCACATTTGGAAGTTTTAGGACCTCAAATCTAAGAAGAAGCAAGTGCAGACATCAACACTCAAGACCACATTCAGAGAAATTAAAAATTCAAAAATGAGACTAATACACCACATAAGGCATATGATTCCTCCATAGGGTACTTTTAAGAGTTTCTTTGGGATTCTATTTTGACACTCAAAGATGGTATTTTCCTTGAAAAATAACATTGAGGCTAATACACCACTCTGGGCATCTTAGTCCTCCATAAAAAAAATTGACAACTTCTTTGCATTTCTAGAATCCTCACAACATCTCTAGAGTTCCTAGGTACACATATTGTAACTTGGTATAGCTTAATTTCATCATTTGTACTCATTATTTGACTTGCATTACTAGGTTTTTTTGAGTTGAATGTTAAAGTGTCTTTTCTAGGCATTTGCTTGGTGGTGAACCCCTAAAAGTTGAAAGAATCCCCTCCTAGGTCATCCTCATTTAGAATTGACTAACCTTGTAAGGTTGCTAGTCAATCCAATTAGGGATCCTAGGACATTGGCAAATGATTAGTGGAGAAAGAGTGATATCTCTAGGTATCCATTTTTCTTCTCATAATTTTGGTGAACCTAACTTTTAAGCATTCATTTATGATTTGGAGTCCATCAAAGTCCTAGATCTAGATTACATTCATTCTTCTGTTACATCTTGCATTAGTGTCAGTGCATCTAAGGTATCTTGCATTAGTGAAATTTCATTTAGCACTTCCTATATTTGCATTATTGAAAGTGCATATAGGTTGCATTTTTACTTTCTTACATCATTTCATTTCATTGAAAAAATGAAAAGTACATTATTGATAATCTTAGTTGCATTTAGAAACATTCATTTTGCATTCAAAATTGAAAAAAAATGTTGGTATGTGGCGATTGATCATGCTATACTGTATAGCCCATGGTATACTGTACACCCCAGCATGTATCCTCCTACTTTTTCGCGTGATCACTGAAATAGGGAAAAATCAACAGAAAAAGAAAAATCTAATTTTGTAGAACCCAAAAGTAGGAAGCTTCTAAGCTTGTTAAAAATGGGTTCAGATGGGTGTTACAGTATGGGGATAAATACGATTATTCACAATATTGTAATAAGTTTTGCACTGGATAATAAAAGTATTGGATGGCCACAGTTTGGTGGATGTAGCCTGGATTGGGTGAACCACCTTAAATTTTTGTGTTATGATTTATTCTATGTTTTTTTTTAGTTTCTCTATTTATTAATTAAATCTATATTTAATTGTTAGATATCTGCCTTTCTAACCCTAACAAAAAATGCATTCCATATTGCATTGAGTTGGTTATTCCTAGTTAATTTTTCTTTCACTTATTTGAACATTTTTCTATTTTTGAGCATCCGTATCTTGCATAGGCAATTTGTAAACACTATTGAAATTCCTAAATTCACTATTTTTTTTGCGAAAAACCTCTACTAGGACTAAAATTCCCTTCCCGGCATCTCTGTCCCTCCCAAGATTTTTGCTTCAAAAGTCTATCTCTACTATTTGTTGTATGTTTGAGACTCTAGAACTCTAGAATCTCACTAGGAGGACCAAGATTCCCTTCCTGGTGTCTTAGTCCCTATTGAATTTGAATATCTAGTTTTTAGGGTCTGAAATTATCATTTTTTTTTCTTTGAGTTTCCTTTAGTTTCTTTTTTCAGTTTCCAGATTTGTTGTTATTCCAATTTCTTTCATTTCAAGTGTAATTCCAAGCATAAGATATTGTGTTCATTATAGTTTTTGTGGTATCTCTGTTGTATGAGCTATAGTACTTGGTGTCCTACTACTAAATATATGGTTAGAAAAAGTGTGAGACTCATGGAATCTCACAATAAGACACTCATTTTGGATCTTGGGTTATCAAGCTCTCTTACTTCTAGTGTTGGCACTAGTTCACTAGGTATGTAGCATACCTTTGACACCTCTCTTTCTATTCCTACCTTACCTACAAGTGCTATTCCAAGTGTCCAAACAATGGTTCATCTTATTCCTCAAGAAAACATAATGAAAATCCATGAAGACTAAGCTCATTTAAAAGATAGTGTAAGTATTGAAAAAATTTCAAACACTATTATACTGCTATAGATAGCCTTCATCACATGATGGAAAGTGATGAGGGAATATAAGTTATGTGTAACATAGCTCAAATCTTTGGAAAACGTCTTCCTTTCACCACTAATAGTGCTCAATCTTCAAAAAATATGCAAAACCAAGGAGGAAGTCAAACTCCCCCCTCTTCAATCATAACCTCAATTCCCACCTATACCAATCCTCAAATGACCACAACAATGCAACCAACTAGTAGAATCCTTCCTACCTCAAACATTTCCACTAGTGCTCCTTATGCCTATGTGGAATCTAGACTTATATCTCCTCCCATAAGAAATCCATTCATTAGTCCTTCCAACCCATACATACCACCACCTTATTCATCTCCATCACACACTACAAGAAATGACCCTATCATTAACCACCTCTTACAAATCCTTTCATCAATCCAACATCAATTTTCCACCATAAATCAAAATTAAACTGGTCCACCTTCATACTATGTGAAGAGCAATCCATTGTCCTTGGAGATATTAAGAACTCTGGTGGGCCACAAGGTATAGAGATCCCTAGATTTGAGAAATGTAGAAAAAATGGAGATCCTACTAATCATGTTAATGGATTTACTTCTTTGCATAGTGAATTTATCCTTGAAGAAAAAATTTTGGCTAAAAGTTTTCCCTAATCCTTGAAATAAATTTCCTTGGATTGGTTTTCTACATTACTGAGTAACTCAATTCATTCATTCAGTGAACTTATTGAGGCCTTTATTAACCATTTTCAAGTGTACATGGTCCTTGAAATGACATTGGCTAATTTGATGAGATGCAAGTAAAATGAGGGTGAAAAATTTATTGACATTATTTCATGCTATCGATCGCTTTATTCACAAATCAATGTGAAGATTCTTTATTCCCACCTTGAAAAGATGTTCATAGAAAAATTGCAAAGAAATATAAGGGATAAGATCACCATGATGAAATTACCCTCCATGCATTTATGCATTGGCCTTTGATACTATCACAATTCCCTAACTAGTCCTGAACCAAAAACCACACCTAACTATCCTGAAAAGACCGAAGCCTCAAACCAAAACACTTACCAACCTTTCAAAAGAAAAAATAAAAGTTTCCTTCAACTAAATTCCACCTCTCAACCTACCCAACTAGTTGATACCCAAGTAGTTGCTATAAAGAAGAGTAATCTTTATATATTTGGGGATACACAAAGACAATTTACTCCCTTACTTGACACACTTCATAACATTATGACCCAAGTCTTAAACAAAAACATGCTTACCTTACCTACTGTTCGACCCCTTGACCCTAGCAAGCCATTACCTCTGAGATTTAGACATAATGCCTATTGTGCATATCACCAACAAAAAGGGAATGATGCAAAACATTGAAAGCATCTTAAACATCTTGTGTAAGACCTCATTAATTCCAATCATATCCAAATTTGAGGTGTAAATGATAAAGGTAATAATTCTATGGATCCTCCCAACCAAAACTTGCAAATGTTTAGCAATCCCATGCCAAACCATAATATTTTCATTTGTTAAGGCTAGTGAAACTAAGCTCGATGTGATGAATGTTGACACCAATGATGATAATCTGAGCAATCATGAACAAGGTCCTATGGATGATGATGAAAAGGTTCTTATTGATACTAATGAAAAAAGTCTTATTGATACAATGATAGGAGTGCTCGCCATTGAGCCTTGTTAATAGCAAACCATTGACTTTAATTTCTCTTCAGAAGAAACAATCAAGCATTTACCTGATGGTCCTCTTTACATAGCTAGTAGAATCAATAACAATCCCACTCTTGGGATTTTAATTGATCCCATCTATGGAGAGAATGTGATCACAAAATAATTTTTATATGTGCATGAACTTACTCAAAATAGATATAATAAACTAATAGCATGGATTAAAATGCATGATTATTTTCCTCACGCTACGATGGGCTCAATCATAGTCGCTTTACAAGTATTAGTGAAAAAATCAAATGTATCATTCTCTATCCTATCTATTTCAAACCAATTTTATGTGAAGTTAAGCTACAAATGGCTTCACTCCATGAATACAGTCCCATTAGTTGTCCATAACTACCAAAAGTTTCTTGTCAACAATCAAATAGTCACAATGAACCCTAACTTGGCTTTAGACCTTCGTATTCCTCTAGAAACTTCTCTTTAGATTATTTTTTGCCTGAACCTATGGAACCTATATGACCTCATAAAGACTTCCTTTTCCTATCCTATCAAAAAGTCAAAGAAAAATTGCATAGCCAAACTATCTCTTGAAAACTTTCCTCCACTCATGATCCAACCTCCACCCATGCTTGAACCTCCACCACTTAAAGAAATTAATGTTGATTCTAAAACCCATCCATGAAAAATACCTTTGCTATTTGCTACAAGAGACCTAGAGGAAACCAAACAAGTCCCAATCCACCTCCTAAGAAAATTTATAAATCCAAAGAGAAAGTGGTTGGACAACCTTCCATGGTTTCTTTCATTCTTCGCTCAGAAGAAGAAAAGGAACATATGGTTTCCAAACCCGTTCCTACACAAATGCAACTTGAAAATCATAATAAAAGAAACTATAATGCTAAAGAGCATAGGTGTAGACATCAAAATCAAAATCTAAACTTGATAGAAGCAACAAATGATGACCCTCCTCTTTTACCAGAACAAACATAAGTTATATCTCCACCACATCAAGGACCAACAACTTCTATGGATATTATCATTCATCCTCTTGTTGTGGTTAACTTAGATGATGATGAGAAAACAACTAAAATTGGTGAGGAAGTGCATAATGAGTTGAATTTGTTATTTTCCTCATCCATGAGCTTAAAGAACAACAACCATGGTGATCCTTCTAAACTGACCGATTCACCATGTTTTAAACTTGGTGATTCTCCTAGTAGAACACTTGACGTTGTCCCTCTTGCTAGTGATCTACATTCTTCATATACTAAACAAGAATGAGATGTAGATGACCTACTAGATGGTTGACTTGCATGTTCTTTACTAGTCTTTTATCTTTTCTTTTTCTTTTTCTTTCCTTTTCATTTTCTTTTTGTTTGCTTGCATGTGCATAATGGTATTCCCCATGATGTTCTATTTTATGTCTCTCTCTCTATGTGCATTCCTCTATTTGTACCTCCATTCTTTTATATGTCATATACTTTTTCCTTTTGATTGATCTTTTCTCTTTACTTTTATTTTTTCGTTTCTTGTGTTTCCCTTTTGGGGATGATGAAAGGCATCGAGAAATTCATGTCTCCTTCATGTCAATCGAAAAGATTTTTTATTATATTTTCTTTTCCTTTTCATTTGTATTGTTTTTCCTTTGGGGATGATGCAAGGCATCGAGACAACCTATGTCTCCTCCATGTTGACCTAAAACACTTTCTTTTCCTTTGTTTTTTCTCTCTTTGTGTCATTGTTCTAGTTCTTTGTGTATTTGGGGAATGATGATAGTTCAAAGATTTCTAAAAACATTGTAGGAAAGAACATGCTGACACCAAATCCATAGATCCCTTATGTGTTTGGTACTTTCATTTTGGGGGCAACCCCTCCCTTTTTCTTTTCTCTGGGATGATGCAACTTTACTCAAAAACATATGACTTGGCATAGGGCTTTTTTAATAAGCTCTCATGTCTCCTACTTTAAAGCAATTTATCATAGCAATGGTGTTAGCAACTACTTTAAAGTGGGGGCATACATTGACACTCATGTTTCATTGTACAATTTTCTTTCTTCTTGCGATGCATCGTTGGTGGTGTCATTGGGTTTGATTTCCTCTAAGAGTGTGATATTTATTTGACTTGTGCTCTCTTGGAAAAATTAATCACAATGTTCCCTAAAATGAGACCTTGCATGCACTAAGTGAAATCCCATTGAACATCTCTCTTTCTTGTTGAATTTTCTCTTTTTTGTCTTATTGAAGTCATGGAGGTATGGCTTTTATATGGTCCCCTACGACTCACCTAGTGAGTAACTAGCTTCACTAGCCTTTGTGAGCATGCATTTTCTTTTGTCCTTATCATAGTCATAGGGGTATGATGTAGATATGGACTTCTTGGGGCTCACCTAGTGGACAACTAGCTCCCACTAGCCCTTGTGAGCATGGGTTTTGTTTGCATAGTGGACATTGTATTCCACTTGTAAACCATTTGGAAAAATAGCCTAGATCTGATCCACCACATTGGATGGTCAGTCAAAGCTTGATCCATTATAATTTTTCCTTTTTCCTTTTTCTTTTGCCTCTTTCTTATCCTTGATGGTGTATACTGATGATCTAATTATGGCTTCATATATCATCCACATGTGTGTTCCTTTGTGCCTATGTTGGTTTTTCATAGGACCTTGACGTTGGGGGCTTGATCGTCCCTCTTAATCATTGTCATGCTATCTTACTAATGTTGGTACATTCGAGTTTCAAAAGGGTTGCCTATTGAGATTGTTCTTAAATCTTCTAAGGGGTCTTGGGTCCAATCTTTGGACTATGAGGGGATTCTCTTATGTTGTAGAAGATGTATTAAAATAGGTCATGCTGCTGCACAATGTGGTTTTGCGAAAAAAGCCATGAAGACTACTTGTTGGAATGGTGCTTCTCAACAACATTATATGGTTGAGAAGAAAGTCGAACAACCTAGGAGTTTTTTGGAGGTTACTGCTTTGGATTCACAAGGCCTTAGCGAATCCTCTCTGGATGTCTTTATTGGAGGGGTTGTTGCTATGCAAGACTACATTGTTGAAAACCCTAAAGAGAATGAGACTAGGCCTATGGCTACCACTTCTGGTAATGGTGCTTCAATCATCATTTTGGGTGGCTCTCATGATATGACCCCACATGCAGGGAGGAACACAGTTCAAATCTCTAAGACAACAGTTGTAGGCTTTCTTCTTCAGGATAATGGTGTGTTGGCTTGGCTTGACAAGGAAATGCAAGTGGAAGAGGGTTGGATAATTGTAAAGGGAAAGAAAGAGAAGTCCTCTAAGCCTCCTGTTGACATGACTCTCCGCTCCAACAAGAGTAACTCGAAATGTAAATCTTGATGATTCTTGTTTGGGGGCTAGTTCTTAGCTGGATGCTGGCTGTTGTGGCTTTGTAGTTGGTTGTGGTTCTTTGGCCTTAGTTTCCTTTTGATCCTTGGTTGTCTGTACTTTCTTGTATTTGTTTTTAAACAACCTTCTTGTTGAGGGTTCCAGATCCTTTCAAAATCTATTTGTAGAGGGTTTCAGGTCCTTTCAAAACCTATTTGTTCCTTAATACAAATTTTTGGTACATTCAAACCGCTCTTGATTGCATGGCTAACTACTTTAGTGTGAATTTAAAGAAAATTCATTCTCTCACTAAAGTGGGGGCTAAATTTAGTGTAAAAAAATGCATGCCCTTTCATTTTCACACTTGTTTCGGCCTGCCTTACTTTATTTATGTTTCTTTATGGCTTAATTGGCCCTATTTTTCATCCACAAGCTGAATAAACTATATATTTTTATGGAACATCATGAAAAACCTCAAAAGATAAATGATCATTATTTGTTTCTATTTATGTGTCCCTGATTTGTGGAGTGGGATTGAAATTCCACCTAGGGCATCTTTGTCCTCCATGGGTCTTGGGACCCTGATATTAAAAACACCTGTAAAGGTTTCTCTTTTGAGATTGTGCCCCAAGAATTGAGCCTTGGGAATAAGATGCCACCCTCGGCTTATTTTTAGGATTTAATTTCAAATTTTGGTGGGATTTAGCCTCCTTTATTTAATGAATTCATATGTCAGCTTGATGTAATGTAATTTCAGGATATTGAGCATAAATAAGTATAAATACAAGGTTCCTTCTCTCATTTTTCATCCTAAGCAATCTATGAAGCATTAAAGCATCCAAGTCTTTTGTGAGAGCATTCAAGAGTAGATTTATCAAGCATTTGGAGCCATTTCAAGATTCAAGCATCATATCAATTAGTTTTCTTGCATCATGTGTGTTGTTGTGCTAACATTCGTCATGTAGGGTTTTGATTCAAGTGAAGCAATTCAAGTCCTATCTTTCAAACATTCAAGAGCTATATCCATTGCCACCATTGCACACAATTTTGCAGAATTTATAAGGGTTCGGTGAGTTGTAGCATTGCATGTTGTTTGTTCACCATTTCTTTCATTATTTCTATTTCATTTCAAGGTTTAATGACCAAAAAGGGGTTTGACCAAGGAAAGCACCCATTTACTAACAATCAAAATGTTTTTACATTTTTTTTGTTTGTATTTATAGATCTAAGTTGAAGACTTGAAGATCCTTCAAAGTGCAAATTTGTCAAAGTTGTCATCTTCACGGAAACTCACCTATAGGTGAAATCAGGAAATTTCAAGACCTCATATCTAAGAAGAACCAAGTGTAAACATCAACCCTCAGGACCACATTTAGGGACTTAATAAATTCAAAACATGACCAATATGCCACCTAGGGCATCTCAGTCCTCCACTGGGTATTTTTTCATAGATTCTTTGGGATTTTGTTCTAACATTCGAAGACTCTGTTTTTGTACCGAAAAATAGTAGCAAAACTAATATGCCACTATGGGCGTCTTAGTCATCCATAACACTTTTTGACAACTTCTTTGCATTTTTGGAATGCTTACAACATCTCTAGACTTCCCATGTACACATACCCTAAATTGGTATAGCTTAATTTCATCATTTATACTCATTGTATACATGAAAAATATGCATACATTTTAATCCACTAGTTTAATTAAATAACTTTCATTTAATCAAATCTAACATTTCATCCTTCAATTAAATAAATTCACTTCATCATTACCTCATTTAAATAAATCAATCAAATCCTAACATTTCATCTTTCATAAATCATCTCCTAAATTCATCTCTTTCAAATTAGTCAAACTTTATCTTACATCCCCCTTTTAATTATGTAAACCAAAATTTATTTAATTAAATCCCAAATGCATTTTCCATCCCTTTTGATTTAAATAAATGAAAGTATTTAAATCAAATAATTCAAAATCAGCTAAACATCATCTAAGCTAATCTAATCCTGATTAATCTAACCTAACCACCCATCACATCCTCTAGCTTTTCCCACTTGCACCAATAAAGCATTTTAATTCATTTATAAATTCCTCATTTTCCCTCAACAAAGCATCTTTTGGGAATATTCTCCAAGTTTGAATATGAAGGAAATTTGACTTGTCCCTTCCAACATGGCAATAAATTCTCTCTTACATGTCCCCCACTTAGCATTTAACTCTCAAATTCAAATTTGAATCTCCCCCTCTTTGGCATATTGACCTAAACTTGCACATTCCTCAAGCACTCACAATGTGACAAGTGACTTCATCTCATTGGCTAAATTTTTGTCCCACATTCATCCATTTGGCTATTTATCTCATCAAAATATTCTATAAATGGAAGGCTTATTCTTCATCTTGGCATCTACAATATCATGAAAAGTCACTCTCTTCAATTGACAACTGATTTTGTCCATCTCATTCTATCTTCAAGGAATTGTATCATTTTAGTTTTAGCAAGGATTGGGAAAGGGTCACTTGAACAATTGACACCAATCCAATATGGAATAGGTATAGATCCTGTTTTCTTCTCTCATGTTTTTAATTTATTTTTTTATAAAGCATGATGTATTATTCCGTAGGAGCACGTGTAGATGTGCATGGCTTGGACTAATCCATTATTTAATGTGTATTTGAAGTTTGAGTGTTTTCAAATTTGTAGTGCTTCATCATGGCGCTAGAAGGAAGGTTGTTTGAAGCTTAGAGTGTAACTAAAGTGCTTTAGTTAGTTTTTTATTAAATACATCCCGACAGTCTATGTTTTTTTCTGTTCTACATAGAAAGAATAAATTTTCATACAATAATGTCAATTGTCTACTAGGATATAGAAGAAGGTCTTGTCTTCTTGTTTTCTACAAAGTGACAGAGTTTGTTTGATAATTTAATGAATCTGGCTAATGTCTTCCTAAATTGTTGATAACTTAACACAAATCTAAATTGTTGTGAATAGAAATTTTTACAATTGGTCAAGTTGGATTTGAGCCATAGGAATGGTTCTGCTAAAGAATTTTGCACATTGATTGGGGAGCATGTCACATAATCTCTCATAGGACTCTATGAAGATGATAATACCTTAACTTACTCAGAAAATTAAAGGATTGTTGATATTTTAGCATGCCTATTATATACTACACTTGTTGTAGTTTTATGTTTTGTATTGGGTCAAAAATTAATCACTGTTGATTCGCACACCAAACCTCCCAACGTTATCAAGTAACTTCATTAATCATATAGATTTTTGTTGAGTCACCTTCTTCCACATAGTGTATTTTAAAATTAAAGGCATGGAGAGACAATGACATTTAATATGTTTTTCTTAATGAGAAAAGACTAATGTGCGGTGGAGAAGTTTGAATTTAAACAATCAAACTTTTTGTGATCTATCAAAGCTTAATGAGGTACAATTTTTGATCTTGTTGTTTCTACAATTT
>VDFB02000013.1:119679822-119706509 GCA_007258455.2 Sequoia sempervirens
GAATAAACTATATATTTTTATGGAACATCATGAAAAACCTCAAAAGATAAATGATCATTATTTGTTTCTATTTATGTGTCCCTGATTTGTGGAGTGGGATTGAAATTCCACCTAGGGCATCTTTGTCCTCCATGGGTCTTGGGACCCTGATATTAAAAACACCTGTAAAGGTTTCTCTTTTGAGATTGTGCCCCAAGAATTGAGCCTTGGGAATAAGATGCCACCCTCGGCTTATTTTTAGGATTTAATTTCAAATTTTGGTGGGATTTAGCCTCCTTTATTTAATGAATTCATATGTCAGCTTGATGTAATGTAATTTCAGGATATTGAGCATAAATAAGTATAAATACAAGGTTCCTTCTCTCATTTTTCATCCTAAGCAATCTATGAAGCATTAAAGCATCCAAGTCTTTTGTGAGAGCATTCAAGAGTAGATTTATCAAGCATTTGGAGCCATTTCAAGATTCAAGCATCATATCAATTAGTTTTCTTGCATCATGTGTGTTGTTGTGCTAACATTCGTCATGTAGGGTTTTGATTCAAGTGAAGCAATTCAAGTCCTATCTTTCAAACATTCAAGAGCTATATCCATTGCCACCATTGCACACAATTTTGCAGAATTTATAAGGGTTCGGTGAGTTGTAGCATTGCATGTTGTTTGTTCACCATTTCTTTCATTATTTCTATTTCATTTCAAGGTTTAATGACCAAAAAGGGGTTTGACCAAGGAAAGCACCCATTTACTAACAATCAAAATGTTTTTACATTTTTTTTGTTTGTATTTATAGATCTAAGTTGAAGACTTGAAGATCCTTCAAAGTGCAAATTTGTCAAAGTTGTCATCTTCACGGAAACTCACCTATAGGTGAAATCAGGAAATTTCAAGACCTCATATCTAAGAAGAACCAAGTGTAAACATCAACCCTCAGGACCACATTTAGGGACTTAATAAATTCAAAACATGACCAATATGCCACCTAGGGCATCTCAGTCCTCCACTGGGTATTTTTTCATAGATTCTTTGGGATTTTGTTCTAACATTCGAAGACTCTGTTTTTGTACCGAAAAATAGTAGCAAAACTAATATGCCACTATGGGCGTCTTAGTCATCCATAACACTTTTTGACAACTTCTTTGCATTTTTGGAATGCTTACAACATCTCTAGACTTCCCATGTACACATACCCTAAATTGGTATAGCTTAATTTCATCATTTATACTCATTGTATACATGAAAAATATGCATACATTTTAATCCACTAGTTTAATTAAATAACTTTCATTTAATCAAATCTAACATTTCATCCTTCAATTAAATAAATTCACTTCATCATTACCTCATTTAAATAAATCAATCAAATCCTAACATTTCATCTTTCATAAATCATCTCCTAAATTCATCTCTTTCAAATTAGTCAAACTTTATCTTACATCCCCCTTTTAATTATGTAAACCAAAATTTATTTAATTAAATCCCAAATGCATTTTCCATCCCTTTTGATTTAAATAAATGAAAGTATTTAAATCAAATAATTCAAAATCAGCTAAACATCATCTAAGCTAATCTAATCCTGATTAATCTAACCTAACCACCCATCACATCCTCTAGCTTTTCCCACTTGCACCAATAAAGCATTTTAATTCATTTATAAATTCCTCATTTTCCCTCAACAAAGCATCTTTTGGGAATATTCTCCAAGTTTGAATATGAAGGAAATTTGACTTGTCCCTTCCAACATGGCAATAAATTCTCTCTTACATGTCCCCCACTTAGCATTTAACTCTCAAATTCAAATTTGAATCTCCCCCTCTTTGGCATATTGACCTAAACTTGCACATTCCTCAAGCACTCACAATGTGACAAGTGACTTCATCTCATTGGCTAAATTTTTGTCCCACATTCATCCATTTGGCTATTTATCTCATCAAAATATTCTATAAATGGAAGGCTTATTCTTCATCTTGGCATCTACAATATCATGAAAAGTCACTCTCTTCAATTGACAACTGATTTTGTCCATCTCATTCTATCTTCAAGGAATTGTATCATTTTAGTTTTAGCAAGGATTGGGAAAGGGTCACTTGAACAATTGACACCAATCCAATATGGAATAGGTATAGATCCTGTTTTCTTCTCTCATGTTTTTAATTTATTTTTTTATAAAGCATGATGTATTATTCCGTAGGAGCACGTGTAGATGTGCATGGCTTGGACTAATCCATTATTTAATGTGTATTTGAAGTTTGAGTGTTTTCAAATTTGTAGTGCTTCATCATGGCGCTAGAAGGAAGGTTGTTTGAAGCTTAGAGTGTAACTAAAGTGCTTTAGTTAGTTTTTTATTAAATACATCCCGACAGTCTATGTTTTTTTCTGTTCTACATAGAAATAATAAATTTTCATACAATAATGTCAATTGTCTACTAGGATATAGAAGAAGGTCTTGTCTTCTTGTTTTCTGCAAAGTGACAGAGTTTGTTTGATAATTTAATGAATCTGGTTGATGTCTTCCTAAATTGTTGATAACTTAACACAAATCTAAATTGTTGTGAATAGGAATTTTTACAATTGGTCAAGTTGGATTTGAGCCGTAGGAATGGTTTTGCTAAAGAATTTTGCACATTGATTGGGGAGCATGTCACATAATCTCTCATAGGACTCTATGAAGATTATAATACCTTAACTTACTCAGAAAATTAAAGGACCGTTGATATTTTAGCATGCCTATTATATACTACACTTGTTGTAGTTTTATGTTTTGTATTGGGTCAAAATTTAATCACTGTTGATTCGCACACCAAACCTCCCAATGTTATCAAGTAACTTCATTAATCATATAGATTTTTGTTGAGTCACCTTCTTCCACATAGTGTATTTTAAAATTAAAGGCATGGAGAGACAATGACATTTAATATGTTTTTCTTAATGAGAAAAGACTAATGTGCGGTGGAGAAGTTTGAATTTAAACAATCAAACTTTTTGTGAACTATCAAAGCTTAATGAGGTACAATTTTTGATCTTGTTGTTTCTACAATTTGGCTACACAAAGAAGTAAGGTTTGATTTGTCATTAATATAGGTTGTTTATGTTATTAAAGCTTAGCTATGCGCAAAGAAGAAAGATGTTTTTTTATCATGGTCATTTGTATCTCATTATCTATTGGAAGTAACTATTGGCTTCATTGGTTTGATTTCTATTATCTAAAGGAAACTTTTGAAAACCATTTTGTTTAATTATTTTTTATTTTTTTTTCATACACTTTGATCGAGACATAAATTTTTTTATCTTGACCATCAATTATGTCATAGATATGAAGGGAGGTACAAATTGAAATAATATTAACATTTATTTTGTCAAATTATTTTATTTCTATTTCTTTCTTTAAAAGGATTCCTTAAATGATGGATAAGTCTTGTATATGTTTTTATCAATTTTCAAAATACATTCCTAACTTTTATTTGTGATGTTTATAAGAAAATGAAGAGGGAAAATGAAGGAAAATGAAGGAAAACAAAGGAAAAGCGAGGAGCATTTCGTTGCACAAGGAGCTTGCAAGAGATCTTCAAAGGAACTTGGTGATAAATTGAACATCAAAATTGAAATTCAAAGGCATTTTTTAATGCTTGGAGATTCTGTCTTACATCTTAATGTTTTGTTTTAGGCTAACTCATCTTTGGTTTTGGGTTTTAAAATGAACATTTCAAAATGCTTGGATATTTTGTCTTACGCCTTAATTTTTTGTTTTAGGCTAACTCATCTTTAGTTTGGGCTTTAAAACAAACACTTCAAAAGCTTTCCATTATCATTGCAAAGGAGTTAAAATGAACTTTAGGTAAATTGACTAGATTTTGTTTGAGGTTAACAAATTGAACAAGGAAACTCTCATATCTCATTTTGGTGCTTTAAAATGAATCAAAATCATTGCTTTGTGGATTTAAAAGGAACATGTGCAACTTTTTTTTCATTATTGCTTACTTAAGCTAACATCATCAAAAATGACATATGTGCTTCTCTCGCACTTCATAGTGATCTTGAGAATCAAAAGGCCTTTTTTTGTGATCTTAGGTTGAGATAAAGTAATCACCTCCACACTTCAGTTTGGGTTTAGAAATTGAACAAAAAACTTTGTGAGTGTTAGTAAACCTATTGCATGTGTTCTCCCTTTGTTTCTAAATGAAGGTTGATCAAACTATGAATATGTTTGCTCACTTTTGTTTATCTTAAAGCGATTTCCTTGGGGAAAAATTACTCACCCAAGGGAATGACTCAACCGGTAACACTATAAAGCCAAGATTATTTCCAACCAAGATATAAATGTGGGTATTGGAGTAAATGCTAATATCACGTGGTTGGCTACAACGAGATGGATCTGAAAAAGGGAGTCTTGCCATATGGTTCAATCTCCATGAACAGAAAGTCTAAATTAAAACCCATGTTTTAGAATTGCCAAAATCCTTGATCTATTTGTTGGTTCAAGAACGGTTGTTCTGAAGCTGCCCCACACTTTTACAGTCTTTAGTAGAAATGGAAAGCATGCCATGGGAGTTTCATGGGTGTTGATGCTTGGCTGCCCCATATAAGTGCGTGTCGTGGAGGGGAGCTAGTGGGGTTAAGCATCTAACCATTTGTTAAAGATAAGCATAGCTAGACTTGTCCAGGTGGGGATTCAACAAATACTATCTTTCATATCCATAGGATTGTACTTTTTCTTGGTTACAAAATGCTTTGCTTGTTTGAAAACATTTTAAAACAAACACTTAACATCATCCTCACAATTTCAAACCCTTTAGGAGGCAAATACAATTGACCTAATTCATGTTTTATTGCTTGCCCTTGGGATTTCATCCTTAGAGGTTTCTAAACACTTGGATTTACATCTCAATTTTCCTACTAAAGTTAAACAATAGGTAACCCTTGCCTTAATTTCATCAAATTTTTGCACAATATACCTTATGAAATGAGAAAAATTTGAGACATTGGACATCTAGTTTGAAAACCTAATGAAGAAGTGTTTGTGGTAAAACAAATTCATTAAGAAAATATTAAAAACAATTGGACCCCACACATGTGTCTCAGATAAATTCACGCAAGATCAAAATCAAGAAACCAAAAGAAAAATTCCTTAGTCTGAAAGCCCATCAAAAGCGTCTCTTAATGCTATACGAATTTAGACAAAGTTTTTTTTAACTTTTACAGAAAGGCTTCAAGAAACAATCTTGGTTTGTACTCATTCTATTATTGCCAAAACCCAAATCTTTTTAGAGAGTTTGAACATCTTGTTTAGAGAAAAGCTTGTTCTTCAATACTGAGGTCTAGGTAAACAAGTGTCTTTATAGGTACATCCTAGGATCAAAATCAAAACCTTCATCCATCCTTGAACATCAAAACCAAAATCATCTCACCAACAACTCTTCAAAAGTGGGTGATCACACAAATAGTGGGTTACAATTTTTGGCCAAACTTGACATTAAAATCAAGATTTTTCACCACACATTCACTTTCTTACACCTATAGTAGCTCAAACTAGTTATTTGTTAGATATTTTGTGTAGATTCTAATTATATTTTAAAAAATAAATTAAAAAATAAATTGTGCATCATTTTATGTAATTTTTAATAACTTATTTTTTCTACTAATTAGCATTTTTTAAAAGTGATGTTTACTTCGGCACGTGTAACTTTACTTATAGATACGATAAAATTCTAATTTTTAAAATACAAAATTTTCACACCAATATCTAGGGAATGGATATTTTTTCATAATTTTTTGTTACATATATTTTTTTTAATTAATTTTCCAAGTCAACATAATTATTATTTGGACAGAGGTGTACTTCGGCCTACATAACTTTTTTTGTATTCATTAAAATTAACTTATTATTTTTTTGTTGGAATAAGGACATCAATACCTAGTGCACATGTATTTTTTAGAAAAAAAATTCTCTATTTTTCTATTTTTTTGTATGTGTGAAATAAAGAACTTGATGTTATTGAAAATCCTACATTCAGAAGAAATTAAAAATAAATATAATAATCAAATTAAACATATTTAAAATTATACTTTTTGGGAAGCTTATAATAAGGGCTACAAGATTACAAAACATAAATTTTAAATGAATTCATTTGATCACCCAAAAGGTAAATCAAAAGTGGTTTTTAATCAACATTTTGATAGGTGTAGAGGAGACTCGATTATAGGTATATTTTAAATCTAACAAGGTTCTATCCAAGGGGGTTTGATCTAAGGGGGTTTGATCAATCCCTCTTTAATTAAAATAATTTAAATAGAACCTTTAAAGTCATAAATCATTGTATTTTCTAAAAATATGTGATTTTAGCCAAAAATCAGGATGTCCCAAAAAGTGTAGCCCATTATTGTGGTAGCACCTATCTTGGAAAAATCCTTCATGTTAAACTTTATGCAAAGCATTTGAAATCAATCCAAAATAACCCTGTTTGATTGAATATGTGTTGATTCAACCTTCTAAACATATTTGGTTAAATTATCAAAACTTGTGAAAAAATTCATCCCTTCATAACATCCAACATCTTGGGATTTAGGAGTTCATTATCAATATCATCTTGTTTGCATCGAAGTGTTTAGATGAATCCTTCTTCTCACACCTAGAAAAATTATCATCTTGTGAATGATTTAACTCTAGGACAACATCCAACCTCTTAGAGTTTATATGTCCAACAAAATTTGAATCCAAAAAAAATAATCCTAAATCAAGTCTTAAAAGTTTAACATATCCCTTCAAGATTCTATCAAGAGTTCCAATCATCCATCAAACACCCATCTTGCATCCATATCATTATCACCCTTTGATCCTTAAATCATCCTAAAATTTCTCTTTTATACCTAAGGTTAGATCAATCCAAAATAATTAAAGAGTTCATCTTCTGCATTCTTGAAGATTTATCCCTATTTATGGTGCAAACTAGGTCACGACACAAGAAGAACATGGAAGCAAACAAACAAACATCTACTACAAGTGACTTAAGTCAAACCACTCCTGAAATGAATCCCATTAGGTCTGGAAATCTCATAGTTAACCTTCCTACATTTTTGAAATGCCATCAAGAGGAAGGTGTCCAAAATAACCCCTTTGGAATGTCACATGAGGAAATCATTGAAATGTTTTGAAATCCGAAAAACCATAAAATTTTCAATATCATGATGAGACTCAACCCTTCACTACACATGCTCGAATTACCAAAGTAAGGGGCTAAACTCCCTTTTGATTTCTACATGAGCACTATTGTGGATACATCTTTTGGGATCACACCCCCAATCTC
The DNA here is from genome assembly GCA_007258455.2 of Sequoia sempervirens. Taxonomy (NCBI): domain Eukaryota; kingdom Viridiplantae; phylum Streptophyta; class Pinopsida; order Cupressales; family Cupressaceae; genus Sequoia; species Sequoia sempervirens. The sequence goes on from VDFB02000013.1 coordinate 119,687,119, forward strand.
ATCCACCATCCCCATTTCATCTACACCCCATCCCAAAATATCACTCAAGAAATACCACAAATCACAACATCTTTTTCTCCAACTCAACCTAATGTTAATAAGGGAAATGCATTTCTTAATGCTATTCAAACACACCATCTTGTCAATAATTAAGACTTGGATGCAAACACCATTTTGGAACAAAACATACCCCAAAATCCATTGCATACATATGTCCCTCTCACCTTTCATGATCCAAATGACCGATCATCATCATCATTTCATGCAACACCCCAAACCTCTCTCCCCATAACTTCAGAAGGAGAGGAAATATTTAGACCATGGGGAATTTTTGAAACTATTCCATTTCCTCAAGAAATCACACCCCTCATATTTTCACCACTTATGCCATTGAAATCATCATCCACACCACTCCTTGGCTTAGGGATTCCCCTTTTACCAAGTATCAATGAAACCAACATCCTGAATATCAATCAAAACATCACATAAAACTTGTCATCGACATCACAACAATAGATGAAAACTACACAAGAAATCACAAAATCATCAACCACCCCCATAATATCTCAAAAACTTGTCTCTCAAGGACCAATCACGTCAATCATGCCACCTACCACTCAAAACCCAATCACTAATATGATAAAGGCTCTCACCACTACCACAAGCACCATTCTAAATCCACCACCACCCCCCACCACCACTAAGCTCTAGCATATCAATCCAATACAACACAACAATGCAAGCAACTCCACAAGATGCTTATCAAAAGTGGTTCCTACAAGTGAAAAAATTAAAAGTCGTGCAACTAGCTGCTCAACAAGCTACTCAACTTGCGCAAACAACCCAAGCTGCATTATAGGAACAACAGGTTGCACAAGCCCAAGCATTCTTACAACAACAAAAAAAAGTCACACAAGCTACACAAGTCATACAAGCACAAGTACAAGCTCAAATGCAAGCACAAGCGCAAGCACAAGCACAAGCACAAGCACAAGCTCAAGCACAAGCTCAAGCTCAAGCTAAAGCTCAGGCACATTCCCAATATCAAGCACAAGCATAAGGACAAAAACAAGAAACAAAATTAAAAGCATATTAGCAAGCTAAAAAACAATATCAAGAGCAACACGAAGTATCCAAATTGGCAGCCCAACAACAAGCACAACAATAGGCTCAACAACAGGCAATCCTAGCACAACAACAATAAGACCAACAACAAGTTTTGTTTATAAAACAAGTGGAAGCATACATGGCTCGACAGAATGTGTAAATACCATCAAAATACACATTAAACAAACCACCCATCCAACCAATTGTTGAAACACCCCAGAACACCTTCATTCCACCCCCTGATCTACAAAATTATGTAATGACACAAATCAGGTTGCTTTCACAACTTGTGTCCCTATCCATTTGATAGGAGCCTCGTGATGAAACCATTCTCGAAGGGATTCGAGATCCCCAAGTTTGACAAGTATCGTGGGATAGGAAACCCTGAAGATCACATCAGGGAATTCCAAGTTCATTGCATGGAAGTCACATATGATGATACCTATCTGATGCGGCTATATCCTAGGAGTTTGGTTGGCCACACTATGGAATGGTTCTCTTTCCTACCTATAGGCATCAAAAAATTCCAAGAAATTATAGATGCATTCATTAAAAACTACACATGTAATATCAAAATGGATGTTAGTCTAGAGGAACTCTCAGCTTTGAAACAAGGTAAGAATGAATCATTCGCTTAATTCTTACAACTATGGCAATCCAAGGACAATTGGAATAAATGGGTCATGCCCGAGGAACAAAAAGTATGTACCATCATATCCAACTTTGATGGCCTCTTGGCATTCCATCTCAAGGTACAAGGGATCATCACATATGACTAGTTGATCTCCAAGGCACTCAGCATCAAATGAGCCCTTATGACACAACCCATGGGATCAACTTCATAGCCCGAACAACAAAACAACCACCCACCTACTAATTACAATGACAAACCTAGCACGTGGGAAATAAATAAAAACATTACTAATGATGGTGTCATCAATGCCAAAGTTCTCATCAGTGCCCCTCGCCAAAATACACCCACACCACAAATCCAAAACCAACACCAAAATAATCATCAAGCAACACAACAACCAAACAACAATCAAGCAATTAACAATGTCAATGATCAAAGGGGACCACCCCAGTGGAACAAGAATTACCCCAAGTGAAAATACACTGCTCTGGGGGAACCACTTGAAGTCATCATGAAGAAGCTCATAAACGAAAAAACTCATTAAGGCTACCACCTTTGAGAATTATCAAGACCCAAATGTGAAACCTCCTTGGTATAATGAGAATCAACTATGTGACTTCCATAAAATCAAAGGGCATACCACAAACAATTGTATGAGATTAAAAAACATAGTACAAGATCTCATCAATCAAAGAATTATAAATGTGGAACAACCAACAGGAAACCAAAACCTTAAGATATACATGAATCCAATGACCAACCATGCCAATAAAGGGAATAATGACACAAATTATGGGAAAGAAACCTTCACGAATTTAAATCATGTGTATGACCACATTGTGGCATCCCTAGATGACTACTGTGCTACCATCACCATCAAAGGAGCCCATGTGGAATGTGGAGTCACCACAAGAGGTGGCAAAGTTACCATCGTAGGATCATCCCATCCAAACAGAGTCCCTGCACCTAGATCTATCCCCAATGGCTATAATGTCCTTGATCAACTCAAAATAATTCCAACAAAAATCTCTATCATGGAGTTACTAAAAATATCATTTGCTCATAAGAAAATCCTTGAGGAAGCATTGGCTTCATCCATTGTCCCCACAGATCTTGATGTAGAACAATTCCAAGCTATGGTTGGAAATATCATTACACAAAATCTCCTCACATTCTTTGACCAAGATTTCCCCACTCAACCATCTCATAATCGTGCACTCCACTTAGAGGTCCTAGAACAAAAAAGAAAAGTCAAACGGGCCTTGGTGGATGGAGGTGCGGGTTGGAATATATGTTCTCTCAAGTTCATCAAACAATTAAAAATCTCAGAGGATTCTATTGACAAAGGAAAGGGTATCACAATAAGAGCATATGATGATCTAGAAAGAGTGTCCCCAAGGCATGATCAAAATTCCTATTCAAGTAGGGCCAACTATCATGGACACCACTTGTCAGGTCCTGGACCTCAACTTGTCATATAATATCCTCCTAGGATGCCCATGGATTCCCGCAATGCAAGAAGTAGCATCAAATTTCCATCAATGTGTTAAATTCACATATAAGGGACAAGAAGTCACCATCCATGGAGATCCCAGACCCTTCTCCTATTGCAAAATCCTTGAAGCAAAGAACTATAAAATCCCCCAAGTACAAAAAAATGATGAAGGCCCATCTACACCATACATTGATCCCACCACCCTCACTTCCACTTCTACAATAGAGACACCCACCACTCCTGCCATTCCCACCATCTCTAACATTAAGCTTATCATCCAAGATAACGGTTGTGGAAGCTACAAGCTCCCTAAAAATGATTTTGTACTAGGAGAGTTACCACAATCTCCTAGATCCACAAGAAAATGAAGCCTCCACATCTCAAACTTCTCTTGAAGACTATCCCAACTTTACAAGTTGGAGAGATCTCAATCGAGAAGTTATCGAGGTGGATCCCTCTCATATTCTATACCAAGATGAGAGAACAGCAACTGATTTACCAATGGATGATAGAAGCAAGGGTCTGCAAATGATGCTTGCAATGGGCTATGATAGAAATCAAAGACTTGGGAAAATTGACAATGGGCTTATAATACCTATCATTCTAGAGACATGAATGAGAAATCTTCGTCTTGGATGTACCCCTCTGAGTATAACCATATGTGTTCAAGGTTCTTAGTTATAAGGGTTAATAATCCTCCTCAACCAACCGCAACTGAACTGCGCTTACCAGTATCCATAAGTCACATCTTAGATAACTATACATTTGATATAACCGATGTTTGTAGTACTAGCGATGACGAGAATCCCACATCCAACCTACCTAGGTTCTTTGAGGATACCACTCTTTTCATGATTAGCACCCTATATTTTGAATCATACAACCAAAATTAAGAAATTCACCTAGTATACCCCCAACTCATTGACTATGACCAATGAGGAGAACCAATTCTTGATACATTCAAAAATGACGAGGTGTGCTTAGAATTCATGGGACTATAGAATAACATTCCATGTGGGGATTACAAAGCAGGGTTCATAATTGAGCTAGATACACATGCAGATTATGGGGAAATGATTGAATCCCCCAATCACAAAGGTGAAAAATTAAGAATAATATTGAAGTCCTTGAGTGAAAACCACACTGTGGCACTATTCGACTAGAAAAAGGTAAAAATAAAAGATGCATCCAATGGTGAAAACCTCTTCGACATGCCTAAGGATGGGGGATTCAATCTTCCTTTTAAAGCTCTTCATCAAGAAAAATCAGCAGTCCTAGCAGAAAGGTGCAATTCGGTCAATCTAGAAATAGAGGAAACCTTGCACATCACATTCTATGTAGAGTCATTACTATCAAAGGAATAAGAGCTCTTCGTATCCTTCCTAAGAGAGAGATAGATAAAATTCACATGGAGCTATATGCTAACATGCCAAGGCTTGATCTAGAAATCATGGTTCACCACTTAGTGGTATACCCAAAAGCAAATCCTGTTAGACAAAAGCTTAGAAAATGCACCCTTAGATCGCCCTGGTAGTAAAAATGGAACTGAAAAGCTATTAGATGTAGGATTCATTTGACCGATAGATTATCCAGAATGGGTGTCAAACTTGGTGCCTATCTCAAAACCTGATGGGGGCATCAAAATCTCCACAGACTTTAGAGACTTGAATAAGGCATGTCTAAAAGATGACTTCCCATTTCCAAACATTGACATAATCGTAGATATGATAGCCATACATGAAATGTTGTCACTAATGGACAGATTCTTAGGGTACAATCAGATCATGATAGCCACACAAGAACAACATAAAACAACCTTCACTTGTCCATGGGGGACTTACTGCTGGAATATGATGCCATTCAACTTAAAGAATGTGGGAGCAACATACCAAAGGGCCATGACATTAATCATCCATGACATGATCCATAAGATAGTCAAAGATTATGTTGATGATATTGTAGCCAAATCTAGAAGGAGAAAGGATCACATAGCTACCTTAAGTGACATCTTTGATAGGCTGGAGGAGTACAAAGTCAAATTAAACCCAAAGAAGTGTGTCTTCGGCGTACAATCAAAAAAGCTACTAGGATACATAGTGTCAATAAGAGGTATCAAGGTAGATCCAGCAAAGGTAAAAATAATCCTAGAGATTGAGGCACCAAAAATATTAAAGCAATTGAGAGGTCTCCAAGGAAGGCTTCAATCCATTCGAAGATTCATAACATAGTTGGCGGACAAACAAAACCCATACTCTCACCTACTTCACAAGGGAGTAGTGTACAAATGGGATAACAAGTGTGAAGAGGTATTCAATAAAATCAAAGAATATTTACTTACACCACCATTTTTAATGCCACCAATCCCAAGAAAACCATTAATTCTCTATGTATTAGCAACAATAGCAACCCTTGGAGCTCACCTAGCTTAGCATGACAAAAATGGAATAGAAAGGGCCATTCATTACATCAACAGAACAATGGTTTGGCATGAGCTAAACTATTCATTAATTGAAAAAGCATGTCTAGTAGTAGTGTTTGCATCACAGAAATTTAGACATTACATGTTGGCACATAAAATTAAACTCATTGCCAAAATTGACCCTCTCAAGTACTTATTGTCAAAGGCAATTCTCACGGGAAGAATGGCCAAATGGGTGATGATACTATCAGAATATGACATTGAATATGTGGAGTAGAAAGAAATCAAAAGCCAAGTCATCAAAAATTAGCTTGCAAAAGCACCAATTTATTTAGAGAATCCTCTCATCTCAGAGTTTCTAGATGAATCTATTTTCAATCTCAATGTAGCTAACCATTGGAAATTGTACTTTGATGGTTCATATACACAACATGGATTAGGGGTTGGCATCTTCTTTATCACCCCACAAGGGGATTGCATACCAAGGTCCTACAAAATGGCATTTCCCTACACCAATAAAATTGCAAAATACGAGGCTTTAACCATAGGTCTCAAAATAGCAGTGTACTAGTGGAACATTATAACCTTAAAAGTATATGGAGACTCCCAATCAATAATAAATCAAGTGAACAATGAATACCAGACCAAGGACGATAAGCTCACTCCATATAAAAAAATTGGTTGAGAATCTCAGAGAATCCTTCATCAAAATTACATTTGAGTAGATACCGAGAGCCAACAATAGAGCAGCAGACTCCATGGCAACAATTGGGTCCCTATTTGACATCCCCAACAATGTTCCTAAATATGAATTCTTGATAGAGAAGCTTCTCATGCTGACACTAAAGGTACTAGAATCAGAATTCGTGTGCAAAATCATTGGTCTCGGTGATCATTGGTACCACGACATTTATACATACCTTTGAATAGGAGTTATACCTACCAACTTACCTTCAAACCTAAAATGAACCTTTGTACAAAAAGGAATCCAGATTCGTCATCCTAGGAGATACCCTATATCGTAGGAGCATAGAAGGAACCCTACTATGCTACTTAAACATTGAGGAGGCATTAAACGCTCTAACTGAAGTGCATAATGGTATCTGTGGTTCACACTCGAGTGGAATGACTATAGCCAAGAAATTGCTGAGGATGTGTTATTATTGGCCCACAATGGAAAGAGAAGCACATGACTATGTAAAAAGGTGTCTACAATGCCAATAGTGTTGGTGTAATTAACTATTTAATTACATCTTCATAAGTTTACTTAGGTAATATTTAATTCCTAAATTATAGGATCTTATCCTTATCTTATCGAGCTATCTTTTTGCTCAAGATAAGATTTAGTTGTTGCATGCTTGCCTTTTATAAGCAAGCCTCATCTTGTACATTGGGAATCAATTAATCATGAATCAATCTAGCATATTGATAGCAAGAATTCTTGCCATCATTCTCTCTCTTGTGGAAGTATTTTGGTCAAGCAACAGATTCTGGAAATCTAACAAATAGCATGGGAACCTCATCCATGCTCTAGCTCAAGAGCTTCATCCCATCATCACACCATGGCCCTTTTCACAATGGGGACTCGATCTCATTGGAAAAATCACACCCACTTTATCTAACAGCCACAAATTCATCATAACTACCACGAAGTACTTTACTAAGTGGGTGGAAGCCATACCCATGACGCATATAACTGGGAAGTAGATATCAAAGTTCATCCTGAACTATCTCATTTACCACTACGGTGTCCCACAAGCCATTATCTCAAATAATGGGACACATTTAAGAATTAGGATGTCCGTGATTTATGTGAAAAATTCAAAATCCAACATCGCTTCTCCACCCCATACTATCCCCAAGGCAATGGCTAAGCAAAAGCTACAAAAAAACCATTTTGAAAATCCTTAAGAAAAGAGTCAATGACACAGGTGGTGACTAGTATTTGTAGCTCGATCCTGCCATTTGGGCCTATTGAACTAGCATCCGTGCACCTACCAGCGCCACCCCCTTCTCCTTGGTCTATGGATTAGAAGCAATACTCCCCATTGAGATAGTGCTCCCATCACTCAGGATATCACTATAAAACCTCATCATAGATGAAGAGTACCAAGTATCAAGATGCTTTAAATCATTTGCAAGTCTATAAGAATAGACTTAAAAGGAGCTATAATAAGAAAATCAGAAGCAGGACTTTCCAAGTTAGAGAACTGGTATTAAAGGAGAATCAAAAGAATGTCCCAAACCCTAACAACAAAGGAAAATTTGAACAAAATTGGTTGGGACATTCATTATAACAAGTTATAAGTCAGGGGCATATTAGTTATCAACACCCAAAGGGGAACCTCTGCAAGATCCCATGGATAACTCTCATCTCAAAAAGTATTATGCCTAAATCTTTCAAGGTATAGAACCAAAAAATCAAAAAATCAGAAAATGTCGCAAAAAATGGTTACTTTGGCGAAAACCTGCAAACAAGAGTCTTGGTGACAACAAAAAAATCCAAAAAAAAAATTTAGAAAAAGAATCAAAAAATAGTAAAGAGAAAAATTGTCCTCTAGTGAAAATCACTTTGGTGGCACTTTAGACAAGTACCTTGGTGAAAACCTAGCAAACAGGTGCCTTGTGTAAATAAGCACTTTCTATCCACCAAGATCTTTATGGCTTGTTCTACATTATCCATCCATTAATTTTCCATCATCCATCGCATTCAGATATCCATCCATCACTCACCCACCCGCATTTGCATTATAGCTTGGTCTTGTGTTTGTATCATGATCCCTCCAAGTACTACTCAGCCCATCCTCAAGGTCAACTTGTCCTACCTTTATTGGAGTAGCCTATTGCATTACACTTGGGGTATGTTCTCATCAGATTGGATTCGTGTATATTCTTAAAGTCCTAAACATCAGAAAATCCAAAAATACCAAAACATATCAAAATCCCAAAACAGGTCAAAAAGTCAAAAACAAAGTTGTCTTGTCAAACTATAGGTCTCTGAGCCTTAAACGTAGGCAAGGTTGATCTTTGATCACCCTCTGAGACACTTAGGTCATTCCTTTAGGCATCCATCATAATAAACTGGCATTTCATCATGTATATCGTCATCTATAAATTGGTCAAGTCATCAGTCGAACTACATGGTCTTTGTGTGTATAACATAGGCAAGGCTAATCTATTGATCAACTCCTAAGGCCCCTAGGATAGGTCTTTAGGTTAGTCTCTTGGTCAAAATCTAAAAAAACCCCAAAACATTAAAAAATGAAAAATCAAAACATTTAAAAATATTGAAAAATACTAAAAACAACCTCAAAAATTTTCAAAACATCAAAAACATCCAAATATTTGAAAGAATCCATCCATCTCATCTCGTTTTCACTCACAATAACATCACTCATAATAAACTAATCATCATCCTTAACCTTTGGTGAAATAGTAAGAAACAAGTCTAGTAGGTTAAAAAGTATAACTCAAAATGTCAAGTCTCAAGTTTAAGTTAGTACATAAATAAGTTGGTCAATTCTTTGTGTCGATAGCCCATGACCCAATCAATCCCATTCCAGTCATTTGATAACATCATGTCCTAGGATGTATCCTTCCTACAATGGGCATTATTTATCAAAAAGAGCACTTTGGATAAACGAAATGGCGTGCCACTATCCACTAACATGTCCTAGGATGTATCCTTCCTACAATGGGCATTATCTTTTGGCAATAATTTCTCTTCTTATCCTTAAAAAAACATTTCCTTTTGGTTAGCAATATTGAAGAACATCGGTTTGATTGTTTACTTTATCTGTGTCTTTTGACTTATCTTATTGTGCTCATTCCAAGGACTTCTCGATGATATCCGAATAGAGGGTTTAGAGAAATAGGAATGGTGAAACAATCATTATCTTTTATCTGCTATGCTTGTTGGAAATTCTTCTAAAATAACCTTGCCAAATACTTTCTTTTTTAGATATGTATAGAGGGTGTTTTGGACAGCTTGTTGACTATTGCATTGATTGGTTATTCCTTTCCGTGTTTTGGTCCAAGATGTTTGAAACTTCTAAAGTGCATCCTAGCAAGGTTTCCATATGTCAGGTGTGAACAACAATATGCCTATCTATTTTTCAAGTCAAAGTCCATCACACTAAGTACAATGCCATCTTGGTCCTTCATACCTTGATGCATCGTGCTTATGCATGTTATCAATCATAAGGTAAGTGACCCTTTTTAAAATCCCAATCCTTGATAAGAAAATCATCTATTTCTCATCATCATCTCTGATAAAGTTGGCTTGTTCAATCCTCTTGTCATCATCTCATCTCTCATTTCTTCTTCTTCGCACTAACATCATGTCATGAATAGTTAATCATCATCACCAGTGCATCCACCCTACATCCACAAACCATCAATATTCTACATATCACCTCACATGCATGTTCATCATCATAATATAGATTTGTTAGTCTAAGCATCTCATAAAATCATACATTTGCATAATCATAGCATATCACATCATCCATCTCATCCATCTCGCATCATATCATCATTTAAGTTGTTTAGGATAATATAGATTGGTTATTCTAAGCATCTTAAAATCATCTCATTTGCATCACCATCATAACCATCCATTTTGAACCTCTTTATCACGTGATCGACCTTCAAATCAAATCTTTTCACTTGATCTCTCGAGGAGGCAATGTACTAGCGTATTTCTTTCCATTGGGGAATCCAAAAAAATTAGAAATTTTTTGAATTTTGATCACAACAAGTTTATTCTTTGAACCAATGCAGCAAGTACATTGCTTCAAAGAGGGGAAAAATGTAGACACATAAAATATGCATACATTTCAATCCACTAGCTTAATTAAATAACCTTCATTTAATCAAATCTAACATTTCATCCTTCAATTAAATAAATTCACTTTATCATTACCTCATTTAAATAAATCAATCAAATTCTAACATTTTATCTTTCATAAATCATCTCCTAAATTTATCTCTTTCAAATTAATCAACCTTTATCTTACATCCCCCTTTTAATTAAATAAACCAAAACTTATTTAATTAAATCCCAAATGTATTTTCCATCCCTTTTGATTTAAATAAATCAAAGTATTTAAATCAAATAAGTCAAAATCACCTAAACATCACCTAAGGTAATCTAATCTTAATTAATCTAACCTAACCACCCATCACATACTCTAGCTTTTCCCACTTGCACCAATAAAGCATTTTAATTGATTTATGAATTCCTCATTTTCCCTCAACAAAGCATCTTTTGGAAATATTCTCCAAATTTGAATACGAAGGAAAGTTGACTTGTCTCTTCCAACATGGCAATAACTTCTCTCTTACATGTCCCCCACTTAGCATTTAACTCTCAAATTCAAATTTGAATCTCCACCTCTTTGGCACAATGACCAAAACTTGCACATTCCTCAAGCACTCACAATGTGACAAGTGGCTTCATCTCATTGGCTGAATCTTTGTCCCACATTTATCCATTTGGCTATTTCTCTCATCAAAATATTCTATAAATGGAAGTTATTCTTCATCTTGGCATCTACAATCTCATGAAAAGTCACTCTCTTCAATTAAGAACTGATTTTGTCCATTTCATTCTATCTTCAAGGCATTGCATCATTTGAGTTTTAGCAAGGATTGGGAAATGGTCACTTGCACAATTGACACCAATCCACTATGGAATAGGTATATATCATGTTTTTTTCTCTCATGTTTTTTAATTGATTTGTTTATAAAGCATGTTGTGTTATTCCATAGGAGCACTTGTAGATGTGCATGGCTTGGACTAATCCATTATTTAATATGTATTTGAGGTTTGAGTGTTTGCAAATTTGTAGTGCTTTGAACACTCATTATTTGATTTGCATTACTAGGTTTTTGTGAGTTGAATGTTAAAGTGCCTTTTCTAGGCATTTGCTTGGTGGTGAACCCCTAAAAGCTGAAAAAACTCCCTTCTAGGTCCTCCTCTTTAGGAATTGACTCACCTTGTGAGGTTGCTAGTCAATCTAATTAGGTTTCCTAAGACATTAGTGAATGACTAGTGGAGAAAAACTGATATCTCTAGGTATCCATTTTTCCACAGATCACTAAATATGAGGAGTTGTAAACTAAGTATAATCAAACTAATAATTAATGGAAAAAATCAAATGCTCCTATGAAATGTGATATGATATGAGTGTGATGCTTAAAATGTAAAATATTATTTTAAGGGCACATTTAGATGAATTTTAACATTATTGATAATAATTGTAAAAAATACCCCAATTGAATGATAAAATAAAACAAAATGATCTTATTGTATTCATGTGTGAGTATATTTAGTTAAATTTGACTATCAATCTAATAGCTATACATCAATTGGTGTTGACAATTTGCAATAAATTTTTAATTGCCCAATGTACCTTGTGTTTGACTCTTGCTTTAGTTGTATAGTAACTTTCATGGTGTAGGATAATTTATATCTCATACTTATTATTTAGTGATTGAATTCGCATTACCATAGTAAAAGATAATTGTCATTTCAACAAACTTATGTGTGTTCTTATATGGGAGTTATGTTTTAAAAATATTATAAAATTTAGAGAAAAAAAATAATCTAAGAGGAGTGATATGTATGACGCGAAGCTTCATAAAAAGAATAGAACTCATATTTTATAAGTGTGTTTTATTACTATCAATAGAACATGGACCCTGAAAATAAATTCCACTAATATTCATCTGTATGGTCCTTATCATTAGAGATAGTTTCTCAACTAAATCTTAGTGCCTACTAGCTTATAGTATGTCTTTATTTCAATCTTGAGGCAGTAAAACTCTTGGGTTCTATTGATAAGTTTTGTACTCTAGTTTCATGGATTTGGAGGTTTATGGTGTTATCACATTCCCATTGACTTTTTATTTCGTAGATAGTCGCCTGGGTTACGATTAGCAAAACTCATAGCGTTTGCAATTAAATGTAAAGAATTTTAAAGAAATGTAATAACAATAAATATATTGTCGTTGCAAAACCCCCACATTAAAAACTCATTTTCAGTAATTCCTAGAGCAGTAGATATTTTGATGTGAGTGTAGTCATGCATCAAAGAGGCACGTTTTCTTTTCAAGGTCTGAAGATGTCATCAATAGTCGCCTTAGCCCAAAGAACATATAATGTGAACGGCAATATATATAATTATGCCTTAGGGATTTTATTTTATTTTTTAAACCTAAACATAATTCATGACTGGAGAACCTTGAGATTTAAGCAGCCTACTTATGAATTATGACTATTTTAAAATATTCTTTTAGGAATGGAGTTAAAGGGTTTTGGATATCATTTTTTAACAACATATAAACCTCTAAACATGGTTTATTAATACTTGACGTAAACTGTATAGTAATATAATTATTTTTATGGTTTTTTTTGGTTATTTAAATATGCTTTTTCATAAGATCTTACATCTAGTTTTTTGTTTCTGTTAGTATAGAAGTGTTTGTATATAGTTATATTAATGTTAGCAATAGAATAAGTTAATTAATGGGTTAGTTCAATACAAATGAAAATATCACTTGAACATTCATAGTTCGATGTTAACACTCTTAAGACTAAGATATTATAAATGTGTAACTATAGTACGAGAGAATATTAGAAATAATAATAGTTATGCAAAGTATATTTTTTTCTAAATGTAGAAATGAACTTAATGAGTTTGGAAGAGGAAAAAAATTATGTGGCATAACATATAAAATAGACAATAAATTGATATCAATTTGGAAAATTAAATTAAGACGATGAGGTTTTGGATAATATTAGTGTGTGTTGTTGTAGAATTTCCTTGTAATTATAAAATAGCATATTCCATTTATATATGTATGTATGTATGTATATCGTTATATATTGTTAGGTAGGAATTATTACTATTCCTCATGAGTATATGTTTGATGACTTTCCTAAAAAAAAATTAATCTCTACCTTAAATCTCTATTGGATCATATATAAAGATAATAAATTTTATTTATAGAATATAAAATATGTACTATATTTTAGACACCATGGAAACTAGTAGAAACAATACCAATTCGTAATTAAGCACTATTATTTATATTTAAACTCTTAATGTTTTCTTGTCCAACATTAAAACATAATTTAGAAAAGATGATTATTGATGTATATAAGCCTCTCAAAGTGTGTTATATTAACATTAAAGAGGGGTAAAAATTTATTAAAAGAAGAAGAAATTACAAAGCAAGGCCATTCAATAGCCTTATCAAGCACCACCAAATGGTCCAACTGATGAGACAAATTATGGGGTAATTGACCCCAATCCACCAAGTTCCAATCCTAAACATGATCAAAGGCCCATTTAGCCAAACAATTAGCAACACCATTCCATTCTCTAGGAATATGAGTGAAAGTAACAGACTCTAGAAAAGCGCAAAGGTTGAGAATCTGTTCAACCACCAAAGGGGTAAGTGCACAAAGTTGAGTCCACAAAACATGGAATTTTTTTGCCTTAGCCAAAAAATTTAAATTGGCATTGAAGAAACGGGATCCCGACTTAATAAATGGGATCATGATTTTTAAAAATCGGGATCCCGTTATAGTTCGGGATCCCGAGCCTAAGATCAAATGGGATCCCGCTTTTTAAAAATCAGTATCCTGTTTCCCATCCGACTCCAAACCAATGGACACGGAACGGGATCCCGATTTATAAGAAATGGGATCCCGATTTATAAAATACGGGATCCCGATTTATAAATAACGGGATCCCGATTTGTATAAATTGGGATCCTGTTTTATACTGCTATTTATTTTTTTAAAAAGAACAGTTTTCACTGCTCTGCGAACAGGACCCCGAGTGAGTGTTGGCGACAGCGACCCCACGACCAGCTATAGATACCCCACCTAAACACCATTTCTTTGCTTTTTTTATTTTGAATTGAAATTTTAAAAGAAATACGTTAAGTTAGCATGTATTTTTTTAATTTATGTCACGTTTTAATCATTTTTTTAATTGTTATAGTAGAATTCAATAATTGTAAAAATACACGAAAACTTGCAATGAAAATTAAATGTTTTTTAATAAAAAAAAAAACCTTGAATTGTGTTTTAGAAACAAAATTTAACTTTTAAATCTTAAATTGTTTGATTAAACCCAAAAAAATTGATTTTGAAAACCCTAATTGAAACAAAACAAAAAAAATTGCATTTCAAAACCCTAGAAATCAAAATGAAATAAAACATCACATTTACAAATCCAAATCGAGCTTTTTGAAACCCTGAATTCAAATCAAACGAAAAAAATTGAATTTGAAAACCCTAGTTTGAATTGAAACGAAAAAAATTCATTAAAAACCCTAATTGTTTAAAACTGAAACCCTAAATTGAATTGGAACAAAACAAAATTGTTAAAACCCTAAATTGGAATCGAACAAAAAATCATTCACATTGCTTAAATGTTTTAAATTTTATTTGCTTTGTATGGAAAAAATGATATATATTAAACTTTAGTTTCAATTTTAAATTATAATTAGATTAGAAATCAATATGTTAAAGAATGGTTAAAATTCATAAAGTTTATCTTGATGTTTGTTTGCAAATTTAGTTTACAAATTCATAAATCTAAACACATACAATCGATTCCAATTGACACTAACTTGCAACTCTAAATTATGCCAAGGGCCACCCAAACTTCACCCTAAGTTTGCTAAACCCTAGACCCTAAACTATAAAATCTAAACCCATAACACTAAAGCATTTGAAATTTATGAAACCTAGACCCTAATCTTTCATTGGACATACCTAAAATTATGTAGGTTCAATGTCAAGAATGGGTCTATTTGGTAGATTTATGAAAACTATTTTAAATATCTAGAATGCCATAAAAGTATAATTATAGCAATTCCAATTGGAAACACTTGGGTACATATATATCATATGAAATTTAAATCTAGGAAGGTGTCTATCATATAGGTGAGTTGATAATACATGGAAAGAGGTTTGTATGGGAATATATGTATTAAGAAAAACATACCACATGACCTCTATAGGATTTTTAAGATGTGATCCTAGATAATAATCCACCCATCCTCAATCATAATGGATTATTTAGCAATTAAGAGAGATTCAATTTAACCATAAAATTACCTATATTTTGATACTATATAGATTTATGTGGAAGGATAGAAATGCATCAATATGCTTTGTGCCATATTTTATGAATATTAATATTTAAGAAAAATCTAGATAAGATTGACCTAAGTAGATGATTTATGTAAGGGCTTTTTAGTGAACAAGTGACACACCATGGAGATTGGGATGGTATTTAAATTCTTATTTATAAATATAGTGTACCCCCTTTAAATTTGTATTTGGTTTTTATAATGAGTTAAAATTATCAATGTGTTACATAAAAGAAATTTGTGCTTAGATATATTTAAATTAGATAATAAAGATATAGTTATATAAAATAGGGAATCCAACATGAGGAATAAACCTTTAATGTGCCATTGTGTGCATCTAATTTATGCCAATGATTTAGTAAGAGTGATCGTCTAAGAGGATGAAATAAGCCTTGAAAAATTGTAAGATCTAACACTATTTTAATGTAGTTTTATATGTGTGTACATGTCCACTATATTTTTTGAGTTTATGTTAATGTAAGATAAGGAGGATTGGTGGATATATTTGAAATCTAAAGAAAAAACAAAAATGATGTGAATATATAGATATATATTTTTAAAATGATTCTTTAACTTATCTATATTAAACATTGTATATTATCTCTATATTACTATCATGGCTTGATTTTCATTATGTCTACTAAATGTTGCTATATTTATTCATTGTTGTAATTAAATTATAGGGCTCAATGTGTAATCTATTTTACATCAAATTTTATAGTAGACTTATAATCCTAGAACGTTTGTAAATTTAATAGCTAACAAATAACTTGATAGGTGCAACTAAAAACCAAAAAGTGTGGTTTGATTTATCTCCATTAGGCTGGAAAGCTAAAACATCTACTAGGTTTATCCCTATTAGGTTGAAAACCCAAAAGTGTAGCTTAATAAACTTACAAGTGGTGAAAACTCACAAAAGCACTAGAAACTAATATTTGCAAAACTACCCTTGACAAATAAAAAAAAGCCAAAGGTCACCATATGTCATACCTGTATAGGTTGTATAGTTATATTAGATACCTTATAGTATCTCCTATTGGTTAAATATGTTTGAAGATGACATTAGCGACACATCCCTACATTTATATGAGATATATTATTAACATGTCGTGTTACACATATGCTAAGATACTCAAATATGGATAAGGAGAACTAGGGAATATATATTAGAAGAGAAAGATATACTAAGCTATCCAATATTATATTTTTGTACTTAGTGTAGAAGAGAAATTCTAGACCAAGAATGCAAGTGCAAACTCAATACTCTACTTCTAATGAAAGGTAAATAAAATAATGAAAGATTAGAGAAGCATAATATGTTCCATAACATTATTTTATGGCTCTAAATGTATGTGTTGATGTTGCTCTTTGGTTCTCTAATGTGATAACATATACATATAAATTTTATCATATGGAAACATTTGGGGATGTCATTATTTTATAGAGTTGAGGGGAAAGGAATGGAGGACTAGGTTTTTTTGGAATCGAGGACTAGAATTTCATGAGAGAATTTTTGATTTTGTATTTGAGAGGGAAGAGAGAATTAAATGTAGGTGGTTGGGTTGATGGAGGGCTTGTGTTGACTTGATTAGGTAGATGGGAATAATTGAATGCTAATTTGAATTTGGATTGAAGGTAGTTGGAAATGAATGGCTATGATTAGTCTAATTGATTTGATGGCTAGGATAGATTATTAATTTCATTTTAGATTTGATGAAGTGGAAGTAAGTTACATTAGTTTGAGTTTGGATTGGTGATTTGGAATTATTTTAATTTTAAGCTATGGTTGTGACATGATTATCCCCTTAATGGTTGATTAAAAGTTAGGATTTGGGGATTTTAGCTAATTAAATAATAAACTCTAAAGTCTAAACCGTAAACCCTAAAGCCATCATTTTTTCTTAGGCTCTTAATGAAATTTGGTTGTCTTAGGCAACTCCACCAAATTTCATTACCTTATGCCATGTAATTGTTTCCTAGGATCTTGCAGCATGTAGATCCCCTTAAGCTATCCTATTACCTTAAACCCTAAAATCTAAAGTCTAAACCCTAAACCCTAAAGCAATCATTTTTTCTTGAAAGGCTCTTAATGAAATTTGGTTGCCTTGGGCAACTTCACCAAATTTTATTCATTTGAGCCATGCCATTTTCTCCTAGGACCTCACTAGACGTAAATCCCCTTAAGCCATCCTGTCACCCTAAATCGTAATTCAATTTTCTTAAGGGGTTCCAATATGACATTTCTTAAGGGGATCAAAGAAGTTCTTAAAATTTGGTGATCAAAGTTACCCAAGGCCCAACCAAATTTAACAATAATAAGATCCTGCAAGATTATAAAATATCAATAGTTAATTGTATTTTCATTCAAATAACATGTGCCTTAGACATATAAATGAGGCTTACATATAATTTTATCATTTGTATTCAATTATTTAAGGCCATTTATATTGAATGGTTTAACTTGGTATTTCCTAAACATGTATCTTACATCTTGAAATTACAAATATAATGCAGGTTCACTCATATCTTGAAGATCTCATGGATCCATTCAATAATATTCGCAATCCACCTCCACCTCCGCCCACTCCACCTCGTAACCCCCCACCTCCACCACCTGAAATCAATGAACATGCTTGTTTGTAAGCACAAATCAATGCTTCTACTAGAACCATCCAAGATCAAATCAACATTATTCAAAATGAAGAATGTGTCGCACCTCCTGTGAGGATGTTTGCATCTAGGATGCAAACCCTTGTTGATGTTGTCAAGGCTATGGATGGGATCATAGATGAGCATCGACAATGGCTAGAGGAGAGGAGAACTCTTGATTTTGAAAAGGAAAACACAAAGAAATGAAGATCTATGCAGTAGAGAGCCATAATAGTTTATAAATTAAAACAATGATCTTAAATAGTTATGAATTTATAAATTGGGTGAACGATGGATATTTTGTGATGAATTTATAAATTTATTCCAAATGGATATTTTTAGTGACGTGAATTTATGATTTGGGTTCTAGATGGATATTTTTAGTGACATGAATTTATGAATTTGGTGGAATTTATGAACTTATAATGATGAATTTATAATAGCATATATTTTATGACTATCAACTAGATCATGATTTCTCCTGTTGGAAAATTGTAATATATATATATATATATATATGTGTGTGTTAGGATATAAATGAGATTTTGTGAATGTTTCAAGTTTATTGTTTAGTGTATGTGCATGTATTAAAAAATTTGCATAATAGTTCTTTAATTTTGAAATTTGTATATGCATGTATGTATATTTTAGTTTAATGATTTGTACACATGCAAATTATGCATCATATTTTTTATTTTAAATGTACATGTACATACATTTAATTTTGAATTTTGTATGGACATGCTCTTGAGTTGAACAATCAATGTATATATATGTGCATTTCAATTAAATATATGAGGTTAATATATATGTTGCTCATGTCCTATTTCAATTAAATATGTGATCTTAATTTTTGTATGCACATGGACTCTTTTGTATGATTTAAAATGCAGGTGCACATTATATCAAGC
>VDFB02000013.1:119706609-119734118 GCA_007258455.2 Sequoia sempervirens
CATAATCTCTCCCACGTTGGGGCATCTCTTTTCCAGTCACTTCTACCATAGAATCGTTTGTGTTATACTTTTCTTCGAAACCCTATTATCCTAATAGTGTCTCGAAGAGGGGAAAAATGTAAACATCCAAATTTGACCACTTCAATATGGTCAAAGTCATACTCTTAATCATCCCTTTGCTCTATCAAAATCATCCTTTTTGCAAATATTAATTAAATAATTCACTTAATTAATATTATGTGTCTTGCATAAGGTTTTCTAAAGTATTTAATTCAATGAATATTTTTCCCCTATTTCCTCTCTAAATTAAATAAATGTACCACTTAATTTAATTTGGTCATATTATCTTTTGAGAATTTTAAATTTATTTTTAAATTCTCTATTTTTTCTTTCATTTTCACATCCTCCAACTTTTGCACATTGGCCTCTAATCCCTCTTAGTAGTCTAACCCTCTTTTTTAGTCATAATTAATTTATGATTAAGATGTGTGCACCCCTAATCATCATTAGGGTCCCATCCTCCATAATTTCCCACTTGTTTCTAATGAGCCCTTAATTAGGCTAATCAAGTACTTGCACAACCTTAATCACTCAATTAGGTCATCCATAATCCCCATATCATTTATGGAATGTGTCTTTAGTCAACTTCATTAAAAACTCTCTTTTTGAACAAGGCATCTCCATTCTCCATGTGAATTTTTTAATTCACATTTAATCCCCCAATGCATTTGAAAGAATTTTAAATTCCTTCTCTCATCCCCATGAAAATATTTGAGGAATTTTTAATTCCCCACTTGTCCTCTCACCCACATGGGGACAAGTACCTCCTTTATGAGATCTTGTCCCAATCCCAAGGTACCATGTACCCTCTCCATGTCTGTACTATCCTTCCACCTCATGTACACATCATCCCTTTTAAGCCATATCACATGCCACATGTCAAGATATGAGGGCTTGTGAGTTCTCAACTCATCTTAGCCCTACATCTTGATCTTGGTGGCTCAATCTTGACCGTCCATTTCTCTAGAGATTTCCAAAAATTTTATAAATACCCCCTCTTTTCTCTCATTTTGGGGGAGATCATGCATTGTAGCCAAACTCTTGCAAATTTTTCCTAGAATCCATACTTGGCCATTTTCATGCTTGCACCCACTTGCATCCATTATCATATCATCATCTAGCTTGCATCTTGCCATCCAAGGAGCATACAACACCAAAGATCGAGGGCCAACCAAATGATCGATTCGACATAAAGTAAAAGGTTTCATTTGTTGTTTTTGTTTTGTGTTGATTCCAACTAGGCTAATCTTGAGGTGTAGGTTGTTTTTGAAGGTATTTTGCATTACTTTGTTTGTTGCTCGTTTTCTACCACCCAAATTTGACCTATCACACATACAAAGGCCAACACCAAGTCCTTCATTTTATTTATCATAGATATTATGTACATAATGTATGCCAATTGGCATCCTTCAAGTAGTTCAAACAACATACCACATTAATAACAATTAATAATCTAGTGAACAAAATTTTATCAACATTAAGAAATACACAACTAATTATATGGCTCATATCAACACAACGAACAATCTAAACTTGAATATAAAAAATCTATCAACATTGATATCCATATACATCTAGACATATAAATTGAACCATAACTTTCTCCTAACTTAGCTTCAAATCTCATTCGCACAACCTAAACTAATTTAAAACCAAGAAAAGAGAGTTTGTGTATAAATTCTTCTTTATTAAAATTTGTGCATAAACATTATTAGGAAACTAGAAAATAACTACAAGCTTAGTTACACCTCTCCCAACAAAAAAAATTCACCATTTGATATCATCCAAAAGAGTGTTTATGCCTAAATTCTTCTTAATTTGCATAAAATTGTGAAGACCATGAAACCATGTAGTGGCCCTGCCATAGCTGACCCTGATCCCTATCCATTAGTTTTGATGGCCATCTTTGCCCTTTTCCCAAACTCCTATTGGAGCGCAGGCAACCCATAAGTTGATTGCAATTGCTTAAAAGTTTCTAAGGCCTCATCAGCAAACCTTTCTTGACATTATCTGGCCGCCATAGCATTCTTTGAGGCCACATATCTACGACGCATTTTGTCAAACAGTTCACGTGCCTTGTCTATGCTTCCACATTTGGCTTACTGGTTTACTATACGTATTCATGGGGGCAGAAAGACTGTTATTTTATTACTTGAACTGCTAATAGATATTTTTCCTACTCCCAATTCTGGTTAAGTTTTCAACTATAACTCCCACAGCTAATTTGGGAGGACAACAGCAACGCTGGGTAAAAGATTAATAAATACAACGGGGTAACCACTATGTTTCTTTCATGGGGTAACAATATATATTGATTGTAATGGCAGACATACTGCAGCAATGGATACCTGGTTTTGTGCTCCTCTTGTTACTCTTTTCTGCTCTTCATTCTTCTCTGATTCTGCAACTACCAGAACCTAGCTTCTCCTCTCCTTCCTTCCAGGCCGCGCCAATCTCTTCTAACCAAATTCATGTGCCCTTAATTCTTTTACAGGCATCCATAACCTGTTCCAAATCTCTCATTTCGGCACAGACAGGGAGGATGCCGGCGAAGGTAGTGGCGTCTATCTTTACACCTACCGATTGCGTTAGCTTGAAAGTTTCTAAACCTTTTCAACAAATCCGTTCCGCGCTTATCCTGCCAAAAAGTATCCCTCTAGAACACATTTGTTTCGAGGGTTTTTGTCCGACCTTATCATGCCGCCTCCGTTCTTCCATATTTTTGGATATAGCCTTGTTTAGGTGGTCATCTAAAATCTAATGTAATTTAAAATAAATCACTTAAACAAACCATAATCACAATCTCTCGTAACCAGATATGCAACAGAGCCAGATATGCCACAGTCAGGGCCAATGCCTCGTCAACATCCTCTTTAATGGCCTCTGCTACACTTCTTATCACATCCCCTGTTTGAGAATCCAACGTTTCAAATGTTCTTCCTGAAACTGAACCCACAAAGTTTCCGTTGCTGAAGAGTTTAGTGTATGTTGGGTTAGGAAGTGTAAAGAAAGGAAGGGCAGCCGCCTCCATTATACGCCATCCCACCTCTGAAGGCCCTATAAATGCAACTTTATCAATATCCATGTGTCTGCTAATGGCAGCTCCAGCGGTTTCTCCAACTCAAAAAGCACATTCAGAATCCCCTCTCTTTTCATTTGACGAATTTTCCTCTATCTGTATCTTTGATGGAAAAGAAAATACTGCCTATTTTTTTCTCACCAATTTCTGTAACTCACTTTATGTGCTGATTGATGTCCATGCCCTATGCCAAAGCTAAAACCAACTTAAGCCTCTCCACATTCATTGTTGCAAGTGACCCCTCTCTCTGTCGTGGTTTCCAAACCTACCTATAGATGCTCTTGTGCCTCCCCAACTGCCTCTGTCTTACATGAGGATCTGACAGAGAAATGGTGGTTGTGTGAGTCTAGCACTATGATGAGCATGTGAATTAGCAATTAATTAAGGCAGTCTGCTACCTTATGCCGTTCCCCTCCTTAGTGCTTAATCACTGGATCGAATTGTTGTAAATATGCCATCCACTTTGTGTGGTATGCATTCTCCAGCTTGCTTCGCATGTATGCAAAAACTAAAATGGCTTCTGTTAAGATTTGACTGTTAGTCTCCTTACCCATGATGTGGTGGCATTACTTGAATGGCATACATTTCTGGTATTAGTAGCACTAAAATGTGCCATTGGAATTTTTTGAATGATACACAATTGGGTTCCCTTACTATGAGTATTACACAAGTGCACATTTATAATAATTGATCCAGATTTGAAAGGAATGTGCAATGTCAAGCATTGCTAAAACATGCACTATTTGAGCTCCACAAAGGTGCAACCTTATGGTGTTCAAGATAATGATGTCTTTGGCATGCATGATCTGATTGAGTGCCTAATGTTATGTGGAAGAAACTAAGAACAAAATTATGGTAGAAAATAGTAAGTCTAAGGAAGTTGGTGTTGTGTAGAATTAGCTAGTCTCAAATCATCATGATTTCTTTTTTCTACATGGACACTAGAGTGGGCAGTGATGTAGCCTAGGTAGTGGAATTGCATGGTATCAAAAGTACACTTTTTTAGGTTGTCTTGTGAATTGTGTTGACATGTGCAAAACACAATCCACATGATTCTCTTAGGGTTTATTAAAGATGATGATGGAGTCTCTCATGAGTTCTAAATATTATTTTTCAAATATTTTTTTTAAATGATATTCTAATTTGTTAATTAGGTGAAGTATTGTATACCAAAAAGTTGGTTCAATAGGTCATTGATGTCCATTAGAGGATATCTCTTTTTTATTGTCATTTTATTAAAGTATAGGATAATAGATGCAAAGTAACCATGTGTTGTTCTTCTTTGGGAGGACTATCAAATTGTTCGTTGGGGAAGATCTAGATTGAATCTTGCATCGATCAATAAACTTTTGAATTTGGCACAAAACTTCATTACTTTGAAAGGAAAGTACACCAAATTCCTACTTAATTCAATAAGGAGAATAATGCAAGTTAATCAATTCCATAATATTTTTAGGTCAATAATGACAGAAAAGAGAAAAGAAGAAAAGAAGAGAAGTAGAACACATAATGCATAGAATATACCCTAGGAAAACCCTTGTAAGGAAAAAAACCAGCCTTCAAAACATACCCAAATATATTTCCAAAAGTACTTACAATACAATCATGAGTTACAAAGCTTCATAAATTATTTGCACATTGAATTTGAGAAATTCAAGCAACATAACTTTATATAAAAATTATCATCTAATCCCTATCCAATCACTCAATATGGGTCAAGAAGACCCATGAAACCATTAATGGTTTACCAAAATTATGTGTTCAAAACCATAAGCAAATAAATGGACCAAATGATCCAAGTTCAGTACATGTTTCCCTCTATAAGTGTAACTCGTCCAAGATTAAAATGTAACTCCTTAGTTGACTAGTTGCAAGACCAAGAACAATCCACATAACTCTTAAGTGATCCATGCAGGTGCATTAATTACTCTTACACACCATTAATAATGGTCAATCAAAGATGCTATTCAAAGGCCACCTAGTAACCCCCTATTCAATGACTTCTTACAAGTGTCATAAGATTAATGACACATGGCAAAGAGTGTGAAAAAATATAATCTTCAAATTTCATCTAAGTAGGCCACCTTTTTCCATGTGAGTACAATATCATATAAATATTATAGAATTCATTTTGACCTAGCAATTTTAAGCTTTAAAAAACCTAATCCCTTAGTCCCAATAAATTCTTCCAAATAGATCTCTTATATACAAGGACTATTTTGAGAGGTGATTCAAGTATCAAATTGATTGTTCGTTTTATCACATAGTGTGGTGGAAGACCATGGTGTACTTTAAAGATTTAGTCATATTGTTCCAATACCTTGTCTAGTTGTTGTTGCACTAGTGTTGGCAGTCATGTGTACTACTATTGCTCATGTACTTTTCAAGTAGTTCTTTGGGTACAACATGAGGAGCATGGCATTCTATTTATGGTTAATGACCTTGTCACACTATTTTGTAGACACCAAAGTTACATTTGGCATGTGATGTTAACTTGTAGAGGTTGAGGTATTGGATGCCAACATTGAATGTCCACCACTATTGCCTTTAATGATACACACCATCTCTATTGTACACATGTGATCTTCTAAGTAGAATTCCAAACTTCCAAATGATTGCATGTGATGTTGTCCATAGATTTGATTCCATACTTGAAAGTACATTATCAATTTATCTAAATGTTTGTCTTATTGCAACCATCTCAAAGAGTAGGAGTTTGAATGCATGTCAATGGAAAGAACTGTTTACTTAACACCATCATGGGTAAATATATTCTTCTAGAAAATAAAAACAATGACATGAACCAATTATTCACTAACCCAACTCTTTGTGTGGAAGAGATACCTATGTTCCTTCAAAGTGTTAATTGCCACAATGTTGGTGTTAAGACATTGTTCCTCCTAGCTAGTATATTTGACTTGCTTTGGGTTTATGGTGGCTTGCATAACTAGTGACTATTGTGCATGGCATTTAGGGCCATGGCAACTAATGGTGATGACACCATGTCTTACCTTGTTGTGATTTCTTAACACTATCAATGTTTAGGAAAAATGATGAGTAAGTTATGGAGCTTTGTTATTCAAGAGTGTTGCAAATGATTTTGCATAAGGGGATTATACTTCTACACAAAATTATTTTAGGTATTTTCTTGCATGGGCTTACTCTTGCATAAGGAAAACCCTTTTCTTAATATTTTCCTTGGCTTTGATCTTGGATGCATTGCAAAATGCTAGACCCAATCTATTTGAGGTAAGGAACTGCATTTAAGTGTTTAAAAGGCAATAACCCTCTAATGTACTTGAGGACTTTATGTTGCTTTAGAATTTTCTCATGTGGCCATGTGGTCATGGCACTCATTGGTGTAGTCTTCTACCATTGCTCCTTATGCTAGATCAATTGTTGGAGATTTTTATGCTTGTCCCCAAATTTCCTAAGGGATTGGAATCCTTTTTGTAGAGCACTAACAAAGACATCCTAGGCTTGAATAGGCTAGTGATCCTTGTTCTATTGTATTGAATGTTTGCCACTAATGAGACATTGAAAGACATTTTTTGTGCTATGAAAGAATTTTTGTTGGCATTAGTGCAGTTGTTGACATTGAAGCATTCCTTGAGTTTCTTATTCCAAATACTCAATATTATGGCATTAATTTTACCAAAAATGTATGAATATATGGATTTACTTGCTTTGAAAGGATTTTGATGTTGAATGGAAGCATGGTCTTTTGAGGAGTTGCAATGCTTGTCTAAGTTGACATGCAAATTTGCAAAACTATCTTAAGAGTTTTTGGTCCTGCATTTCCAAGGCAATATGAATTATTCTTTGAACAACTATTCACAACAAAGTTATGAATTCATCAACCATTTTACTTTCTTTGTAGTGTTCATTTGAATTCTCAAAAATTGAACAAAACATACCTCTCCTACTATTATGTGTGTTTGTACTAACATAAAAAAGCTTTGCTCAAATATCACTAATTTAGATCCTAAGTGATATTGGAACAATCTTATCTAGTGGCTAGTAATAAAGAATGCCATAGAATATGCCAACAAATAATAATAATAATAAACCAAATACATATTTAACATTGCCAAATGACAAATCCATATGGATGCTTTGCATGTGTAAATAAGTCATTGCCAAGTGTCAAAGCAAATTTTGTTTATAGCACATATTGCTAGGTTTTTTTTTTTTTTTTTTCATATGGTGGTGCTTTGTGTTGAAGATTCCCCCATGTGTTGCATGTGTAACTTTGACTAAACATGAGCATGAGTTATGTTACAAGTGATTGTGTAGATGTATGTGCACACCACACATGTATAGGTTGCACCATACCAGATGTACTAATATAATTGATGTATACAGTTATTATTGAATCACAAAATATGACAAACCATGCACTAAAGTGTTGTCTATTTATCAAGTAATGCAAATGTCCATAGATTAGATCGTTAACTCTCCTCCAACAAATGGTTCTTGGTATGAATACAATATTTTAAATAAAATTAAATTAAGTTTTAATATCACGGATTGATACAAAAACCTCATATGAACAATAAAATATTTTAAATAAAAATAAATTAAATCTTAATATCACGGATTGATACAAAAACCTCAAATGAGTTATCACCCACCATGTAATAAACCCATTGTATTTGCACGAAAGAAGTATAGGACTCAACCTCTAAATTGACTATAGACCATTCAGCAACATCCCTATGAATTAAGGTGTCATGTTCCTCAAATGTACAACTTTGTAGATGGCATTAAAAACATTAAGTTCTTCACAAAGTGATCTCATGCCATGACCAAGTTCTCATTGAGAAAAACACCCATTGTTCATCAATTCGGTAGATAGAAGATTCATTTAAGTCCCATGGTTTTTTGTATCGTTAATTGTGCCATTTACTATAATAAATATGCTTGCAACAGTTGTGAGGATGATGAACAATACCTTATGATTTTTGGAAATATTTCTCTAGCCAAGATTTTCTCTATACTAAATCGCCTTAGGGTGCCACCCAAATAGATTTTTGGCACTCACAAAGATGCCCAAATATTTATGTAGTCCATACTGGAAATAGAACCGGAAACTAGAAAAATAATTCTACTTGCCAAAACTGTGGCAATAACAAATATTTTGAACAATACGATAGATCCTGAACTGCTCATGCCATCGACAATCCTGCAAACAAGAAACAAGCAATGTGCACTCCATTGCCAACACTTAATTTATGCTTAGGACCTTATGAGCTGCTCTTAAGTGTACTACCTTTTAGGTTTAGCAATTATCATGTATTACCATGATTGTATTTTTGTGGGAAATGGAAGATTCTCCGAGATAACCATTTTGGCCACATGCTGAAAGAAATTTTCGGCAACTAATTCAACAAAAAATTGCACCCATGTCTGGATCTGTTTTGGTTTGCCATGATAAAACTGAGAATGTCTACCATCTTCCATCTTTAGAGATGGGAAACCAAATATAATTGATCAGATAATACTGAATTTTCTCATAACATTGAGTTCAAAACGTCAGTTCACATAGGATAAAAGCTTGCTCTTTAGAAAATATGCCTCTACACAATTCTACTGAAGACAATTCATTTGAGGTGTACTTCGAGTTCCAGTCATTAGAACCTATGATGTCCCTCCCCAAGTTGGTACAAAATAACACTTTATCTATTGAAAAACAATAAAATAAAGCAGTAAATTTCTTTGAAAATTTCAACATATTCAACAAGTACACGGTGTTATGATGAAAATTTATACCAACTGGGCACAAATCCATGAGCTCCAATGTCACACAAAACATGATTTGTCAAGAGTGCTTTTTTGCATCCACAAAGATTGAAAGGTTATAACCAAAATATCAAACCTCCCATTAGAAGGTCCTTCAATTCTCTCACTTCGACAAAAAAAGGCCAAAGCGGATACATCCTTCTTTCATAAAAATGCTTGTAGAATGAAATGCTGGTCACAAATGTTCACATCATGGAATAAAACTTGAGCATCCATGAAAAGCCTTGTGCTGTATTTCTTATTTTAATAAATTTTTACCTCTCTTTTAGTGTTAAAATGTAGATACCACAAATAAATTCTCAATAATAAGACAACATTCATCAAGGACAGATAATTACTAGAAAACATAACAGCAAATAAATTCTCAATAATAATTACTTCTTATTTTAATAAATTTTTACCCCTCTTTTAGTGTTAAAATGTAGATACCACAAATAAATTCTCAATAATAAGACAACATTACTCTCTTTTGTCGGCTGAATTTAAAACTGAGTCCCTGTCAACTGACACAACCATCTAAATGGAAACAGTATGATTTTGCTGCAACATGGTAAGAGCTCTCAAAAATAGATGTTTAACACCACTGTTACATCATCTAACCATGTTGCAATGCTTAGTAATATTGACTAGGTTTGGACTTGACAGTCAATCACATTTTCCAAATGCTTATGCTCTGTCACCTTCGTACCCAAATACTTCTTAAAAGGAGCAGGAGCTTTTATATGAGAATGATGAGATAACAGTCCCCACATATTCAGTTAGATAGAATGGAAAAAAAATGATACAGAAGGGCCTATACATTTGGATATGGCCCCTTCAAAGAGGTTTAACCACAAAAATATCCACGGGCCCATAATACGCGCCAGTACACTTACAAGTTACAATACCCAAACCAAACTATTCTCAATGCTGAAGAAAAGTGAATGTAACGTGCTAAACATGCAGAGCCATCAAACACCATTGTCTGTGCCGATTACAAGAACAATGCCAACATCTGCTAAACATGTAGAGCCTCAAACAACATTGTCCATACCAATCACAGGAACTATCCCAACAAAAATCAACTTGTGCCTTAAGTTTGCGTCCATATATACAGGTTCAAGTTCCAAGTTTCCTCCACATTAGTAGCAAGTTTGGGATTTAGAAAATTTCAGTGTCACAGATGCGGTCATGCACGCATAAAAGTAAAACAGTAACTCTGCTGTAGCATGATTGCCATTATTTATTCAGCACAATAACACAATTGGGAATTTGAATATTCACATTGCATATCAGTACACAAATTCATAGGAAGAGAAAGTAAAAGCCGGCATACCAATTGGAAAAGTGAATAAAACAATCATTTACATTTTTACAGATGTTAATTTCAAAAGCCCAAGAGCACATGCAAATCAACTAACCTTTTCAAAATTTAATGAAAATTGTCAATTTTATTTATGTTCAAGATGGCATGCAGGTGATTTGGATAAATACAATTGATTATTCCCATATATTAGCAGTGTCCTAAATCATCACCCCATTTGCCACTGCATACAAAGCAACTTTGTTAGAGGAGTCAATGACCATCCAGATTTTAAAACCATAATAGTTCTCAATTTGTATTAGAAATATTAAGAAAGGTCAAAATGAATATTTGAAAATAAAGCCACAATAACTTCAAGGTTGAAACATTAATGTAACCAATACCTTGAGAACTGGTTCACCCGTATTAGAAGTTGCGGACTGTTTTGCTTGCATTGCCATCTGTGCACGGGCAGCCCTTCCTGCAGCCGATTTCTCAAATTGCTCTTGCCTATATCAAATACAACAGCTTATCAGTAATATACAGGAAAAAATAAGTGTTTTGACCTTAAATTGCCATATTTATTATTTCTCCTTGTATTTTCAAATCTACAAAGCATTAAAAAGATTTTTTATGACAAAGAAATAATAAAGCATTTTACTAATTTCTTATCCTCTCACTTTTCTAGTTAAATAAGTTCCAGCGAGAAAAGCACTTTACACTTTACAGTAGACTCAGGATAAGGTAATATTTGCTTCTCAAATATTTCTGCTGGATATGTGCATCTATTCTTTCCCAGTTAAACTGAATAGAGATGCCTACCTTCAAACATTTCACACTATTAAATCCTTCAGCTACAAATATTCAGAATATCCCCTTCTTCCGCCCCATTAGAAGCACTATTAGAGCTGAAAACCAAAAAGCCGCTACTCTTGCTGGCAATAACAAATCAATTAAACGGAATTCCCTCTTTACCGATGTTGGACTCCTCTGTTGAAACTTCAGGTTTGGAAGTTGGTTCAGTAAGTGGTCTTGTGTCTTCTCCTTGTAAAAAAAAAAAAAAGATTTGTGGAGAGGAATGCTTGTATTATGCTACAGCAAAAACCTTTGGAACAATTTTTTAAACTACCATGACCTGGTGGTGGTTGTGTGGTGTTTCACGCTTTGTAATGCTTTGTTTTCTGTAGTCCTGTTGTAGTTCTGCTTGGTTGTTCTTTATTCTTTGGCTGTGCTTATTGCTCTATCATTCTCTTTGTACTAATTTCTTATTCTCTCACTTTGCTAATTAGATAAGTTCCAGCGAGAAAAGCACTTTACACTTTACAGTAGACTCAGGATAAGGTAATATTTGCTTCTCAAATATTTCTGCTGGATATGTGCATCTATTCTTTCCCAGTTAAACTGAATAGAGATGCCTACCTTCAAACATTTCACACTTCTAAATCCTTCAGCTACAAATATTCCGAATATCCCCTTCTTCCGCCCCATTAGAAGCACTATTAGAGCTGAAAACCAAAAAGCCGCTACTCTTGCTGACAATAACAACTCAATTAAACGGAAATCCCTCTTTACTGATGTTGGACTCCTCTGTTGAAACTTCAGGTTTGGAAGTTGGTTCAGTAAGTGGTCTTGTGCCACCTTCTTGTTAAAAAACACAGAAAAGATTTGTGGAGAGGAATGTTTGTATTATGCTACAGCAAAAACCTTTAGAACAAATTTTTAAACTACCATGACCTAGTGGTGGTTGTGTGGTGTTTCATGCTTTGTAATGCTTTATTTTCTGTAGTCCTGTTGTAGTTCTGCTTGGTTGTTCTTTATTCTTTGGCTGTGCTTATTGCTCTATCATTCTCTTTGTACAAGGGTCAGGGCCCCTTTCAATTCCCTGCTTTTCTAATAAAAAACAAATCAATTAAATGGTGCCCTTCAACCTGCTACAACGCACTGTCCCTACGACACAGAGGACTGCCAGATCCACTGTCATCAACGTTATTAGAGACCTCCAATCAACAACCATACAAGCTTTTTTTTTTCCCTACATCCAAGAATTCCATGACATTTCATATTACAAGTACTATGGTCTCCTTGGCTCCAATTCTACCCAAGGTTTATGCCACTGCAATGCCGCCAAGGATTATTTCCCAAGGCTCTAGATGTAAACTTTACCATTCTCAACTCTAAAACGAGCCAATGCTCTCATGTCTCTTTACAGTTTGCTTTATTAGATTAAAAATCGTTACAAATTGGTTTTTTGTTTCAATTGGTTTCAAGCAGCAAATATCAATATAAACAATATCACTGCTTTTTCTGAACTCCTATTGCTGGCAGACTAGTTCTTGAATAATATTTGCGTTTTCATGTATTGTATAGCTAAAAGATGCTTTATGTGTTCTAAATACTGCCAATTTCTCCTTAACTTCTAATTGCAGGTAAGTGGTTACATTTCAATCGAGTTGATTACTCTTGGCCACTTGTGAACATTAACATCTAAATTAAAATTAAATTTCAGGATGCTCTTGCCGACTGCCACTCCCATCTAATGTTCTTCATCTCTATTTTTGGTCCATTTGGACCATGCTAAATGATCCCATTTGTTTAGTTTATCTCATTCAAGCAGCACCAACAATATCTTGAGATCAAACTCGAGAAGAGCATAGCACCAACTGCACTCTGTAAAACGTCGAGACCCACTTTAATGGGAGGCAGGAAACACAAGAACAAAAACCCGATAAATCCTATTTTTTAGTTTTTACCTTCATTCTCTCCCACTACTTACTAGTTCAGACCTACAAAATCAGGATTTTATATTTTCTCCAATATATGCTAGCTTAGGCGGTAGGCCCATTAAAACCCAGGTTTGCATGTCTTCCATCTCCCTCAATAAAAGAGTACCACAGAAGGCACACCAAAAACTCAATTGGCACTGGACACTGCAACCTATTAATGAAATTTGAAACACGATTTGTATGGGTATAAGTTCAAAACAATCACACACCTAGTTTTATAAATATACAATTAAAATTTAGTTTCATTTATATTACAGACCTCGAGAACTAAAAGTACTGATGGAACAACCTCAGGATTCATTGCAGAACTTTGCATTCAGTGTAACTAGAGGGTATTGAAGAATGCTAAAAGGTTATGGAGAGAATGAACATGAAAGAATCATAATATAAAAATGAGTAAAACTTATAAGGTTTTTCACTTATTCAATTTCATTTGAAGAAGGCATGACAAGAGGGTCCTATTCAATTATAATGAAGCAAATACAAAAAAGAGGATTGCAGTATTATAATTATTTGTTGTTTATAATGGTATTTTTCTTAATTTGGGTAAAACGTTGAAAGTATTGAAATCTAAGGGAAGTTGGGTTCACTGAAGAGTCATCTATGAACGGTAAGAGAGACTGGATCTATGTTATAACACGGGCATATTGTTCATGGTTTTAATTTTTAACTCTGGATTGAAGAGTTCCAATATGATTCAACGGTAGACAGCTGGCTTACACATTATTAGGGTTACTGGAATCACACCATTGACTTTAATCCCCAATAACTATAGCACTCAGGAAATAAACCTAACAAGGAAGTCCCACACAGTAGGTCTAGGAAATTGAAGGGAGAGAGGTAACAGATAAATTTCTCTAAATTGTACGATAATTGTTAAAACAATACTTTCGCGTAATGCCCAACCCAGGTTCAAACCGCTCTGGTGATAAGGTAGCCCACGGCAGAGGGCACCCAAAATCCACAGAGTAAATTAGGTGATAGATGTAATAAATTGCTAATTGCAAAGCGCGTGACTGTGCCTGATTGTGCCCCAGGTTAATTTTGAAAAGAACACAAAAACAAATAAAATAAAAAATAAAAATTCTTCCAACAAGCTTATAAATATATTCTCTTCGGCCAGATACATCTAAAAAAGTTATGCTTTTAAAATTACTTCTACCACTAAAACAATATCATATCTAGGCAGGGCAATTAACTCAAAATGGCTTCTGACAAAAATCGGTAAATTGCAATCATATTTTCAAGCATTCTACATTTAATCTACACACATCAGAGCTCATCATGAATATCAGATTGCGTGAATGTTGGCAAATGAATTTAAAGGGTACCGTTGTTGGGCAGCTTTCGCAGCATTTTGTCGGACTTCTTCAGAAGCAAGATTCTCCCTTTCAATTTCTTCCTGACTCTGCCCACCGAAACATGATGCACAACAGCCCATCACGACAGAGGTTCGAATCCTCTTGGATAAGAAACTGAAAACTATTCCTTCTTAAAGATGTTTATGTAAGGATTGGGATTCTGTTTTGGCGGATCGGTTTCTGCAAAAGCGGAGATGTAAAGATTGGTATATTTTGAATGCCAAATAAGATCTAGGTGGATTATATAATAAATTAGTATTACAGGCTAAAGCGTGTAGAAGATGTGGGTCCAAACTTCGAAGTTTTGATATTTCCGAGTGCCTGCCAAATCGTTGGTACTGCAATTAGGTGCGGATGGAAAAGAAACCTTTCGAAGCTTACTTTTGCATTTTTCCCATTCTTTCTTATGCAAGATTTCCGTACGCCACTATCCTTGGATATATTCCACCCAACTTGGTTGCCTATGATTAAAACTTTTCATGGGAACACGAATTCTAAATTAAGAAAAATAAATTAAAATTTTGAGTACTAGTTCCTACAAACTACTCCAGTGGGTACTCTTAAAATAATTTAGGAGCATTTTAGCAGGAGTAGTTTTATGGATTTATGGTAATGAGAAAGCTTAAAAACTAAGAAATATATATTTAGAAGTTATGATTTTAAAAAAAAAAATTAGTTTAAAATTTTTTTAAGTGATTTTTATAGCAATAGTTAATGTTAAAATTATATATTAATGATATGTAGCAAAAAAAATTAAGTATATGCTAGTAGAAGAAATTTTTAACTACATCTTAAATGTGTCAAATATAAATTGAGAACAAAAAAATAGGAG
Source organism: Sequoia sempervirens (assembly GCA_007258455.2). Lineage (NCBI taxonomy): Eukaryota > Viridiplantae > Streptophyta > Pinopsida > Cupressales > Cupressaceae > Sequoia > Sequoia sempervirens. Next base: position 119,721,809 of record VDFB02000013.1, read on the forward strand.
CTCCTATTTTTAAAAACAAGATTCAAATTTATCTTATAGCAGATTTTTTTAAATCTCATGAGAGCTTTATTTTCATAAAAATAGATTTTTAAGCCCTCTCCATAGACTAAAAATAAAATTGTAAGAATAAAAACATTTCCACATAACTCCAAGAGAGAAAAAAATGAGTTACTAGATTTCCACAATCCATATTACTTATCATTTGATGTTTTTGGATTTGATTGTGTGCGAGTTTTTTTTTTTGTCAAACTCACACACAATTAAATCAAGAAACAACAAATGAAAGTATTCAAAATCCACCATACAAAAGAATAGACAAACATGCTACCAAGATGACATAAGATATATCTTGAAAAACCCTTGTGAGGGAAAATCCCAATTTTCAAAAGCATCTGCACTCAATATATTATTCGGCAATGAAACAATTACAATACTTATAGGGTCTTCATGAATATTTCTAAAGCATCAAGCTCCTCCAATGCATCCTCTCTTTGTTTAAGCATAACAGGTAACCATGCCACCACACATCCCATCGCATGTAAGTCACATATGCACTTACAAGAGAGCTCAATACAAATGGCAATCATCCTCAAAGGTTATGATAGCCAACCTCAACAACTAATCATGTGTGCTTTTATAGAAACAAGCTTGCTCAAAACCACCAAATGTTATTTCATAAACCCTATGCCTACTACCACGATCTTACAAAACCATGTCTCCCTCATCTAATTTTTAGTACTAAGTTTTCCCAATACTAAATATTTTTCAATGTGCAACCTATTTGAAGTTTAAGGAGTTTGTCATTGATATGTTTGTTGGCAACATGAGCATGAGATCTATTGTTTGTAGATAATAGTGTTGTCATTGATGTCAACATCATGGTTTGAGGTCTACTTTGATGATTAGTTGATCTGGTGTGCATATGTGTTTGAAATGATAAAAATCTAGTATAGAGATGTAGATGTTTTGCTTCAATGTAGGACATATGAGTTGGTTATATGGCTATGTGAGAACATCAATTTTTAGTGTACAATGTTGATGTGGTTTTTGGTTTGCATTGGTCTGCCTTGAAGTATTTTGATCTGCGGTTCTAAGGAAATTTTATTGGATGTCAGAGGAGTCTAAATCCAAACTTTCATGTTATTTTTACCTCTGATGCAAAAGTTATGGAAGACAATATATCGGGTTTGCCAATGACAGTGTTTCTTGTATAGAGTAAATGTTTGGATTGGTTCGCATTCCTTTGCAGAATTTAATATTTTGTTATGCAAATTTGTGGGAATATTTATAGGTGTTAGAAGGGTGTGTAGTCCAAGTGGCATGTGTATTGGAGGTTTGTGTGTCAATTTTTTATTAATTAGTTGGTGTATATTGGTGTTGTCTTAGCAGTGGTGCCAACCTAATATATTTGGGGTCATGTAGAGTTAGAGAAAGTGTGGATAGGTTATGTAGGAGCTCTTTTAGGTCCATGCCAACATATTTGATGCGTTACAAGTTTTGAAATAAGGTGTGAAGTGTGTATATTTCATTTTGAGTTGAAAAGTTACTTTTTTGTATGATACATCTAATTAGGTTGACCTAATTGATGTTGTAGGTGATTGCAAATGTAATGGGTAATATGTAAGATCATTTTTGGTGTTGTAACTTAGATGTATGTATGTGTGAAGTACTATAGAATATGTGTGATGAAAATTCCTAAGCAGAACATGTGAATGTGATGTGAATGTAAAGTAGAGCAGAGTGTAGAAGTTGTGTAGTGTGAAGTGTGTTGATTCAATGTATTGAGCTCTAGTAAAATTGTATTTCCTACATATTGTAGATGCATTTATAGCAGTTCAAATCTTGGTAGTGAGCCACCCCTCTTTTATTTCTCTTATTCTCTGGATAGTAAGTCCACTAAATAGTGAGCCTTTTTGTAATATCTAATAACTGATTATAATATATTGTGAGCTAATCCTCATCATGTTTTTTCCCTTTTTGGGTTTCCCACGTAAAAAACTAGGGTTCATGTGTTATGTGTTTTGATGGTTTCTTTAATGGTTTCTTTCCTTATTGCAAATTGAATATGATGCTTGAAATGAATTTTTAAATGGTTAAGTGGTTTCAAAGAATATTGATTCACCCCCTTCTTGATATTTTGAGTGTTTAACAATTGGGTTCAAAGCTTGGTTCCTTCAATTGGCTTGATCACTAAGGTAAATCTTGGAGTTGAACACATGGCTACAAGGAAGTATCCTATTCCTTTGAAAGAAATTCCTATGGTAAGATTTATTGAAGAAGGTTGCATTGTTGATATGGAAGGAGAACTCAAATATTCCCTAGATAATTTGGATAAAGTAGAATATGAGAATAGAGATCTAAAAAAGGATCTTAGTGATGCAAATGAATGCATTAAGATATTGAGAGAAAAACTCAAGAAAGCTATAGATATGATCAAAGAGGTCAAAAAATCAAATGATATCATTCCTAGCCTAAAATTGTAGATTCAAGAAAGTAAAAGAGTTGAAGACTACCTGAATGCCAAATTGAAAGATAAATCTAAAGAATGCTTAAATCTTGAACAAGAATTTGTAACCTTGAGATTAGATCTCTAAGAGAAAACAAAGATTCAAGAGGGTAAATTCAAGAAGAGTACTACAATGCTTGATGAGATGATTGCAAATCAAACATGATCTAAAGATAAAGAAGGATTATGGTTTGACAAATATGAAAGCTTAAAAGTAGACTAGACACCAAGTGTTGAAAGATGATTGAGGACAAGAAGAGTAATGGCAAGTAGGTCTGAAATCAGAGGAAATATTTTGAAAGATCACCAATTAGACAACCAAATGCACAAAGGTTTTTGAAACACAACTATTTATTAAGAGGGGAGTGAATCAGTAGATCAATTAAAACTTTTCGTTTAACCTTTGTTATACATATTAAGAAAATATGTATAGATCACACACCAATACTCATATAACACCAAATATACATGGAAAACCCAATATGGGAAAAACCACGGTGAGAAATGCTGCTAGGATATATTGTCCTAATCTAGCCTCATGATAGAACCTCACTAGATATAATGTTTAAGGGAACCAACCTTAAGGAGACACCAATCCCCTGATTAAAGAGCACCAACTCTAAGGAAGCACCCACTCCCTAATATGAGCCTAGCTATATGATGGCACCAACCAATCAAATTTATAATGAAAGTATGTGGAGCAACAACTCTAGTTATATATGATTCAAATGAATCCAATTATGTTTTACACACTCAATCTACAACTACTAAATCTCCACTTTTCTCTACAAACATTTCCTCTTCTCTCTTCACTCTTCTTCTAACACACTATGTGCTCATTGAATGCATACACACTACTTAATTCTTCATCACACACCAATCTTATACATTAGATTCTTTATCTTGGCATAAATCAAACTTAGGGTTTCCTATCATTTGATTTCATTCATGCTCAATCAAACTCTTTCAAATTATATGACTATATATGCATTAATGAAACCATCCACTTCTTCTAATCAATCAACAAACATATCTCTAGATTAGTTACAATGATCAATTTCATTTTATGTGCCATAATCACATTCACCTAACTAGAAGTTTCACTCTTTTGTCATGTATCCATTGTCAAAAACAAATTTTTAAATGTTGGCCTTTGATCATGCCATGATTTGTTAGTTAACATTTAAATTCCTTGAGCTACCTAATCCAAACAATAGTTTCCATGTGCCACATTCCCTCAAACCTACATTGGTCAACCCTAGTCAATGTATGCTTCCTGCAGAATGGAAGAAATACTTCTTCATCATCACCAACCTTGTCTTTCCTTTCCATCGGGGGTCAGGTGTCATGAATCTCACTTACCTCATACTTGAAGTGCTTAGTAGATCTTAACAAGTAATCTTGAACACTTTAGTTTGAAGCTCTTTATTCACTTGTCAAGGTTCAGCCATCAACCTTACACTTTACCATTTATCACCTTCCACTTCCTTTGCAAAATGTTAGTTGGTCCATAAACCTTTCAGGTTTTAGCATTTAAGCTTTTTGTTTATTTCTTACCTACCTTTTGATAAAACATAATCCAACCTTCTGACCTACGATCCTCGAAGCCTTTTGGAGTGTCAGAGTTTGGGTCTCCTACATACTACTTTCATCACCTTCGGTTAAGGTGTAAACCTTAACACTGACCCACAAACATCGAAGCCTTTTCAGTTGTCGAGGTTTGGGGTTCTTTCATACCCCTTTCATAACTTTCAGTTAAGGTGTAAGCCTTAACATTGAAGCATGATGCTTTTTTGGACTAAGATAAAAGTGACTAACTCTTTTCTTCTCTTAGCAAGTTGTATAGAGTAAGTCAGAGGCCTGAAGCCTGAACTTCTATAGTTCTTCAAGGCTTGCCTTGCAACTTCATATGCATCATTTAGAGTGAGACCACTTGACGTTAATGACCATCATGACTAGCCACAATCTCCCTTTGGTCATCCATCAACAATCTCATGAATTGATAGTACTCAAATCTCCTTTTGACATTAATGATAATAAAATTTCCAACAATCTCCCCCTTTGAAAATGATAGAAAAACTAAATTCTCTACAAAAACATTTGCTCAGCAAAATTCTCCCCCTTAGGCTTGTCTCCCCTTTTGAAAAACATAGAGCATTTTTCTTTACTTCTCCCCCTTTGATATCAATGGCAAAGGGATAGTGTTTGAACACCTTGTTGTTACTGATGTTCTCCCCCTTTGGCATGCCATGCAAAGTGCAAGAATGTGTCCAAGAATATGCAACCATCAAGTCATTAGAAATTTGTAAAATCATGCATTCTTGACTTGCCTTTCCTCTCATATTCCACATATGAATAAATTTTCTATAAACTCCCATGGACTCATGCCCTATCACTAAGATTTAGTGATATGATGTGGGAGAAACCACTCCCAATTGTTTCCTCAAGTATTCAAATTGCTCTTTAATAAGAGGCTTAGTGAATATGTTTGCAACTTGTTCCTTGGTTGGAACATATGCCATGATGACTTCTTGATTTGTTACCTTTTTCTCTTAAAAAGTGATACATGATGAAACATAGAAAAATATGGTTTCACAAAAATGAGATGGGAATGCACCTATCTTCCTTATTTTATTAGGAAAAAGAGATCCCCTAGGGCAATAATGGCTTTCAACCTTTAGGCGAGTCAACCTTAATGGAGATCTTGTTGATGACTGGGGACATGGTAAATCAACCTAAAATGCACTTTTGGGAGATAAATGAATGCAATTATGCAATGTAAAACATGAATCATCAATTTAAAACCTTAATCTAATAGAATCCATAAAGTTCCAATAGATCTAAGAAGGATATGATTTTATGCACCTATCACCAAAAGCTTTTGTTGAGTGCCCCCTGGGATAGATTCACTCTAGGGTGAATGAATCTTTGTAGGGATTTTCCACTCAACTTTTAGGGTCTTTGGAGATGGATCTAAGTGTTAGTTTTCTCCAGGTTTCATTGTTGGACAACTGAAAATGAATTTTTAATCTAATTTTTTGTGGCTTGACAACTTTGGAAAATTGCACTTTTGATCAATATTCAACCCTTTTTCACCTACAAATCTACAAACACACAAAGAGGGGAAAAATATTCATTTTTGGTGAATAGGGGTTTGCCTTGGTCAAACCAAATTTTGGTAATTAAACCTTGAAATAAAATAAAACATGAATGGAAGGAATGATGAATGAACAATTCTATGTTGCAACTCACCAAACCCTTGAATGGAGATCTTTAGAGGACTCTTTTCTAACACATCTCTCTAAGATCTTGATCTCGCATGAAATATCTTGATTGGATGTTTTATTTGATAGCTTGAATCTTGACTTGAATGCTTGAAACCTACATCACAATGTTAGCTCTAAAAACATGTATGAATGTAAATAAATTTGACATGATTATCTTGATCTTGATTGCTGCTATCTATGACTGATAAATCTACTCTTCAATGCTCTTGACAATAATATCTTCTCATATGAAAGTTTCCCTATTGCTAGATGTTTTGAATTGATAAAATAACTATGTATTTATAGACAATTTTCTAATTTCCAAACAATTAAACATTACAAGCTAACATTTAAAATTTTGAATTTGGGATTATAAAAATGTTGCCAAAAATATATTAAAATTGGGGTCCTAAGTCTAAGGAGGACCCATTTTCCCTTAGGTGAATGAGTCCTAGGCCCTAAACCTATGACACACATTTTTCAAGATGTGTAAATTAATGTTTGCAATTGTTTAATGCAAGTTACCCTTTCAGAAAATGGGATTAATTAGGCTTTTAAATGCATAATTGGGTCAATTAGAGGGTTAATTAAGTCCAATTTATTAAGGGACCCAAACATAGTGTGAAAATCTAAAAGAGTACAATTTTTTACACTACATTTGGCCCTCACTTTAGTGAGAGGATGAGCCCTAAACTCAAATTCATACTAAAGTAGACAAATATACGTCAAGAGGGGTCCAAGTGCACAAATGTTGATGGGATAGGATGACAAAGATCAAGGAGGTGTCCAAGCACCCATGATCCAATATCCCATGGAAAACCAACATAAGCACAAAGGGACACACATGAATGTAAGATATGAAGCAACAAGACAAGATACACAAACATACAATGTCAAAATTAATGCAAAGAGGAAAGAGGGAAAAGTGGATCCAAAGAGGGAAAATGGTTTCTAGTTCTCTAATTTCATTAGGAAATGAGATTCATACCAATAATTGACTATCAACCCTTAGGTGAGTCAAACCAAGTTGTGTTCATCTACTAATTTCCCTTTTATGCAAGGGAGAGGTTATGAGTTAAACAAAAATTTGGGGAGAAAGATTAATAATAGCAAATAAACTCCAAATTGTGATCTATAAAGTGCATTTAGAAGCTTAAACATAAAACTGATGGAACCTACAAATCATTTGGACAATTTGGAAGGGATAAATCTTATGTACCTCTCACAAAAAACGTTGTCTTAAGGCTAACTGAGGACTCTATGGTGAATGGGTCCTAGCTAGGGCTCTTGAAAAGTTGTTTTTGGGTTTTTTTTGTTGTGTTTTCACTCCCAAATTCTTGAATCTCGCAGTTGAAAAGCTGAAAATAAATCATGTAGGCCAATTTCCATGAATTTGCAAGAATGGTGACAATAAATACAACTTTGACAAGTTTTTAATTTTTGTTCTTCAATAGATCTTTCACCTAAAATATACAAACACACATCAAGAGAGGAAAATATTGTTTGTTAGGTGAATGGGGGTTTTCCTTGGTCAAACCTCATTTTGGTAATTAAAGTTTGAAATGAATAAAAGCATGAAAGGAATGATGAATGAAAAACTCTATGCCACAACTCATCAAATCTTTGGATGAACCTTTGATAATGGAGGTTTGCAACTTCCATGGAGTGGCTTCAATGTATGTGGATCTTGACTTTGAATCTTTGCTAGTGAAATGATACTTTGAATCTTTGATTGTATCATGAAATTTACATCAACATATTAGCTCTGAAAGCATCCATGACTCCACATAACTTTGACATAATACTTGGATCTTGATTGCTACAAGAAATTATGAAGAAATTTTCCCTTGAATGCTCTTGAAATCGCTCTTGATCATAAAATTTTCTATAAGGATGCTCTTATAAAAATTGCTAGGTGAAACAAAGTGAAATGACCTTATATTTATATATATCTTATCATTAATTCTCAAAATTCAAATATGACAAGCTGGCATTGAATTATGGATTTGAAATCATTAAAATATCACCAAAAACATAGTTTAAATTAGGGTCCTAGATCTAAGTGAGGACCCATTCACCCTATGGTGAATGAGACCTAGGTCACTTACCTAGGACACACATCTTCTAAAGTTAAGTCTTATGTAATGGCATTTATGAATGTCAGGTTTTATCCCTCAAAAATTACAATTAATTAGGCTTGGATTTTAGTTAAAGGGTCCAATTAAGGCAATTTAACCTCAAATAATTAATAAATCCCTAGGTTATTGTGAAAGTGTAAAGGTACACCTTACAACCCCCAAAAAATTCATAATTAAGCCCATTTTAATTAAAAGGGCCCTAAAATTAATGTGAATATGTAAAACACATATTACAACACTAAATTAAGACATCATTACAATCATTTATTTATTAATCATTCCAAAATTAAGTGTGAAAAATGAATAATTTTTCCTACACTACAATATTATGCCACATCCATCAAATACACTCATATGGATGTAAAATCACTTATGAAACACATGGATCCATAAGTAAGCAAGTTGTGTTATGCTTAATGGCCATGAAAATATTCTCTCAAGGGCTAGTGAAATTTGGTGTCTACTAGGTGAGCCCCCAAGACAAGTCGTGATGGGAAATTAATGCCAAGTCTATAGGCTCCCATACATCAACCATACCAAAAGTTATACTCCCTGATAACTTTTGATAAGGTGCCACAACATGATCAATATGATACACTAATGCTACACTAAATTCAACTTCCATGAACAAATTGAAGCATGAAACTCACCTCAAGAGGTGCAAATAATAATTCCAAAATCAAATTGTGCCAATTTAATGATCACACTTCCTAGGAGATGTATGATATCATCACTAAGAAGGGACATGTGCAAACAATGAACGAGGGAAAATATTCCCCCCACTTAAAATGACAACATACTTTTTATGTTGGTATTTTAAGTAGAAAGAGAAGAAGAGGGGATCCTCAGAAAGAATGCACACCTCCAAAAACTAGTTATCTTTGCCCCCCAATCATAGAGACAAAGATAACCACCAAGAACTATCATGTTTCTGCCAAGAGAAATATAATTGCACCTAATATTATACCAACATGAATGGCAATGAGCAAGAAACATAAAGCTACTAATGCCACATAGTGATGAGCAACATGATAGGATGAAGATCATTATCAATTAGAGGAAATAGGTGCACCAACATAAGGAAAAGCACCACAATCCTTAAGATGTTGAATTTTATCACTTAAAGCCTTACATTCACTAGTGAAATGACCATAAATCAATGATATGCACAAAATAAGCTTTTTTTGTATAATTTCTTTCATGTTCTTGGTGGAAGTGTAATCAAGCGAGCTTTGAGAAGACTCAACAAGATAGCCTCTTGATAAATAGTAGGGGAAATTTATTTCTCAACACAATATTTCATACACACAATAGATGGTAAGGCATTAGATGAGGATGAAGATAAAGGTTAGAAACCTAGAATCTACTTGGAAAAGTATGTATAGACTTCACTTGATTTCTATCATTTTGTTCCGTGTTTTCATTATATCCATGTTTAGAAAGTCTTTTGTATCCAATTCCATGGCATGCTTCCAACTCGAATGAAGAGATTTTATGCTTTTGAGAAGGATTGGCTTCCTCATGAGCACACAAATTATCCTTTTTAAATTTTGTAAAATTACGCATCTTCCTCTCATGAGGGATGGGAGTTGGAGATCCCCCATCACCACCATGGGGTGATGTTGTTGATGTAGAACCAAGTTGAGAAAATGAAACACAAGAGTCTTTAGGTGTAGATTGTGAGATTTTGTACCCTCCCATAAAGGAGGGTGTAAAATATAATGAACCCCAATCACCCCTAAAACATGTGTTTGAAGATGAATCATTTGTATATGACTCTTTGGAATTTGAGGGTTAGGCTTTAGAATCTTCTTTGAAACAAGGTGTAAAATCTAACAACCCCTAATTATCATCTAAGAGTTTTGTTGTAGGTGAAAGATAATTAGGATTACCATCAAATTGTATAGGTTCTACTTTGGAAGTTGGAATCAAAGTATTAAGAGAGTTGGAGGTGTCATGATCATGTTAAACTTCAATTTAATTAGATTTACACAATCCATATGAATTTAAATCTAATTGCTTCTAGATTTGATTGTGTGCAAGTTTTTTCATTAACATTTTGGATCACACTCAGTGATCCATCATCAGGATATAGAGTAGAAAAAGATGATAACTAGTGAATTATAACTTTGTTCATCTGCTTCAACTGTGTATATCTTGTTGTTATATTCAAACTTCATCTCACAATGAAGAGTGGATGAGACTCCTTTCATGGCACGAATCCATAGTCTCCCTAAGAAAAGGTTGTATGAAAGAGGTCCTAATATGATATGGACAAGGGTGGGGAAAACTATAGGTCCAACCTCAATGGGTAATGTGATCATCCCTAATGGTTACCTATTAACATTGTCACATACATGAATATTAACATCATGGGGTTGAATAATCTTCTTGTACACACCAATTTTATCTAGGAGATCAATGCTACAAATATTAAGACCCGCTCCATTGTCTATGAGAGTACGCTTAACTACAATTTCATTAATGATCACCTTTATCATCAAGGCTTCATGTTTATTTTGGATCTCAAGTGAGGGTAATTCATATTGAGGGAATGTGATATCTGACTTTGTCACTTGCATACAGTCAAATGAGGTTGCTACATCATTCAATTTGAACCAAAGGAAATAGGGTTCGACCTTTTAGGAGAGGGAACTAGGGATTAGGACCTATTTCACTGTCAATTCATTAGGAAACCAAGATCCCTCAACCAAGTGACTTGATTTAGGGAAGGAATACATGTATGTTAGGGGGTGGTTTCCTTAGGTGTGATTAAAAAGGGGGTTCACCATTAAAATGAAGCATCAAAGGTACAATACAAACTCTAATGCACTAAACCCTAAAAACTTAAAACATGAAATCAAATTACTAAACAGAGAGAAATAAAAAAGTACCTGGAGGATAGGAGATGTCTAAAAAAGATCTAAAAACCCTAGAATTTGTTGTTTCTAAAGTGCACTAGGACTCATATGATAGGCTTGGTCATTTAGTCTTGCTATAGGAATCTAGGCAAAATATGGAATCTTCAGTTGGGTAAGTGCACAAAAATGGTTCCCAAAAAGGGGGCTTAAGTGACTACTTTTTTCTTGAAATCAGGAAATACTGACCTTGGACATGAAATTGAGGATAGTTACACTCAAAATTTTGAGATGGAACAAAAAAAAGGATCAAAATGCTCTGAGTCTACTTTCTAAACTACCAATTTATTTTGAAAATGGTTGAGATTAAGGGGTTCAAAAGAGGGACATACAAAAATTGGTGTTGTTTTCATCAGAAAAACATAGCATAGCTACTCTTGTATGACCTTAGCATGGTGAATTATTTTTTAGTATTTTTAAAATTGCTATTGTCAAAAGTTAGCTAACAATATGTAGTTGATGCATGATTTTTTTGATAATTTTTTAATGAATATTTGATTTTTTACTAATTTTCTAATTGGACACTTCCTGAAAAATAGAATTTTGGTCATGCTACCCTACAAATTTTGGAAACTAATTGATTTTTTTTAAAAAAAAAAATTGTGGAATGGAGTCTAGTTTCTAAAAATGTAATTTATTTGAAATTTTGATGAACAATTAATTTATAACGAAAAAAACACCAAACACTACTTTTTTCCAGAAAAGAGATAGAAAAACAAAAGAAATTATGGATGAAAGGCTTAACATTATCAAAAAGTGAAAAAAAAGCATAATTGGATAACTAAGAGAGAACCGAACATTACCCAGATGTTCGATTTGTTCGATATTGAACCACGTGCAATCCTAATAGTGAGCACAAACCCAATTATGTGAAATATTGTAGAATTTGCAAAAACATGTCGTTGGTCATTGGGAATTCCCTCCATGCCTTTGGGTTGGTATTCCAAGGAAAATACTAATCCCAAGGCTTGGGGATTCCCAAAGAAAGATATAATGTACACGCGTTATAACGTGAGTGCATTATAATGTGCTCATGTTATATCTTAGTTTTGACATGGCTTTTGCATTTTGTGAATGCATTGACAAAATGCGAGCACGTTATAACATGCTCGTGTTTTGATCTACATTGAATTTATTTTTCTTCTCTCTTTTTTTCTTTCTTCTCATTATCTTTCAGGGAAACTATATACATGAAATAAAAATTTAAGTATAAGTTGACATTTACATATGGACATTTACTTTCTTATACTTTAAGTTATATTTCATGTATATAGTTTTAGGATGTTTGAGAGTGGTTTCAGATCTCTAGGAGTTATAATAAAAATTCTAATTTTTGGAAGATGTCATAAATTTTAGACTTAGTCAAATTTCAGTAATTAGGAGGTCAAATTTTAGTAATCAGCAAGTTGTATTATTTCTCTCTCTATCTCACTCATTTTTTATCCCTTACACTCCCAACCTTTCTCTCACTATCTTCATATA
>VDFB02000013.1:119742960-119820760 GCA_007258455.2 Sequoia sempervirens
GAGGAAAGGATGGAGGGATGGTGGGGGAGAGAGAGGTTAGATAGATAGAAGTATAGAGGGAAGGAGAGTGTGAGAGAGAGGTCTAGAGCATAAGGGATAAAAAATGAGTGAGATAGAGAGAGAAGATGATACAACTTTTTGATTACTGAAATTTGACCTCCTGACTACTAAAATTTGACATACTGATTATTGAAATTTGACTAAGTCTAAATTTTTTGAGATCTTCCAAAAACTATAATTTTTATTATAACTCCTAGAGTTTCGAAACCACTCTCAAACATCCTAAAACTATATACATGAAATATAACTTAAAGTATAAGAAAGTAAATGTCCATATGTAAATGTCAACTTATACTTAATTTTTTTATTTCATATATATAGTTTCCCTAAAGGATAACAAGAAGAAAGAGATAAGAAAAAGAGAAGAACAAAATTTCAATGTAGACCAAAACACGAGTGTGTTATATGGAATTTTTTTTTGATTTCAAAAAATGCACATTTTTTGAACTCAAAATGCATGCGTTTATTGAAATTTAAACCATAATGCGAGGACATTATAATGCACTTGTTTTATGGCTTGGTAATGACTAATCCTAAGCTCAGTCATTACCAAGCCATAACATGAGCACATTTTACTATAATGCACTCATGTTTCACTATTTAAGGATGAAAAAGTAAATTGGCCACAAATTGGCTACCCATCTTCATGCATTTGCCCTACTAACAAATCAGGATCTATAGAAAACTGGTGAAAAGGTATACTCAGACTCATACACTTAGAGGGGTGACTTATTCCTAGTATTAGGGTTTGATTGAAACTTTTGTAGCCTTGAATCATCTTTTGTAGCTTTCATTTTGTCTAATCTTCAAGTTTGAATTGTGATTTGTAGGTGAGTTTCTGTGAAGATGACAACTTCTTGACAACTTTGATAACTTTCTTCAATCTTACAACTTTGCCTTTAAAGGATCTTCAAGCTCCAAATCACCTAGATCTACAATCACACATGAATAGGGGAAAAATGTTGTTTTGTTAGGGAATAGGGGTTTTCCTTGGTCAAACCTCATTTTGGTAATTAAACCTTGAAATGAAATGAAATAGCATGAAGCAATGATGAATGAAAAAATGAAATGTTGCAACTCACCAAACCCTTGAAATAAAGGTTGCAAAATTGTGTGAAATGACTCCAATGGATGTGGATCTTGAATATTGATTGAACGCTTGAAACTTTATCTTGAATGCTTGCTTGAATCATGAAACCCTACATCACAAATGTTAGCTCAAAAACACACATGATGCATGAAGACTTTGACATAATGCTTGAATCTTGAATGCAACTCCAAATGCTTGAGAATTTTCTCTTGAATGTTCTTGTAATCACTCTTGATCCTAATCTTTGATATAGTGTTGAACAATACTTGAAAGCTTAGATCTTGTTAGGAGAAATTATGTGAAATAACCTTGTATTTATACTTGTTTATGCCTAATTTCCCAAAATTATAACACTACAAGCTGACATCAGATTTAGGATAATAAAATCTTGCCAAGAATTTGATTTGAAATGGGTCCTAGTTAAAGTGGGACCCATATGCCAGGTTGGGCATATGGGTTTGAGTGTCTTAAAAATGGGACACAAACTCCAAGAAATGTTAAGCTCAATGCAATGTTTAAAATCAAGCCCCAAAACTAAGGTGGGACCCATATGCCCAAGACAACGTTTGAGTCCCAGATCACTAGATCTAGAACACACAACCTCAAACATTGAATCATGATTTTTCAATTGTTAAATATAGGGATTATCTTAAGAAAAATGCATTTAATAAGGCTCATTGATGAAAAATAAGACCAATTAAAGTATAAAGAAGCCCAATTTTAGTAGGGAGGGCCCAAACAAGTGTGAAAATGTAGAGGGATACATTTTTATACACTACATTTAGCCCCCACTTTAGTGAGAGGATAACCTTATGTCAAAATCACACTAAAGTAGACAAAATTGTGTCTAGAGGGGTCCAAGTGTACCAATGCTAATTAGATAGGATGAAAATGATCAAAAGGGATGATCAAGCCCCCAAGATTGAGATCCTATGGTAAACCGACATAGGTAGAAAATAACACACATGTGAATGATGTATGAAGCAACAAAAAGATATAAGCATACACTACCAAAGACATAAGGAAGAAAGAAAAAGAAAAAGAAGGGGTAGATCAAGCCTCAACTATTTGTCCAACATGATGTGGATCAAGCCTTAGTTGTTTTTCCAAAAATATGTTTACAAGTGGAACATGATGTCCACTATGCAAACAAAATGCATGCTCACACGAGCTAGTGGAACCTTAGGCCGTCCACTAGGTGAGCCCCCAGAGAGGTGAGACACATAAACACACGACCAATATATGCTCACACACACAAGCAAGTGGCTATGGGAAGGTCATGCCTAGGTCGTCTCCCATACGCTAACCATACCAAAGCTATACCTCTTGATAAATTTGATAAGGTGCCACACAACACAAACAACATGATTTATGAGGCAAGTAAAACTTTGTATGCTAACACCCATGAACAAATAAGATTGCTCCACAGGAAAGAAAAGTGTGTTATGCAAGGTGGCCATATAACAGTTATTGTTAATGGAGAATAGTGTAAGATATGTTCAAAGGAGCTTTGCTTAGATCATGTAAGGTCTCAACTTAGGGAACATCATGCCTAATGTCTCCAAGGGAGGACCAGTCGAAGAATAGAAGATTCATAACTCAAGGGATGCAGTGTGTCACATCAAGCCACTAAGAGGAATATAATATGCTAAGAGAGAGCACGCTCTTGAAGGAAATCACACCCAATGTCATCACCAAGAGAAAGACACATCACATGAAGTAAGAAGATGACACAATGAAATATGAGTTGAAAATGCAAAAAAATAATGCCAATGTATTCCCCCACTTTAAAGAAATTGCTAAACACCATGCTGTGAGTAATTAATTTAAAGTAGCAAATGATAAATTCTAACAAAAAAGAGGACATGAGAGCTTATTTGGAAAGCCCTATGCCAAGTCATATGTTTCCAAATAAAGCTATGCCATGAAAAGGGTTGCCCCCACAATGAAATCCCAAAATCACATAAGGGATCCCCAGATTTAGGGTCAGTATGTCTTTGCTACAATGTTGTTATAGAACTTAGGAATGCCATCATTCCCCAAATACTCATGGAACATGAAGAATAACACAAAGAGAGCAAAAATAAAGAAAATATTTTGGGTCAACATGGAAGAGACCTAAATTTCTCAACTACTTTCGTCATCCCCAAAAGGAAAAAACAAGACAAAGAAAAAGATAAAGATTTATGACATATAGAAGAATGCAGATCATACAAATAGAGGAATGTCACAAAGAGAGAGATACATAAAAAATAGTACAGGGAGATCACATTACACACATGCAATCACACATATAACATGAAAAAAAGAAAAAAATAAAACAAGAATACTAAGGCACATGAGATTCAACCTATAGAAGGTCATATGCATCCCAATCTTGTTCATGGTATGTTCAACAATATTCTTAGAAGAATTGTCATTTAAGTTCGTAGAAGAGGAAAACAATGAATTCAATTCATTATGCACTTCTTCGTCAATTTTAGCAATCTCATCATCATTATCTAGGTTAATCACAATGGGAGGTCAAATGATAATGTCCAAAGAAGGTGCCAGTCTCTGTTGCAGTTGCGATATATGATCTTTTTGTTGTGGTGAAGAGGGAAACTCATTGTGTATTGCTTCACTTGAGTTTGGATATTGATTTTTCTTGTTTGTTTCTTCCTTTAACCTTCAAGAAATAGCACAATTTCTACACCTCCGCTCTCTAGCATTTCTATTTCTTTTGGTATGATTTTCAAGTTTTGTTTTTGTAGGAGCGGGTTTATCAACCATAGGTTTCTTTTCTTCCCTTAGAGGAGGAATGAAAGGAGCCATGGGAGGCTGTTCAACCACTTTCTCTTTAGCTTTGTAAACCTATTTTATCTTAGGAGGCACAACATAATTATTTTGGTTGTCTATTGGTCATTGTAGGAGATAGGAAAACAATCAGTCTTGGGTTGGTCCTGGTTAGTTCAAAGGGTTGTTGGTTCAATCATGGTTTCATCAAGGATAGGAGACTCAATGTTTCGAAGGGATAGTTCTGCTATGCATTTTTCCTTAAAATTTTGATAAGATTTGAAAAATAATTCTTCACGAGGTTTAATAGGTTCAATAGGCTTGAGACAAAAGAAATCCAATGAAAAATTCCCATGGGAAGACATAGGATTAAAGCCACTATGATGCACAGTAAAGATTTCATTGTCAAAAGTAAACTTTAAACATTTATGCACAACTGATGGGATGGCTTCCATGGACCATATCCATGGGTCAACAAGCTTCAAATAGAATTGATCCGATGTCAAGATGATGGAGAATGAGACATCTAATTGTTTTTGGTAGAGCTATTGAGATTTTTTGAAAATTTGAGTTGAATCTTTCCTTGTCATGAGTTTGAGCTTCTATGTTCAAGGGTAGGGTTTAGGGTTTAGGTTAAAAGCCATGTTTTCAAAATTTGCATACTCATAAACCTTGAATGTTCAAATCCTCTATTGACCTATCACACCTGGTTTCCAGTCACTTAAGTTGTAACTTGAGCCACTAAAATCATCATTCTTACCGGCCCTTTGGTTTAGGTCTATCGGTCATCATCTGCAAGTTTACCATTTCAATTTTCCTATGGTCAGGCTAAATATTTCATGCTTAAAGACTTATGTATTAAGTGTATGCTCTTGAGGGTTAAGCCTCATTGACCTAGTCATGGCCCTATTTTTAAAACTAACTACATTGCATGTGCAGATTAAATGACCACTTGATCTCAAGAGTTGATCCTGACTATTCCCCGCTAGCCCCATGTAATTAAAATAATGGTTAAATAAAAGCTACGAGGTCAACGAGCTATCGACATGTCCATCACTACGGGTGTGGGGCCCGGTCTTCACTATTGAACCTAGTGTCTTAAGCTTTCAGATCAATGATCGAGATGAGACAATAAGATTAAATCTCAACTATTCCCTGCTCGTCCCGCGTGAATAAATTAATGCTTTATTAAAAGTTGCAGGGTTAGCGGGTTGCTGCCACATGGATTCTATGGTCATTTGGAAAAAGAGGTAGATCCCAGGGAGCTAATGAGTTAGCATCTAGTTGGTACAATCTCATTGGCTAATGGATTGGTGCATGATAGTGATGGAAATTCAAACATGATTGACTCGATCTAAGTCATTCGAAAGCCATCTCATCAAGAGATCAATGACAAAAATTGAAAACTAGTGAGTAGTAATGGCGGAAATGACTTCCAAAGCTACCCAATCTCTCTCAAAATAGACATAAATGATTGTTTTTCACACAATTGAGAATTGCAAACAAATTTGGAGTGCACAGAAGATTGAGAAAAGGAATTTGTAGAGTTCAACGCAATCAACATTAGGATTTCCTATGAATAAAGAGCCATAAGTAAAACAAACATAAGTTTTTGTGTTTTATTCAAACAATCTTGAATTAGGGTTAATGTTCACTGTGTGTTCAATCAAATTGGCTTTTGTGATTTGTTTTAATTGCTTTATTAAGGTTTGAATTTTCTTTAAAAGTCATAATTTTGTTAAACCTTTTGAAATTTTCTATTGGAAATGGTTTGGAATAAAACAATTATAGGGTTTTGAATCAAAGGTTTAAATCCTAGCTTTTCAATTCAAACCCAAGACTCAACTCAAAGGTGAAAATTTCAATTTTATCTTCCTTTAATATGCTCAATGACATATCCTTCCCAAAATTCTTCTCCTTTATACAAGAACATATGCATTAAGAAAGAATACAACAAGAACTTTACCCAGTCTTTTACACCTTTTAATTCAACCAAACCTTTATGGATGCATTTTTCCAGATATGTGTCATAGTCATAAAGTAAATTGAAGGTTGGGTGTTGCAAGTGTGCATCCATGTAACTATTCTCCCTTAGCAGGGTGTCTAGTGGATTAAAACCAATAATCTAGCATAAGGGATACAATGTTTTCTTGAAGCACGGTTAGCAGAATACTTCATGGGGAAGGGTTCTAATTCATCCCTATCAATCTTGATTCGTTTCATTTTCTTCCTTACCCAAATTCTTGACAAGGATGACCAAAAATTTGATTATGTGGTATTCCACAATTCCTTTGCATCAAAATTGAGGAGATTCCTAGTTTATGATCTGCCAAGGATCCCCAAGGAGATCCATGACTTCCTAAGGCCCATGGAATGGACAAAAAAATTGAATTTGAGCCACAATTGGGGGGACATAATCCCATATCCTAGCACAACAATATTTAGTGTTCATGGCCCAAATGTTAATCCATTTGTACTACCAAGAGATGTTCCATTGAGGATTGGATTTTTGGAGATAATGAAGAAATTGGGAGGAGCTCAAATAGTACACCTGCATGAGACATTGAAAAAGGGTTCGTTCTTCCTAGAATGGACAACATTTGAAATTTTGTAATGGTAAAAGGGAGAATGTAAGGATTTGTGGCAGCTTCATGCATCATACAAATTGAACACTATGCACCCAAGGAGCCATGACCTAGAGGGCTTATTGCTGCATTGAATGCGAAACATATAATTGGCTCTTTTGTACACAAATTTTATTATCCTAAGGATCATGTAATTAGGAATATTTTTGACTTCCAAGAAAAAGAGGAGACGAAAGAAAAGTATCTTTCTTTCAATACGATGGGGGAGAAAGTTAAAATATCTAATCCCAATTATGATCCTATGCCCAATATGAAGGGTGATTTAATATAGTTATGCATGTTCAGGAAAATTTTGAGAATATTGTAGGTGTCTCGAGAGAAGAATGTGTTGTAAAAGATAACGGGAAATTAGTGGTAGTTGAGGAAGATCCCATTGTATTATTTGAGGAGAGACCCTCCTACAAGCCACCATCAAAGATAAGAATCTACTCAAGGAAGAAGAGGACAATAAAGAAACAACAAACAGTGCCAACCCCTACTACATCAAAGGGGTCAAGGGAAAATTCTCCTATGAGATCAATGCCATCACCTCCAAGACAAACTCCATCAATTGTGATTGATGTAGATTCACCCCTAGGAATTCCTACTCCACTAGAGCAACCACCATTTAAGAAGCAAAAGACTAAGATAAGAGGGGTAGTTGACTACCT
The DNA here is from genome assembly GCA_007258455.2 of Sequoia sempervirens. Lineage (NCBI taxonomy): Eukaryota > Viridiplantae > Streptophyta > Pinopsida > Cupressales > Cupressaceae > Sequoia > Sequoia sempervirens. The sequence goes on from VDFB02000013.1 coordinate 119,750,181, forward strand.
TGATACAAAGGAGGATGATATTCTTATTACTCCCAAAGAAATGCAACAATGAATGCCTTCTCCCATAAGGGAGGTTTCTTCAAGTTGAAGAGAAAGTATCCTTAGACTTGGGAAGGGTGATATTAGTGGTTGAAATAATGTAGATGATTTGAGTCAGGAAGCCTACACAACATTCATGGAAGATGATTCTTTTAGTGAAACAAAGGAATTCAAGGATTTTATATGAAGAGAAAAATCCTCAGAATATGCAAAAAATGTAGCCAAAGAAAGGAGCCTACATATAGAACTCCTTTAGACTATTATTCTACAAAATGTAAGCAAAGTTATGAGGGAGGAGTACCAAAACATTATAGCTAAAGAGGCCAGAGAACTTGTACAAAAAAGTGGTGTATTATTGTTACTTGAGTGGGATATAGATGATGCGGTGGTGCTAAACACCATAAGGAGGTTTGAAAACCCCATGTTTCAAAATGATGAAGAGGAAAAATTGGAACTTTAGGGAACAACATTCAACAAAGAGTGGGATGCTTTGGAAATCTAGTCGTTGTCTTTGGTATCCAAGAAGCTAGTAGTTGCTAAACTAGTTGACTTCAGTGGACATTTGGCTATAAAGAGAGTCTCTGACACTCTAGCCTTGGAAGCGGCTAATATGGAAGTAAATATTGCAAAATTTTCTAAAGCAACATTAGAGAGCCTTACTCTTGAAAGGGATAGATATAGGAGTAAGTATAATGAAATGGTTGATGAATATAATGGGAGTTAGCAAAGGGTGGTTGTACTAGAAACAAAGTTAGCATTATACAAGCAACAAATACATTGAGGAATCAAGGCCCAACTAGCTCAAGTTATGCACCACCTACTTCTCTAGTCACACATTCCTAGTCTCCTCCTCCACTAGAATAGTCTTTGGAAATAGTGCCATATAACATTGGCCAGGAACTAGTTACAACTGAGGAGCCAAGCACATCAAGTGCAGCTTCATTAAATGAGCCTACCAAAGCACAATTACTCTTAAAAATTGATGTATATAAGAAATTTCTTGAACAAGATCAGGACGCCATGTATGAGAACAATTCCAATATTGTTCATATAGTTCTAGAACACATGAATGGGAAAATACAAGGCAAACTGAATAGCATCCATTCAAATTATTCTTTGATGTTGCAAGCAATAAGGTTATCTCAAAGGGATAAGGATATAGCTATCCCAATTTTGGGAAAGTGGATTCCTAGGGTTGGTGATTTGAAGCTTATGGTAGTTGGGGATTCCCATCAAAAGGATAGGTATCCAAGGGTTATCCCAATTTATAGGTTTGTTTCAATGGGACTAGAGAGAAAAATTTATAGGGGTATGCTGCTCCTCTAGAGTAGAAGATAAAAGAATTCAAGTCAAAGTTTGATGAGGTAGAATTGGTGTTGCTCCCCGATATCCAATATACATAAGATGAGGCCAAGCCTTTACAAACATGGAAGGACCAGGTGGATACCACTATTTTTGCTCAAGCAACTCTCATTTGTGAGAATGTTGACATTGATATGTTAAAGAATACTCTTGAGAAACTATCTTTCATCATCAGCTTTCTAGAAGATTTGGAAAAAGAAGCCAATTAAGTGATGGCAAGGTACTCTCAATATAGAAAAAGGATTGAAGAAATCATTGATTTCAATTGACAATCTGATGCAAATATGAGCAATTGAAGAGGATGTTTATTGATGAATTGGAGTTGTAAACACAAGAAATGGAGAACACATATACTTGGTCAAGTATAGTGAAGGTTTGTCCTTAGAGATTACAATGCATAAAAGATATGTGTCTCCTAATGGAACACACCATAGGTAAATGTTGATTACCAATGACTTGGATGTTGACTCGGATGTTTATCCACCTTTTCCATCTTTTGCACATTTTTGTCATTTTGCTCAAAGGAATGAATATGTTGCTATAGTTAGGAGATTATTCTTTTCAAAAAAGAAACTTTTGGAAGGTAGGTCTATCCTCTTCATCCAATAGAAATAATCTTTGTCTCATACGTGTTCCCTCCATTTGAAGGTGAAAATATAACTATAAAGGCAATATATGCTATAGTAGTGAAATTAAAATGTGACATGTGTAATTTTGGCCTGAAGCTTGTTTTGCTCCCTTGTTCTTATAAAATGGAATTTAGGGCCATTAGTACAGGTCTTTTGTTGGATTTTGGATATGAAAATGCAAATTGAGAACATAGAGACAATACATTTGAAGTTTGTATCTTAGGTTTTGATTTGAGCAAGTGATTTTTTTCAGTCATATGGTTTCCAAGAACATCTAAATAATAATGAAGTTATTTTGAGTCTATTGTCTCTCCAACTTTAATGTTGGATGTGAATTATTGATGAAAGTTTGATCAATGATCATTTCATTAATCTTCATGGTCATTTTTCTTTGATGTATGTCTTGATTTTGGTTCTAGTTCAATGAATCAGTTAAAATTCCCTAATTAAAACATAAATTCACACACATATTGAGTGGATCTAATAAGTAGTCATAAAGTTTGAGTATTGATATGTGAATTATTATGCAATTTCACAAAGATCATGGCTGTTTGAAATTAAAGTGACCTTATAGTTCAATTTACTATGTTTTGACTCCTTTCCCTTATCTATGACACTAATCCAAGGTGTTAAATGCATTTCTTATGGTTTTGGTATTTCAATTTGAGAACAAATTTCATTAAAAAACTTTTAATTGATTTACCTTTCTTGAAGTTTAGTGTTGTATGGTATTCTTGTCTTTAGGTGTTTAATTCTTTTAAGGAATTGCTAATTTCTTGAAGAATTTTGTTTATTTAAGATTTTGAAGCGAATACATCTACTCAGTTATACAATGTGTGAAATAATTGTCTAGAAGACTTGTAGGGTATATATTGTGGGATCACCCTCTAAGGTTTTATAGAGACAAAAGTTTAGGAGAAGAAGCATTCTAGTTTCCTCTCATTCGTTGTCCAATCGTCTCCTAAGTAGTCAAGAATTGAATATGGAATATTCGTAGATGCTTGGTGGGATTTACTTGGTTCTTTAAAATTCACTAGCAGATAGATTGGTGACTCTACTAGGGATATGTTTGATAAAGTTTATTCTCCAAAAATCCTTATCTAGGATCACTATGAATTATAGTGACATTTATTGATAGAGTTAGTCTATTTGAAGTTTCTGCTCACCGTTGCTTAGGTCTATTTCAAACTTTTCTATCAATTTTTATGTTATAAAGTCATTACTTAAAGTTCAACTAAAAGTATTCCACATTTTTCAAAGCTTGTCTAATTTTGTAAGGATCTTGTAAATTTTTTATAAATTGCAACACAATTGCTACAAATTTGTCTCAATAAATTTAGGTGGAGACTCTAAAATCTTTGCACCAGTGCATGCCAATATTTGAAGATATCAAAGAAGTGAAGAAGAAGAATAGAAGAAAAGTGAAAAGGTTGACAAAAGAAAAGAAGAGTCAAGAAAAAATGCGAGAAACTCGAGGCCATATGAAGAAAAATCCAGAGAAAAAGATAGGACAATTACCCAAAACACTCATGGAAAGTGGTTCAAAGAAAAGGACATGGGAACAAGTAAGTCTACCCCTCATCCAATTCCTAAACATGAAATTCATTATAGTTCTGGTTTGGAACATGAAAGAAACTTGTTAAATTTTGGTGACAATACTTCACCTGAAAGAGGAGAAGTTATAATGAAGAATGTTTGGACTGAGCAATGTTCAAAACAAGCTTTAACTGCTAAATAGAGAAGAAAGAGGGAAAGGATCCAACAAGATAATATAAGCCGTAGTCATGCTAGAGCTACATGGTTATTTACACCAACTTCTAACACAAATACTCCTCTTCCTTATGACTTATTGACTAGTTTTGATCAGTATTCCCATGAACATGCCAATGAAAATACCCCCAACCATGCTAAAATTGTAGTAACATCTAATGCTAATACCACATTACCAGACAAGGAAGATGTTTTCAATTATTTTAAGTGCCTTAGTGAAAGAGCATTAAGGTGTGATGAGTTGAGAAGGAAGATGAATGAGGAGAAAGAAAAAAGGATAAGGGAAGCTATGGTTAAGAGAGAGATGTTACAAAGGAAGGTTGAGCATATGGAAGAATTAGAACAATTAGCAACTCAACCTACCCACTGTGAAAGCTTCCATAAAAGTTGATCCTATCCCCAATAATGCTAAAGAAGTTCACCAAACTCTAGATAAGGGAAAGAATCCAATAGGGAGTATAAAGATAAATGAGGGAGGTCTCTCTCAGGGGAATGTTTGAAGTAATAATACTCTTTCATTGGACAAGAGGTTGGAAAAATAAAATGAGGAATTGCTAAGGAAAGTACAAGAGATGGAGTTGCTAGCTATAAATGTAGAAATGAAGAAGAAACTAGAATATACTATAAAGAATTTTGTCCTTGAGACCCAAACCCCTCAAGCCCGTACACCATCTTCGAGTGCTCATTTAAATGAAAACCATTCATCTTAGAGTGTAAATCCTTACAATTCATCTTCATAGCCAAAAAATAAGGCTAGGACAACTCAACAACACGATCAGTATGGTTCCCAACCAAGAGGACGTGACATAGGACAACCTGAAAACAATTATGATAGGATAGGGAATCATGACAACCAGAATGAACAAGAGGGACCATTTGGAAGAAGACTATTACACACTGATAGGTATAGGAAGTTATGCTTTCATGAAATCCCAAGTACCCAAATCCCACCTTAGATAATGCAAGAAAATATTTTCCCAAGTTTACTAGTAATAATTCTCTCAGTGGTGAAGATCATTTGAAAGCTTTTCAGAGATTTGTGGAATATTTTGAGTTGTGGGATGATGATGTTGCTATGAAATATTTTATGTAATCATTGACTCAAGAAACTAGAGATTGGTACAGGAGCTTTCCTGATGCAATTATTGATTTAAAAGATGCTTTCTATAAAAATTTTAGAGAGCAATATGGAGACCAAACTGATTTTAGGTTTAGGCTAAATGATTTTAATAATATCACAAAGGGACATAATGAAATGACAATTGCATTTAATGCAAGGTTCTAGAAGGATATGAATAGAGTCCTTGGTTATCTGAGGCCTAATAAAAATGCATGCCTAGTGGTATATTGCAATGCATATGATTCAAAAATGTGTTACTTCCTCAGAGATAAGAATCCACAAAATCTGAGAGTAGCCTACAAAATGGAAATTTATATAGAGAACAACAAGAGAGCATCAGGTAAAGTGGGGAGAAGAGATGACCCTAAATCTCTAAAGAATCCTAGAGCTCAAAAGTTGGTAAAGCTGCACCTCCTAATGAGAAATTGGATCAGGTTCTCAGTTTTTTGCAAAAGGTGGCAAATAATGAAAAACCATAGTTCTAAAGAAATTAAAGGCCACTAAAGTTACAAGATTACCCTTACTATAGTAATTGGAATAATGGGAAGCTAGTCCACAACGACCAGAGAAATGTTCAAGCACAAGGTACACCTGACCCATTATAGAAACACTCCACGAATGTTACTGAGGATTTTCCATGGTGCATGTTATGTCAATTACCTCATTCATCACCAAAATCTGTTGTGGAAAAATCTGTAGTCTCAAGATGATTAGGGAGATTATGATCCCCCTTAGGATCAAGATAAAATAGTAAATTTACTAATGACTACATCATATTTTTCCTATGATGATTATTCTTCTAATGAGGAGCCTTGTAGAGGTGATGTTGATATGCAAAGGAAAGAAGTAGATGCACACCATCAACAAGTATTCTCAGATGAAGAGAGATAATGATTGCCATGTTTATAATCTTGAAGCAGGTAATATTTGTTTGAGATGACCCTCAAATGAAGAAATTGAAAACATGAGAGATGCATTGGATAATCGAGCAATGAGTACTTATCATTTGAGAAACAAAGTTGTGAATGGTGATCAAGGTAAACCTGGTAGCATGTTCATTAAAGAGAAGAAAGTAGATGATAAGGGAACCAAAACAGAAATCAAGAAGGATACGATGAAACCCAAAGAAAGGAAAGTAGCTAGAATTTGGGCTAAAAAAGGTGATAAGGCCAAGATAGATGGTGAATTCATTTCCCTAGCTATGAAGGTTAAGGAGTAGGAGCATGTTGCTGAAAAGGGTAAAAAACAAACTAACAAAATGATCGACGAGGAAACAATCTTTCCCGAATTACCAAAATATACTCTTGTGGATATGTTTCAAGTGTTATCCCAAGTTAAGGTTATAGTCCCATTATTGGAAATGATGCGGATTGATGAGCATGAAAATAAGACAATTTCCCTCATTAATAGTGTAGTTGTAGTTTCTAGTGACAAATTGTTGGTTGATCCACCCAAAGTGATCAAAAATCAAGAAAAGAGTGATAAAGTGGAAGATGTGGTTAAAAAAAATCCTAGTATATACTTGGGAACCACAATTACTACAAGCCCAATTCATATTAATCCATTTTTTTCTTAGTTTGATCATTGATGGGAAGTTGTTAAAAAACTACATGATTGATTTGGGGGCCTTAAGCAATGTGATACCAATGAAAATCATGGAGGAAATGGGTTTGAAAATTGATAGCACTTATGGAAAGTATTTTTCTATGGACTCAAGAGAAGTACCTATCATATGAGTGATTAACATAGTTCCATACAAGCTTGCAACATTCCCTGAGAAGGAGTTGTACACGAGTATCACCGTGGTGGATATCCCACCAAATTATGGGATGTTGCTATCAAGATAGTGGAGTGCTTCCATGGGTGGAAAAAATTAGTGTGATTTATCTTTTTCTACATTTTCTTTTGACCAAAAGGATGCCAAAATTTCTAGGGAACCAAGAGCCCATCACATGAGGGTAAACCCACAAAACTGGTTTACAATTCCAATGAGGAAGAAAAATTGCAAAAAATGTCCCCATGCAAAAAAGATTGGTTTTTGGGGGTTTGAATGAACATTTGGTTTGAGTGAACCCAAAGGGGGTTCGCTAGAATCCCCCTTTGAGCAAACCCATTAAATACTGGGTCCCACATTTCTTAGGAAAAAAAAGCAAAGGAAAGGGTTGTGGAAAGGTGGTTCACTCGAACCCTAGTTCGAGCGAACCTCCAAGGGGGGTTCGCTTGAACTAGGGTTTTCTCAAACCCCCCTTTTCCCCTCTGGCACCAAAAAGTCTAGAATTTTTCCATTCAAAGCTTGAGTTGAGGATGAAAATGGAGGATACTTCATAGACCCAATTGGATGATGGTAGTCCTTGAAATGAGCTATCCAACGAATATAATTTTAATATGTTTTGTTTTTATTATGGTTTTTTTTTTTAGTTTGATTAAACATAGGTTTTTCACCGAAAATAAAGCTCTCCATTATGCAAATGTGGAAAAGTAGTAGATTATCACTTTTTTCTTAAAAAATATTAGTGCACTAGATATTGATGTCCTTCATCCAACAAAATAAAAAATTGAATTTCGATGCATACAAAACAAGTTATGTTGTATATGGTCCGCCTATGTCTGAATTACAACTGGTTTGACTTTAAAACTTGATTAAGGAAAAAATATTCAATAAAACATTGTGAAACCAATTGGAAGCACTATATATTATAGTTACAAATCTAAATTTAAAAAAATTAAAATTTTATCCTTCATGGAAAAAAAATTATGTTGTATACGGTGAGCATTACTCCTTAAAAATGGTGTTTACTGAAAAAACTAGTTTCTAAAGGAGATGGAAAAATAAGTGTAATTTGATTCCAAAAATTTTGAAAAAAATATATTTAGAATCTACATAAAAATGTCACAAATCACTAGTTTGCATCATCTTCAAATTCCTCATAGTTTAGCCGCTATAGGTGCCCAAAAGTGAAGATTTAGCTAGAAAAAATCAGTTTAGTGTCCAGTTTGGCCAAAAATTGTAAACTAGTATTGTGGGATCACCCATGATTGAGTATGCAAAGGAGCTAGAAGAACCAGTGGCAATTAACTTTGTTGATACTAGTTTGGACACTTTTTAGGTTGAAGAATTGAAACAAGAGGAAGAGGTTAAGCTTGCACCAATTGATAGAGAGGTCCTAGATGCACCACAAGGGAATGTTCTTTGGGCTATGTACTTTGATGGATCTTGCTTCATGGAAGGATTGTGTGCAAGATTTTTCCTCATTTCTCCATAAGGTAAAATATTTAAATAATCTTTCTTGTTAAAATTTGCTTGCACAAATAATGTGGCCAAATATGAGGTTTTGTTGCTTGGTCTGAAATTACCTTCAAAGCATGGCATTAAGATGTTAAAAGTGTTGGGAGATTCTATGTTAGTAGTTTCCCAAGTTAGATCCAAATTTGTTTCCAAAAATAAAAGGCTTAAGCAATGTAGGAATGCAGTTTCAGATACCATTGAGGCTTTTGATGCTTTTAACATAGATTGGATAGAAAGGGTAATGAATGTTAGGGAAGATTTGTTAGCCAATATTGCTATCAAATTAGATGATGTCACTTTTTATGGAATCTAAAAAATAGAGGTACAAACTTGACCTACAGTGCCTGACAATATTTGCAACTAGCAAGTATTTGATGATGACAATGATATTTGAAGTTTTTGCATTGTATTGATTAATATAAAAGCCAAGAAATTGACTTTGGTTCATTGGTGGTAGAAGTGGATGGTAAAGAAACACTGTTTGGGAATCAAGTAATCCAACTGAAAACCAATAAAATTCCCAAAGGATTGGTTTCATTGGAGAGGGCCTTTGATGGCCTTGACAGAAAAAATGTTAAGCATACATCTTCCCACAAGGAAGATTTGGAAGATATCAATTTGGGAACTGAGAATTCTCCCAAAAAGGTATACATTGGAAAGAAGATGAAGCCTCATGTTAGAACCATGTTGATTTCCTTGTTAAGTAAGTATAGACATGTGCTTTCCTAGTCATACAATGACCTAAAAGCTTATAGGGAAGATCTATTTCAGCATGAAATCCCTTTGAAACCTGATGTAAAACCTTTTAGGTAGAAACAGAGATCAATAAATCCCACACTACAACCCAAAATGAAAGAACTCACAAAGTTAAGGGATGCTCAGATTATTAAGCCTATTAGGCACTCTTCATGGGTTTCCAACTTGGTTCTTGTCAGGAAAAAGAATCATGACATGAGGCTTTGTGCAGAATTCAAGAATCTAAATGTAGCATCCTTGAAAGAAAATTACCCTCTGCCTAATATGGAGGCTATGTTACAAAAGGTGATGGGGTGTGAACTACTCTCAATGATGGATGGGTTCTCAAGCTATAACTAGGTCATGGTGAAAGAATCTGAATAGTACAAGACTACATTCACTACACCATGGGGAACCTATGTGTATGTGAGAATGCCATTTGGCCTGATCAATGTTGGCACAACATTTCAAAGAGCCATGGATGTGGCCTTTGCTGACTTTATTGATTTATTCCTAGCTATATACTAGGATTAATTGACTACCCACAACAAGAAGGAAGAAGATCATTGTTCACGTTTGGAGAAGATATTTGTTAGAGCTTTGGAATATGGGATTTCCTTGAATCCCAAGAAATGTGCTTTTGGGGTTAAAGAAGGTAAGTTTTTGGGGCACATTGTCTCAAAAGATAGGGTTAGGGTTGACCCTGAATGTGTGATAGCAATAGACAAGATCCCACCACCTATAAATGTGAAGGGAATCTAGTCTTTCTTCAGGAAAATTAATTTTGTTAGAAGATTTGTTAATAACTTTGCTGAAATTGTTAGGCCTATCTCTAAAATGCTAAATAAAGGAGAAAAGGTAGCATGGACTAAAGACCCTACCAAATATTTTCAATCTATAAAGGATGCCATCTAGGAGGCTCCTGTGCTCAAGTCCCCTGATTATGCAAAGCCATTTCAACTATTCACTTTTGCTTCTATGAGCCTAGTGCTCTTATCCTAATCTATGCAAAATAAATAAAATGCAAAAATGAAAACACAAGAATCACTTCAAATGATTAGCCTAAGGAATAAAACACAAAAGAAAGATGATAAAGGAAAACAATGATTATACCTTTTGTGCAATTCCTTGGTTGGCCCTTGATGTTGTGGACTTGTGTGCTCCTTTGATGGCAAGTGATGCAAAGTGATAAAAATGAAAGTGGGGATGCAAATGATTATAGTGGATGTGGGATGAATACAAGAGAAATTGATGAGAGCTAGGTATGATATGAACTAAATATGCTATAGGATGCAAGTAAAAATGCTCAAATGGCTTAAGATCATAAGTTTTCTAGAAATACATAAGGTCCTAGAATGAATGAGAAGAGGTGGTATTTATAGAAGAAGTTGAATTCTCTAGAGAATTCAATGGTTGAGATTGAGCCAACATGGAAAAGATGAAGGGCTGAGGTGAGTTGAGGACTCACAAGCCCTCACATCTTGCCATGTGGCATATGATGTGTCACAAGGACACATGAGGTGGAGAATGACATGTGATGGGAAGGTACTTGTAAGTACCTTGGAATAAGGATGATGTGACCTCTTAATGATCACATGGAGGAGAGGAGAATCTTGGAAAGATAAAAGTGAATTTAAAATTCACAATGATTGGGGATATCTTGTGGATAAGACAAGGTTCAAAAAGAGAGGTGAGAAGTAGCTTGGATAAGACAAGGTAAGTAATTTCCCACATGTGACTGATGTGACCAGTCAAGATTCTAGAAGACTTTGACACATGTGAGTGATGTGACAAGTCAAAGGGTTCTAGAACTTACATGGGGAAGAGAAGATTCCTTGGAGGAATAAATGTGAATTAAAAAATTCACATGGGGAAGAGAGGAGTCTTAGATGAATAAAAAGGAATTAAAAACTCCTTGGGGGATGGGAAGAGTTGACCAAGATACTGATTGGATTATCTAATTAGTGATTAGAAGATAATTAGTGGTGAATAAGGATTAGAAGCCAACTTGCAAAAGTTGGAGGATGTGACACATCCTAATCAAGGATTAGGAATGTGCACATTTCTAATGATGAGACTAAAAGGTTGATTAAGATTAAGAAAAGGACGTAACATGTGAGGAATTAAATAAATGTAATATTTATTTAATCCATTTGATGAAAGGAGGATTAAAGAGATAAGCTATTTAATTATTAACTAAATACCTTAGGGATTTGGAAAAATTAAGGGTATTAATTAAATAATAGTGATATTACCTAATTAACACAAATAAAAGGATGTTTAGATGAAAAAGGATGAATTTGGACTAATGTAAGTGTCCAAATTTAGGTGTCTACATTTTTCCCCTCTTTGAGATGGTGTTACAGAGTAGCATCATTTCAAAGAATATTAAAAGATAGCACCAGGAAGAGGATGGTTAGATAGAAATGATGTCCCAGTCATTCAAAGGAGTGATTAGGAAGAAAAATGATGGGGATGAAGATGAGGATTAGGCATGAAGGATTCCCCCTTAAGAGGACATGTAGGTGCAAGAGAACACGGGTGTGATCTTGAAATAGATGAGATTGTGCAAGGGGTATATGAGAAAGATGATGCAAAGTGATGGATAAAAAAGGATGAGAAGCTATGGGATATTGGGAAGCACAAATGGATTTAAGGAAAAAGGTGGTGTTACCCTGGTCAAGCTACAAGCCAAAATGGGTTGATGATGGATGTAGTGTTGTTGATAAGGGAATGATATATCCTGAAACAACACGAGGATAGGAAAGGATACATCCCCATGAGTGGTATTGATGAGGGAAGGATACATCCCAAAACACCACTAAAGGATAGGGAAGGATACATCTCGATGATGATGATTGGATTGAGGCTTGTAGTAAGGCAAGGAACAAGATTGAGGAGGTGATTAGATGATTTGGGTGAGATTGAATGGATGAGGATTGGATTGAGAGATGAGAATGATGAAGGAAAGATCATGAAATGCAATGGAATTGATCATGAGCTACAATCCTAATGCAATTTTCCATTTTTGGAGCATTAATTTTTGCTATAGCATAAGACACAAGATGCTAGGGTATGAAGAATCAAGGTTGATTCATATCTAATCCATAAAAAAAACACAACAAACAAGAAGGATATCCCAAGACCCCAAAGTCATGAAGATGTTGGTCGAGCCAGGCATTAGGATAACCATAAGCACACAAGGATGCCCCAGCATAACACAAGACCTCGGGGGTCTTGGTGGCTACTATGTGGGACAACCAAGAAGACAAAAATAAAAAGATCAAGATAGGCCCCTATGTTGACCTGTCAAAACACACCATAATATGATGGATCATGGTGGCCTTGAAAGTGATAATAGGAAGCTCAAATGATAAACAAAAGTCAAAAACATAAAAATATCACAATCAATTTCAAATTTCCTTTCCCATAGGATTGAGAGGATTGATGGGATTGAGGAGGTCTGTTAGGAGGATGCATCATATTGAGACCAATGATGGATACTAAACTAAAATGATCGATATGATGCAGGATACTCAAAGCTGATTGGATCTGCTAATACAAGTGGATCTTGTTAAGAACTAGCTAGATAAGGGCATAGCTTTATGGCATGACACAAGGGAGACAAGACACAAGATTAAAACACCCTAAAGACCTAGGGGCTCAGGGGTTGATCAGAGATTAGCCTTGCCTACGTGAAACCGCAGAGCCCTCATAGTTTGATAAAAGAATGATGACTGACCATGGATAAAAGTGGGAAGAGGACGATGGAGACCTCGATGATGGATGACAAAGACCAGAAGAAAAAAGTAGAAAGATTGATGATAGATGATAATGGAGCCTTGAGGGTGGATCAAATGATTGACCTTTCCTATGTGAAAGCACAAGGGAAACGTAGTTTGACAAAATACCAAAGAAAAATAATGGATAAGGGATGATGAGACAACCCTGGATAAGGGGATAAAATGATGAGACTGATATGATGAGATAGGATAGACTTGGTGGATTGGATAGGATGATAATGATCACACAAAGCTCAGGGATGGGATAGTTATCCAAATCATCAAAATGAATTGGGGGGATGATATGATGGAGAGATGAATGATGAGAAAGGATAAGAGATTGAAAATATGTGCAAAAGAAGCAAAAGTGATAGCAATAAGATACATGGCATTGGATTGCATGGGGAGTAGCCTATAGCTAGATACCAATGACAAGGGATTATAAGATGGGATGAGGATAGGGACGAATGGATAAAGAGATAAGGATGGGGAGATGAGAGGGATTGTTTGGATGGATTGGATAGAAGGATAAGGAGTTGGATGAGGAAAAGGTTACCAAATGGATATATGAAAAGGGATGCTATGATGGATAGGAAGATAAGGAGGGTGAGATGGAAAGGATTTTTTAGATGAATGATGTCTCCAAGGACTTATGTCACAAAAGAAGATGCCCTACTCTAGATATGTCATATATAATGAGGCATGAGGGATGGAAGATGGAAAGATGGGAAAATAAGGGAGAGATATGGATATGGATAGGATAAATGGATAAGGAAGGGAGATTAGTGGTAGCATGATCGGTGGAAAAGGAAGGTAGACAAATGCAAATAAGGATGAGGATAGTGTGTGGATGAGGGGAATGTATGCCAAGAGGTGTCCAAAGCATGTTTATATGTTTTCCCCTATCGATATCAAGATCACAAGGAGGATGGAGGGATAGGGATAAATGGGATATAATGGTAGGATGTGGAAGATAGGTGGGATGGAGGAAAAGGATGAAGGAGATGTATAATAGGAAGCATAGCGGATGGAGGGGATGCATATTAGGAAGCTGCCCCCAATTGTGGAAAAGGAGGGATGGAGATCTATGCATGACACCTATTTGCTAGGTTTTCATCATGGTACTTATCCAAGGCACTTGTTTTCCAAGTTTTCACCATTGGATGAATTATTTCTCTTTACTTTTTCTTTTCTTTTTTTTTGATTGTTTTGATTTTTTTGACATTTTTGACATTTTTGACATTTTTGATTTTTGTCAATTTTTTGATAGAAGGTGGATGGAGATGGACAAGAATAGAGGGATTTGGATAAGAAGATACATGACAAGGATATGGATGAAGGATTGAAGCATCAAGTTCCATACGAGGTATTAAGATCCCATGTGTGAAGTGACTATTTGATGTTGGTACAACCTTATTAGGATAAATGGATTATGCAAGAGGATGAACTAGAGGGATTTGATGGGGAAGATATGTGGGATAATAGATGGGATGCTAGAAAGTGTATGGATAGAATAATGGGGTAGGTGTGTGATAGAGTAGTGAGTTCAGGACCGACATTGGCACATGTGGTGGTGTATGTGAAAGGATAGGAGGATTAATGGATGGAGAATGTGGGGATAATGGAGGAGATCGGATAGTGAATTTTGGGACATGAGGACCCAAAATAGATTTAGGAGATGAAATGGGTGTATGATTAGCTTTTGGATTAGGAACTTTATATGTTCTTACAAATTTTTCATTTGAAGGCATTGCATCTTTTTTCTTTGGGATCCACATGGTTTTGATTTTTTCTTTGGTGTGCCTTTGCGGCCTATGATTTGATTTGGATTTTGGATTTGATTTTTCTTTTCTTGACAATGTATTTTAGAGGGGACACGAGGAGCTTTTGATTCATGTGGATGTTGAGATTCATGCATTTTTTCTTTAGCATCCAAAGTACTTTTAGTTGCAATGGGATGGGTGCGTGGAGATGGATGATGTGGAGCAATGGAGGTAGGATTATGGGGATTATGCGTAGATGGAGAATGTGTAGGTATGTGCCTTTGTTGATATTGATTAGGGGACATAAGAGTGAAATGTTTATGATGGGAAACATGGATAGGTGTTGCATGGATGAAAGGATGAATATGACGAGATGGAGGGGTGATTTTGGGATATAAGGGCCCAAAATAGACATAGGACCTAAAGGAGACATGGACGAAGTAGATGGAGGATGCGAGATGGTGGATGGAGGGATGTAGGGACCCAAAATGGATGGAGCAGATGAAGGAGGAATATGGATGGTTGTTTTGAGGCAATATGATGGAGGAGGGGAGATGGTAGTGAATGATTTGGTGGAGCAATGGGGAGAGCCTATATTTCTTTTGGAAGAGGCTCATTGAGGACGTATAAAGGTTGTACCAACATTTTTAGCTTGTGAGTTTTGAGAGATATAACCAAGACCATATGTGTAGTCATGATCTTTGACTTAGATGGGCTCTAAAATACCTTGCTCATGAAGGCCTAAACCTTTTCCTTAATAGTTCATGTTCTTGAGCATTTGAACCATGATAGAATTTTTGTTATTTTGGAAGAATGATGCGAGTTCATTATTGGGTAGAGGATGATGGGTGGCATATATGCTTTGTTTTTCTTCTGCAAGGAGACCACCATGGAAGAATGTGAGAGTACCAAGGGGATATAAAAGCAGTGAGGGAATAGTAGGTTTAAGCGATGATGGAGGATCATGAGATGGAGATGATGGGATAGCAGCATCTAGATTGGGACAAGGGAGTGGTAAGGTTTCAAGAGAGGGATTAGGTGACATGATAGGATCTAGATTTATGGTAGTGGGTGATAAGGGCTCATGAGATGGAGTGGTGGAATCAAAGAGGTCATGGGATGGAATGGATGAGGGAATATGATCTTGAGGTGAAATAGAAGAGATGGTAGGATCTTGATCTGAAGAAGGGGGTATGCTGCTATGCTTTGGATCAAGCTCTTGGGATGACTCTTCTTGTGTGGGTGGCATGATAACAGATTGTTAGAGGGACTCCTCAAGTTGGGGAGATGGAAGGATGAAGGATTCATGAAATTCAAGGGAAGGAATATTGGTGATGCTAGGGGTGGAAGGAATGGATGGGGTGGATCTAGGAGTAGGAGTGAATTGGATTTGACTATATTCGATGGACTTGGTGGATCTTAGAGTAGGAGATGGGGGTTTGATGGATTCAGTGGGTTTGATGATTTCAACAATTTGAGTGGTGCTAGGGGTGGTAGCATCAATGATAGGTGTGGGCTAGAGAGGGGTCTCATCATTAGTGACCATGGATGACGGATTGGGATGGCATGGTTCCATGATTTCAAGTGGTGGAGTTGGGGATGTCTTCTTTGTAATAAGTCCTTAGAGAACTTTTGGTGTGAGGATTGTGCATACTCTATGCTTAGTTGGGGTGACCAGGATAGACAAAGGATTAGATATTGGTGGAGGACTGGTATTATAGATTGGTAAAGTAGGATTAGATTGAGGAATGGGATTGTATGGGAGACTAATAGTAGTTGGAGGATCAAGATTGGAGGGGGGATTGGGGTTAGATGGAGGGTTAGGGTAAGAATATCGTGATAACATACTAGAATAGGAAGTTGTGGGTGGTTGGTTGATGTTTGAGGAAGTAGATGAGGAATTAAGATAGGAATATTGGGATGGTGGATTAGGATAGGAGGATGTGGATGTTTGATTAGGATAAGACAGTGTGGATGTAGGGTAAGGATAAGAAAATGTGGATGTTGGATTAGGATAGGAAGGTGTGAATGTAGGATTAGGATAGGTAGACTGATTAGGATAGTGTGGATATGTGGATGAAGGATTGTAATAGGAGTATTGGGATGGAAGATTAGAATATGAATGTTGGGATGGTGGATTGGAATAAGAAGACATGGATATTGGGTAGGAAGATGATGTAGAGGAGGGATATGATGGCGATGTGGGTGAGGACGATAATGGATATCCCTTGTCAAAGGTAGCATAAAGAGAATTATTAGGTGTGGATGTAACGAGATAGCTTGGAGGGGGGATTAGATTTTGGAAAGTGGTTGGGAAAAGCTTACTAGAAATGATAGCATCAAGGGGATCCATGTAATATACCTCTTGATCGACAAGGCTTTCATTATCGTCATCAACGTAATTACGGTTTCCCTTGATAATTAAATTGTTGGTTGAATTGGTGAAGGATTCATGATGTTGGATTAGATTGATGTGGGTTAAAAATATGGAAACAGGTGATTAGAAGGATAGAAAAGGTGATGAATGGATAAAAGGATGGATTAGAAGAAGACAAAAGAAGGGGTCCTAAGGTTTATTTTGATATCAAGTCTTGGATGTAGATGGACTATAGCTTAGATTGGGATTTATGTTAAGCTCAGGCTGGGTTCAGATTGAAGCTTAGATTAAAATAGGAATGAAGCTCAAATTAGGATGATTGGATGATGTGATGGGATTGATTCTGATGATTGGATTTGATTATCAAAGGATGATTATGACATCGAATCTACCTTGAGATGGAAGTAGATTGATTGGGTCAAAGGTGATTGGATAGGGATGTGATTGGATTAGAGTGGATAAGATCGATCGATAAGACGATTGATAAGATGAAATGATAGATTGGATAGATGATGAGAGGGATTCCAAACCCTGTTCAGAGATTACCCTATGTGATTTAGGATACTAATTGATCAAATTAAAGGATAAATGGATGATTGCGGTGCCGAATCCACCTTAAGATTGAAAGTAGATTGATTGGGCCAATGATGATGATTAACTTAGGACGGATGAAAATCCTAAGCAGATATTGATGATGATGATAATATTTAGAAACATAGGTCAATTTGGATAACCACTTCAAATGAAGTTTAGAGGATCTAGATGGAGAGAATGATGAGGGGTGTGTAACCTAGAGATGCTTCTAGATGATGTACTTATATGATTCAGATGATGAATGAATGACCTTGGGAGAATGCAGATGGACTAAATCTCATATTGATATTGGATCAGAGGACATGATAAGACTGATTCTAAACCAAGTTTAGGGGTTTTAACTAGAGGACGTAAGATGTTGACAATCAAAATTTTCCATATTTGACAATTTTCAAAAATTGTCAAATTTTTCCATTTTAGGAAACTTCACAGGAATACCTTTTAAGAGTCCATCTTTTTCCCAAAAACTACCCAAAACTAAGATAGGATGAATTTTCAACTAACGTCCTAAATTTGAGACATGCATTTTGAGTTATTAACGAAAATGATTTTTCAAAAACTGAAAAAAAACACTAAATTGTGATTTTGAGGGTCAAGATGAAAGTTTGAGGCCTCAAAAATGTGCCGAAAAGGTGGCCAACCGACTTGCAATCTATTGGGAATCCACATGCCATCTCATAATACAACCACCCATAAATTTTTATCCCAATCGGACACCTGAGTCAAAAGTTATGGTCTCCGAAAGTTTCATCATAAAAATCAAAACCCCTAAAATGAACTCTAGGTGATTGGGATGGATGATTTGATGACGGGTATGGAATCTAATGATGTTCTAAGATGCACGTATGTGATTTTGTTGATGAAACGATGACTTTCAAAAAGTGTTGATGAATGGAAATGATGATAACGGGAAGATGGATGAAAGTTAGGTTTGCTTGTTTGTGGGGTAGGTTCACCCCTCTGCAGGGAAAGTTCACCCCTCTATGGGGAAAGTTCAACCCTCTGTAGGGAAATTTCACCCCTCTATAGGGTAGGTTTTCCCCTTCGCTTTCAGACTCTTGAAATAGGGAAACAAACTCTCAGAATGGGTAGATGGACTTTCAGAATGGGGAGACAGATGATCAAATCGAGGAGATGGATGATCAGAATGAGGAAATGAATGGTCAAAGTGCATGAAAAAATAATAAAAATGAGTAAACAGTTGATCAAAGGGGAGAAAAACTCTCAGAATGAGGAGACGAAAGTTTGAAATGGATGAACGATTACTCAGAACGAGTAAACGATTGATCGGATTGGATGAACGACTGCTTAGAATGAGGAGATGAATGCTCAGATCAAGGGGATGAATGTTTGGGATGGACAATGGATTCTTGGAACTAGGAGACATAGGCTCGAAATGAGGAGGTGGATTGTTGAATCTAGGAGATAGGCCTTCAAAATAGGTGAATGAGTGCCATAAATGATTGAACAAAAGGTGAAAATGACTATTTGGAGGGAAATTTTTCCCCTCAGTTGGGTAGGTTCACCCCTCTATAGGTTAGGTTCACCCCTCCTAGGGTAGGTTCTCCCTTCTTAAGGGCAAGTTCGCCCCTCTGTGGGGCAAGTTCGCCCAACTATGAAAACAAGTTGTTTCACTAAACAAAACGTAAAACTGACTGCTTGGAGGGTAGGTTCACCCCTCTATAGGACAGGTTCACCCCTCTATAGGGTAGATTCACCCCCCTAAAGGGAAGGTTCACCCTTCTACAAGGCAGGTTTTCCCTTCTATAGGGAAAGTTTTCCCTTTTGCTAAAAACTAGGACTTGACTTGGACAAAAACGGCTATGGCAAGGACTTAAAATATAACAACCAACAATCAATAAGGCTAACTTGTCAAAAGGTTTACTAGTTTCCCATAAGAAGACACTTCAAAAAAGCACAATCCTATGATTAATGTTAAGGGAATGTCCAACACAGTCCTTAATCTAGGATGAACAAGGCTTCTAGGGAGTCCTTGATATACTCTTGATATGTGAGGCACAACCATGAACACTAGCCCATCACAAACGTGAGTTGAGAACCCCAACAAGACACTGAAAGGCTCAAACCAACTCTTCACGTCTAACTAGGTATCACCCTAGCTTCAATGCTTCGCTGGACACGACATGACTAGATTGGGGTAAAACTTTGGCTCTCCCCCCTTTGTATACCCCATTGGTACACGTGGTAGGGATCATCTCTTGGGGTGATGAAATCCTTAAGCAAGTCTCACTAGAAAAAGAGCACTAATATTTTTTGGCTACTCCCTAGGCTCACATGAAGTGCAAGGGGAAAGCTTGGATGATATAGTGCCCTCTTGGATGACACAATGGACTTGCAAACACTGTAAAAAATAGATTTGACTCCCCCCTAATTAAACTATGTGCCTAGATTAATTAATGAAAACAAGGAAAGCTTTAAACAACTAAGTAAACAGATTGTCCTGCAAGTAAATGTTATCTGTTTTGAACTCTGTTCTTCGTCAATCATGAAATAAGTTGCATAAAATTTAGAAAAAAATATTGATACCCTTACAAACAAATGATGTTAGGGGGTTAGAATCTAAAAATGACAAAAAGTTGAAGCAAAAATGAAGCTAAAATAACCATTTCACCTCCCAAAGTGCTCTGTTTAGGGCAGGTTCACCCCTCTGTAGGGGTAGGTTTGCTCCTTCTGGGAAAGTTTTCCCTTCTGTAAGGGCGGGTTCACCACCCCTAGGAAAATTTTCCCTTCTGTAAGGGTGGGTTCGCCCCTCTATAGAAAAAAGTTAGTAGACAGACTTATAAAAGCATAGTTTCATGGGTAGGTTTGCCCCTCTACAACAAATAGTTAGTAAACAAAATAAATAAGAACATAGTGCTGTGGGCAGGTTCACCCCTCTACAACAAATGGTTAACAAACAAAATAAATAAGAACATAGTGTTGTGGGAAGGTTCGCCCCTCTGTAGCAAATGGTTAGTAAACAAAATAAATAAGAACATAGTGTTGTGGGAAAGTTCACCCTTCTGCAAGAAATAGTTAGCAAAAAAAATAAAAAAGCATAGTTCTATGGGAAAGTTTTCCCTTTTGTAACAAATGGTTAGCAAACATAATAAATAAGAACACAATGTTGTGGGAAAGTTCGGCCTTTTGCAGAAAATAGTTAGCAAAAAGAATAAAAAAACACAATTTTGTGGGCAAGTTTGTCCTTCTGCAGGGGCAGGTTCACCCCACTTGGGAAGGTTCACCCCTTTGCAAGGGTGGGTTTGCCCCTCCGAGGCAGGTTTTCCACTTTGAAAGGGCAGGTTTGCCCCTCTGCAACTTGAACCTGCAAAGTGTAGACACGTAAAATATACTGATTGATATCGTGCATCTGATCCTGACTTACTAACATCGTTTCTTCCTAAATCATCCCTCAGTCTAACCATTTAATCAAATCTCCCTATCTAATTAAATTCATCAATTTTCATCCCTTAATTGAATAAATCATTTTGTCTAATTAAGTCAATCTCTTTTGTTAATTAAATCAATCCATCTGATCTAATTATCCCTATTTAATTAAATAATCAATTTATTTGATTAAATCTCTAAAGTCTATCCATTAAATTAAATAAATTAAAACCTTATTTGATTTAATCTAACACCATCCTTTTTAATTAAATAAATCAAAATATTTATTTAATTAGCCTCTTGTCATATTCCTCTCTTATTTGATTTAAATAAATCCATAAATCTAAGTCAAATAGGTCACATCATCTAATCTCCTGTTAAATTAATTAACCCTTGATTAATTTAACCTCATTCCATGTCACATCCTCTAGATAATGCAACTTGCACATGAAAATAGATTTATTTGATTTATTAAATTTCTATTTTCCTTCAACATGGCATCTTTTGGAATATTCTCTCAATTTGAATTCAAAAATTCCAAGTCAACATGTACAT
Organism: Sequoia sempervirens; assembly: GCA_007258455.2. Taxonomy (NCBI): domain Eukaryota; kingdom Viridiplantae; phylum Streptophyta; class Pinopsida; order Cupressales; family Cupressaceae; genus Sequoia; species Sequoia sempervirens. The sequence goes on from VDFB02000013.1 coordinate 119,771,580, forward strand.
CCAACAAGGCATTTAAAATCTCTTACATGTCCTTTGCCTTGAGCCAAGTGGCATTTATTGCATTTTCCCTTCCCTCTTACATGTCATTTCAACAAATTTGAATTTCAAATATTGACATTTATTGGCACAAACCCCAAATCTTGCACATCCATCATCCATTCATAGCTTGACAAGTGGCATCATATCATTGGATGAATGTTAGTCCCACATTGCTCAAATTTGGACTTTCATCCATCTTGAAAATCTATAAATGAAATGTTCATATCCTCATTTGATCATCCACAATCCAAACAAAGTTACCATGCTAAAATACTTAGCCATTTCCATTCATCAATCTTGAGTTCTTAGTTAGGTTATTGCAGATTTGGGCTTGGAGCTCTCACCATTCATCATCAAAAGTGGATCAAATCTCTTCATCAAGGCAACATATCGAATCTTGCAATCATAGGAATTGGGAAAGGGCCAATTTTCACATCAAATTGGCACCAATTCCCCCATGGGATCATGAGTTTGCACATTCTAATTAGGGTTTAATCTTTGTTTTATCTATTTCATTGTGTTCGTTGTTATTTTCATTCCTAGTTTGAAGTTGTAAATGGATTTAATTGGGAATCCTTGTTTTGGCTTGCATTTCATGGTTTAACTTGTTTATTCTCTTTGTTTTGCAGGTACCAAGGTTGGGGTTCGCACACAAAGAACTTAAACAACAAGAAACATAAAAGGATGGAACCCATTTGTGGGTCCCATCGAGCATGCTAGAAATGTGAGCCTAGTGCTTTTATCCCAATCTATGCAAAATAACTAAAATGCAAAAAGGAAAACACAAGAATCACTTCAAATGATTAGCCTAAGGAATTAAACATGAAAGAAAGATGATAAAAGAAGATAGTGATTATACCTTTTGTGCAATTCCTTGGTTGGCCCTTGATGTTATGGACTTGTGTGCTCCTTGGATGGCAAGTGATGCAAAGTGATAAGAATGCAAGTGGGGATGCAAATGATTATAGTGGATTTGGGATGAATGCAAGAGGAATTGATGAGAGCTATGTATGCTATGAAATAAATATGCTATAAGACACAAGTAAAAATGCTCAAATGGCTTAAAATCACAAGTTTGCTACAAATGCATAAGGTCCTAGAATGAATGAGAAGAGGGGGTATTTATAGAAGAAGTTGAATTCTCTAAAGAATTCAACGATTGAGATTGAGCCAACATGGCAAAGATGAAGGGTTGAGGTGAGTTGAGGACTCACAAACCCTCACATTTTTCCATGTGGAAAATGATGTGTCATAAGGAAACATGAGGTGGAGAATGACATGTGATGGGAAGGTACTTGTAAGTACCTTGGAATAAGGATGATGTGACCTCTCAATGATCACATGGGGGAGAGGAGAATCTTGGAAAGATAAAAGTGAATTAAAAATTCATAATGATTGGGGATATCTTGTGGATAAGACAAGGTTCAAAAAGAGAGGTGAGAAGTACCTTAGATAAGACAAGGTAAGTAATTTCCCACATGTGACTGATGTGACCAGTCAAAGATTCTAAAAGACTTTGACACATATGAGTGATGTGACAAGTCAAAGGGTTCTAGAACTTGCATGGGGAAGAGAAGATTCCTTGGAGGAATAAATGTGAATTAAAAAATTCACATGGGGAAGAGAGGAGACTTGGATGAATAAAAATGAATTAAAAATTCCTTGGGGGACGGGGATAGTTGACCAAGATGCTGATTGGATTAGCTAATTAGTGATTAGAAGATAATTAGTGGTGAATAAGGATTAGAAGCCAACTTACAAAAGTGGGAGGATGTGACACATCCTAATCAAGGATTAGGAATGTGCACATTTCTAATGATGAGATTAAGAGGTTGATTAAAATTAAGAAAATGATGTGACATGTAAGGAATTAAATAAATGTAATATTTATTTAATTTGTTTGATGAAAGGAGGATTACAGAGATAAGGTATTTAATTATTAACTAAATACCTTAGGGATTTGGAAAAATTAAGGATACTAATTAGATAATAGTGATATTACCTAATTAACACAAATAAAAGGATGTTTAGATGAAAATGGATAAATTTGGACCAATGTAAGTGTCCAAATTTAGGTGTCTACAACTTCATTCCATAGTATGGTAGGAGTATTATTGTAGAAGAATGATGAAGGATTTGAACAACCTACTGCTTTCTTCAGCAAGTTTTTGCAAACCACCAAGCTTAAATATGATGCCATAGAGAAGCAAGTCTATGCCTTGGTTAAGGATGTAAATAAATTTAGGACATATTTGATGGGAAAAACTATTGTAGTATATGTTCCAAGTGCAATAGTTAAAGATATCTTTACTCAATAGGATACCATAGGGAGAAGATGCAGATGGATCAACAGGATCCAAGAGATATCTAGATTACAAAGCTTGTAAGAGGTCAAGGTCTGGCTAAGTTGATGGCTAAGACCAACTTAGAAGTGAATCAAATAAATCAAGTTGAACATGAAAATGTTGCACCCATATGTGACATGCAGACCTGTGGATGGTACAAAAGAATTGTGGAATACTTGTAGACTATGCAATGCCCTAAAGGCATGCCTAACAATGAGAGAAGAACTTTAAAACCGCAGGCTACCAAATATATCATTGTTGATGGTGAAATCTAGTGGAGAAGCCCAAAGGGTGTGTTACTTAGATGTGTAGATGGAGATTAGGTAGAATAAATTTTAATTGAAATGCATAAAGGAGCATGTGGAGGTCACTACATGGAAAAAATAACTACTCAAAACATATTGAGATTAAGATTTTGATGGCCAATTGTATTTAAGGATGCTCACATGTTTGTTAAGAAATGTGATGTGTGCCAGAGGTTCACTAGTAAATTAAAGTTCTTAGGTAATCTACCACTTAGGTGAATTTTAGTTCAAGCTCCCTTTCAACAATGGGGCATTGATTGTATTGGTGATATGTTAGAGAAGTCAAGTAGGGGACACTCTTAGATCCTTGTTGCAAAAAAATACTTTACAAAGTGGGTAGAAGAAATTCCCACAAGGAAAGAAACAAGCAAAGCAGTAACTAATTTTTTGATGAATAATATATTAATTATATTTGGAGTCCTAAAATGAATCATTTCTGAAAATGCCATGTGCTTCAGATTCAGAGAATTTACTGAATTTTACAGTAAGCATGGTATGTGTATCTCCTATTCATCTCCCTATCACCCTCCAGGGAACAAAAAAGAAGAATCCAACAAGAGTTTGATGAAAATCATCAAACACATGATTGAGAAGAATAATAAAGCATGGGATTCAAAATTGCATCTTGCATTGTAGGCAGATAGAACTATAGTCAAGAAGGTCATTGGGAAATCACCATTTAACCTTGTATATGGGATAGAAGCAAGGATAACTCATAACAACTTGTTAAAGATGTACAAGTTTGTTCAAGAGTATGATACTAACATATGTGATGAGATGCAACATAGGATGGAGGAGCTAGTTGAGCTTTATGAAACTAGAAGAGAAGCTCATAAAAGAAATGAGAGGCTACAACTTGAAGTCAAACACCTATATGATAAGAAGGCCATTGAAAGGAAGTTTGAAGTTGGATGCATGGTATTAATGTGGATGCAAGGATGAAAGAAAAAAGGAAAAAAATGGGAAATTTGATCCTCTATGGCTTGGGCCATATTTGATTGCAGATACACACAAAGAGGACTCATATTTCTTGTAAACCTTGATAGGTGGAATTATAGAACTGGGCTAGTACATGGAAAATTCTTGAAGTTCTATTTCTCTTGAAATAGGTTATTTTCCATGTACAATTGTATATTTTGTAATTATTGTACATAGGTTTATTTTTTTTCTTTTGGTTGAGTCTTCTTACCTTGTATGGGTAAGCTCCTAGGTCTTTTTTATCTCTTTTTGTTGGTTTTCTTCACCCTGAGATCTGGATTCTCACTATACTTGCTAGGGGTATGCATCCCCAAGCATGAGTCACTGCTAGAGCCATTGAAATGTTTTGAAAATTTGAGTTGAATCTTGCCTTGTCATGAGTTTGAACTTCTATGTCCAAGGGTATGGTTTAGGGTTTAGGTTGAAAGCCCTCTTTTCAAAATTTGCATAGTCATAAACCTTGAATGTTCTAATCCTCTATTGACTTGTCACATCTAGTTGTCAGTCACTTAAGTTGTAACTCAAGCCATTGAAATTATTTTTCTTAGAAGCCCTTTGTTTTAGGTCTATTGGTCATCATCTACAAGTTTTCCATTTTAATTTTCCCATGGTCTGAAGGCTAAATATTTCATGCATAAAGACTTATGTATTAAGTGTATGTTCTCAAGGGTTAAGTCTCATCAACCTAGTCATGGCCCTATTTTTAAAACTAACTATATTGCATGTGTATATTAAATGGTCATTTGATCTCAAGAGTTGATCCTAGCCATTCCCCACCAGCCCTACATGATTAAAATAATTGTTAAATAAAAGCCACAAGGTCAGCAAGCTATCAACACGTGTACTGCTACGAGTGTGGGGCTTGGTCTTCACTATTGAACCCGATGTATTAAGCTTTCATATCAATGGACAAGATGAGATGGTGAGATTAAATCTCATCCATTCCTTGATCACTCCACATGAATAAATTAATGCTTTATTACAAGCCGAGGGGTCAGTGGGATGTTGTAGGTGGATACTACGATCATTTAGAAAAAGAGAAGGTGGAGAGTAGGGAGCTGATGTGTTAGCATCTAGTTGGCACAATGGATTGGAACATGATAGCGAAGGAAATTCAAGCATGATTGAATCAATCTGAGTTTTTTGAAAGGCCATCTCATGAGGAGATCAATGAAAGACATTTAAAATTGAAGGTACAAACATGGTAGCTATTTTTTGCTTCACACGAGTGAGTAGTAATGGCGGAAATGACTTCCAAAGCTACCCTATCTCACTCAAAATAGACATAAATGATTGGTTTTTGCACAATTGAGAATTGCGAACAAATTTGGAGTGCAAAAAAGATTGAGAAAATGCATTTCTAGAGTTTAGTGTGATCAATATTAGGGTTTCTTGCAAATAAAGAGCTATAAGTAAAACAAACACAAATTTTCATGTTTTATTCAAAAAATCTTGAATTAGGGTTAATGTTCATTGTGTGTTAGTCGAATTGGATTTTGTGTTTTGTTTTAATTTCTTTATTAAGGTTCAAATTTTGTTTAAAAGTCATAATTTTGCTAAACCTTTTGAAATTTGAACCTTTGAGTTGAGCCCTAGGTTTGAATTGAAAAGCTAGGTTTTAAACCCTTGAGTTAAAACCCGAGAATTTTCTAAGCCCACATTGCTTGCAATGGCACCCAAAACACAAACCATTGGCTCTGTAACACCATCTAGACTGCTCTCCCAAGATATAGTTGACCAATTGAAACCCTCCACTAACAAAAAGGTTGAGGGAAGAGTTTTGTTTTATGGCCCTAGAATCAAAGAAGGATTAATGGACAAGAAATTTTCTATTAAGGATGATAAAGTGCATTTCACTGGATGGCAACTATTTTAGCATTGGTTCAAAAATAGAAATCTTGGGGTTCCTATTTGCATTCCTTGGATATTGGACATGGGAAAGCTAGTAGTTCCCAATGTGTACATGGATATTGACCTATTAAAAGATATCATTGCAAGGTATGGCCCTGTTTCCCAAGTCATCAGGAATTTGATGGTGTTGAGATGTTGAAGATTACTAGAGAAGAAATTAAAAATATTTTCAAATTGCATGAATGGAGAAAATATATGATTCCCATTGACATAGATGTGTTTAGAAAGTAGTATGAGAATACTAGGTTGATGCTTAGAACAATGATGTTACCTATCCACACTTCTAGTAGTGGGGTAGGGAAGAATAAGAAACAAATCAAGATTGGTAGGGATGAATTAGAACCCTTCCACATGAAGTATTTTGCTAACTACTTCAAGAAAATAGTGTATTCCTTATGCTAGATTATTGGTTTTAATCCACCAGACACCTTTCCAAAGGAGTATAGTTACATGGCTGCACACTTGCAACACCTAGCCTTCAATGTAGTTTATGACTATGCCACATATCTGCGGAACACATCCACAAAGGTTTGGTTGAATTAAAAGGTAGAAAAGACTCGGTAAAGTTCTAGAAATATTCTCTCTTAATGCATATGTTCCTGTATTTAAAGGAGATAATTTTTTTGGGAAGGATATGTCATTAAACAAAAAGGAAGATGGCATTAATCTACCTGTCCAATGTTGGATATAGATTCATGACAAGGATGACCAGAAATTTGATTATGTGGTATTCCTCAATGCCTTTGCATGAAAACTGAGGAGATTCCTAGATTATGATACACCATGGATCCCCAAGGAGATCCATGAATTCCTAAGGCTCATGGAAAGGAGAACATATTTGAATTTGAACCACAATTAGGGGGAAATAATCCCATATCCTAGCACAACAATCTTAAGAGTTTACGACACAAATGCTAATCCATTTGTACTACCAAGAGATGTGCCACTGAGGATTGGATTTTTGAAGATTATGAGGAAATTGGGAGGAGCTGAAATGGTACACCTACATGAGACATTGAAAAAGGGCTCATTCTTCCCAAAATGGACAATGTTTGTAGATTTTGTAATGGTAAAGGGAGAATGGAAGGATTTGGGTCAGCTTCTTGCACCATGCAAATTGAACACTATGCACCCAAGGAGCCATGAACCTAAGGGCTTTATTGTTGCGTTGAAGGTGAAGCATATAAGTGGCTCTTTCGTACACAATTTTTATTATCCTGAGGATGTAATCAGGATTATTTTTGACTTCCAAGAACAAGAGGAGAGGAAAGAAAAATATATTGCTTTCAATAAGATGGTGGAGAAAGTTAAAATATCTAATCCTAATTATGATTCTATGCCCAATATCAAGGGTGGTTTAATAGAGTTATGCATGTTTTGGAAAATTTTGAGAATATTGTACGTGTCTTGAGAGAAGAATGTGTTGTAATAGATAAGGGGAAATTTGTGGTAGTTGAGGAAGATCCTTGTTGGTGTTCCAAATATCAACATATCAATTGAATCCCAAATACTTAGCCAAGGTCATATGCTTAGAATCAAAGGTTGATTTGGCCAACTAACAATATTTAGTCAAAGATTGAGATCATTTGTACTTCTGGCTTTGCAAGACCAAGGTGGGTCAACCTACACAATGCCAGAAACTTAATTCACTCATATACACTGACATTGCTTCAAAGTCTCTGAAGCCTTTTAAATAGCTTCATTCTTTGCTTTGTGCCAATGAGTGTCCTGTTCACATTGCATTTGTTTGACAATTGCTAAGGATTTTTAACAAAATCATTGTTTGTATGTACTGCACTAGTGCATTCCATAACACCAATCCAAAGGCCATATTTCTTTGTCTTTATGTAAATCAACAACTTTATATCTCAATTGGCTCATCACTTACTTCTGTCTTTGAATCTCACCTTATTCTTTGCAATCAAGTTGTTCTTGTATTTGATCTATCCCCTGTCTAAACTATATTTTGTTCTCATTCCCATTGTATTGACTCTTGCTAGTGTATCCTCTCAAATGACATAAACTTATATGATATATTTAACTCTTCAAGATTAAGGATCTATACAAACAACTTAGAAAAATTAAATGGAGTTATGACTTTGATCCATGGTAACTCACATGAAACATCACCTTCATTAATGAAGCAAGGACATGTTTATATAAGAGTCATCATCTCTCAGTAAGCATGGCCAAAGACCAATTCTTTAATCCTCTCCATTTGTAGCTTTGTCCTTTTATTTACCATGGACATAACAATGTAAGAGAGCAACATGGGTTCTCTATTCTTAGCATTTGATTTCATTTTATAGAATGGCTTCAATGATATATTTTCTTGTAGTCAATCATCCCACACAACTCTTCACAAGCATATAATTGTTGATTGTAAAATTTAATAATTGCTTGCAACACCACATTAGAACAATTTGGGCAATTTGAAAGAGCAAGTAATGCCCTATTTGATCCTGCAATAAAATGATTATATCATTCTAGAGACAAACATGGAAATGCTAGAGAAATCCTCCCAAAGCATTCTAGCATTATGTGGTATTTGTGGATTCTTAATATTTATCAGGGCAACCAAATAAGGAATGCAATTGTGAGTATCCTTCACCTTTCCAAAGCTTATTGAAAACTGAAAGAATTCCATCAAAGGTGACATATGTCAGGTCCCCTTGTGGGCCCAACTAATTTTTTCTTCATTTTCAGGCAACTTTCCCTTTCAAATTGACCTAACACTGCCTTCTAAATGCTCCTAAAGTGAAATGACAAATTGGGTTATCATTGAATTTTTTTTTTGGGCATATTTGAACAATGAGCAAAACTGGCCAAGTTGGCTCTGAAATCGGCCTTGAGAATTGATCAAACAACCTCATGAAGCAATAAAAACTTGCAGGAATGTAGACTTCAGTCCATAGAATGCAATGCAAAAGACGGCTTAGATAAATCAATCAAGAGGAAAAAGTTATTAACTGTCAAAGTTTCCTACTCAGACTTTTTGCAACTGTGCTTGTTAAAAAACCAATTAAAATTTATAAAATTTCCTCATTGGAAAAATACCAAATCAACTCTCGACGAGCTGCCACTGAACATAATAGTTCATTGTGGTGCAGGGAACACGTCTGAAAAAGGGCTTGGATTAAATCATCATTATGCATGAGATATTGATGGTTGAAGTTGACCTCCCAGAAAGGTTTTAGTGCAAAACTGAAGAAATTCCATTTGGTTTTGATTTGCTAAAAATAGCAAATCAACTTGTGAGGCTTTGAAAACTAGTATGCGAGCTAACCTTGGTATGGAGAATGTAGAACAACAATTTTTTTCTCTTGACGATCAACGGGTTGCAAAATGTAGGCTCAAATGGGAAGCTACTTTGCAAAACTAAATGTTTGCAAATAGCAGAAAAGTGCCAAAACCCTCCAACTTCATTTTTTGAAACCCTGACAAAACTCATCCTGGGAAGCTAAAAATTGATAGGCACGCTCACATAGGACACATGAGTGAGCTTGCAAAATGATTTTGTATGAAAATCAACGGGCTTCAAATTATGACCCTCGAAAGTGGATCACTTGGGCATATTCATCAGGTGCACTTCTGAGAGTGCAAAGGAAAAATTTTGAAATGGGAATTTCAAATTTTGGAAATTTGAAAGTGCCAACAGTGGCTCTAACTAGGGATGTATGCCCCCTATGGGCATAGCAAGATTCCAAATCTCTGGGGTGTAGACCAAATACTGAGTCCATTGGGTGTTCTGTCAAACCGATCCTTTATTCATCCTTCTTTCTCAACTTCATCTAGTGACACTAGTCCACCAAATGAAAAAAGAGAGTCAACATTTACCTCTATCAAACACAATTCTATAAAGAAAGTTGATCTCCCTCAACTCATGATTTCCTCTCTCAATCCATAACATGAGTGACTACACCCTTGCAAACACAAGCATCAGGCCACCTTTGTGCAAGTGAATTTTTTTTATTTCCTCATCTTTGTCATCAAGTGGCAACCAAATCAAATAGGTTTCATCATTGCCACTCTCTTCATCTTTTGAATTTATGTCAAGTGACAAAATTAGAAGATAGTGATCAAGACCCTATGAATGCATAACTTGATCACAACCATTTGTCTGATTGAACATGTTGGTACCTCTCAACAAGCAATCATAGGAAACATAATCAACATGTTCATAGTCATTGTGCACTTGAAAGTTAGGAATACTTTCAAAATGTTGATCATCATGTGGCAACAACTGATCATTTTCACCATAAAAATCACTTTTAGGTTGAAAAAACCATCTTCAATACCTTGCACATTGCCACATTCTATAAAAAATCCTTTCAGCTGAAAAAAGTAGCACTTACAATCTACTTTGTGGCTGGAACTATTGGGCTCAATCTGATTACTAGTTTGCATCTCAAGACTTAAAACATCACAAGAACATATGACAAGATCTGGCTCATCATGCAAACCATCTCCAAGTGTATGCAAAGAGATACACTCATGAATTGACACACTTTGTACTTGTTCTTCATCATGCTAGTATTGAGATTCATTAAAGAATTCTGACTCATCATCATCTGTAGTCATACTATCATCCTTTGAACATAAGGTATCAACATCTTCAATATCACAAGCTTTCTCAACAACAAGCAATTCTGGTTCAAAAGCATAACTTGATTTCTCATTGAAATCAACATTCTCATCCACATGAAAAGACTCATGCCTAGGCTCATTCAAGTCAAAAAATAAAGGCTTATTTAAATTTGCATTAAAGAATTCAATACTTGACTCATTAGATACACAATTCTCATGTTCATCTACTACTTGAAACTCATCAAAATAGATTTATGAGTTTCCATTAGCATGCACACTATCATACTCATCATATAATGCACTATTACCATCAAATTCCTGCTTGTCTTCATCCATATCACCATCATGATCAACTAGTTCATGAATGGAAAGATAATAAAAAACACATGCATCATACTTTGCATCTTGAAGGTCATCATCACTGTCAAAGAGAATAGGAGTAGCACACAACAATTGAGAGTTCTCCTCATGTGTACATCTCTGATATTCAATGGTCAGTAGATTTTAAATTTGTTCACAACTCAATAGATCATTATTCTGATCTATCCTCTCAACCACTTCCTCTTCTCGACCTTCATTGGAATTGAATGCACTATCAAATTGTAAATCAGGATATCCCAAGGCGTCTTCATCCTCAAAATTAGAGAACTCAATGGGAAGATAAAAAATAGGATCTCCCCAATCATAGGAGATTGAATTGCTAACAACATTGTTAAAAACATGGTCACAATCTGTCATAGAGAACAAACTGTCCACTTGTTAATTCTTGCTCACTTTTGAGCTGTCATAACAACAATCCACATTATTTTGCATTTCAACATTGAGTTTGGTACCTTCATTGAGTTCATCATTTACATCCTCGTTCTCAAGAGCCTTTCTAAAATCAACAAACTCTTTTGTATTGTTATGGAGACTTGTGTCAAAACTAATTTCAACACATGAAGGAATGACTTGATGAATTGTATCACAACCTTGCTGATTGCTTATCTCCTCTTCAAAAAGTAGATCCAACTCATATTCTTCTTCATGTTCTTGGCTTAGAAGACTCAGCTACTGATTTGAAGTTGGGTATACTTCTTTTGTAAGTTGTTCAAAGACAACTTTATCATCACTTGATGATGCATTCTTCTTCACCTCAACCTTCTCAAGTGTGCACTTTTCTGATAAGATTTGATCATTTATATTCAAACAGCTACTGATTTCATCAACACGCTTACCCAAAAGTGAAGACAACATATTTTGCACATACTCATTCCTCTGTTTCTCCAAACTAAGACTATGTAAGCCATCTGCATACTCAATATTTCAAACTCTTTTAATAATGCACTAGATCCTTGCTCATAGGCTTCAAAGTACATATGAATACAACTTGATGTACTAGGTCTAAAATTCTCTGGGATTAGTGACAAGGAAACAACAAATCTATGGTTGAAATCAACACTTGACTCATCATCTTGCTTCTTGATCTACTTTAACCTCATGACAAGGTTAGAAGGCCTTTTTGCAAATTCTTCTTTATAAGCACTCACTAATTTATCTTAGCAAGGAAATGACTTCTTAGGAAAATTCAAATACCAATCCCTAGCTCTTGCTTCAAGGAATATAACAAAGAATCTCATCCACATATCTTGATATTCAAATGAATGTTTCTCCATGAAGCTGGAAGAACTTTTAACATGTGCATCTCCTTCACAAATATTGTATCCATCAAATCTAGGCATCTCCTTATAAACTTGGGCTGACATGCCTTTAGTCTTGTAATCAACCCATGGAAAATCTAATTGAGCATACAGTGGATCAAATGAATTGAAAAAAGGTGCACTAACTTTGCAAGTAGACATAGTATGATAGTCTCTTAACCGGGCTTGTTGAAATACCTGGTGTCTTTTATCCATTTCTCTAAGTCCTCTTTCAAATACAACTTTCCATTCTGGTCTTATCTTAGACTTATGCACTCTTGGATTCTTGCACTTTGGGGTATCAACTATGTGAAGAGTTTCAAACTTTTGACACTTTTTAACAAGCTATCTCAAAGTGTCTACAAGTATGGCTATCTTATGGTCCATGGATATTACAAATCAAGACTCACTAATTGTGCATAATTACAAGCAAGACCAAATGGTGAACAAATATGACAATTAATGACATAATGACAACCTAGGCTTGAATCACATGACAAAGTAAATGAAGGGAAATCCCTAGAATATACAAATGCATTCTATCCATCCATATAATCAAATATTTGAGCACTAGACAAAATTCTTTCAATGGAACAACAATTCATTCAATAGATCTAGCAAATTGGAGTGTGAAAACTCAATTTACTACTATCCTTTCCCTTTGGTAGTGCTAATCACTCAAGAGGGAACCAAAATTTCTCCTAATATGTTCAAATATGGTTTTCATACAAAAGTTTCTATAAAACCAAGAGTGAAGAATACCTGGAATTGTTGCAAATGCTGCAAATTGTTCTGGAAATTATAGATCTAGAACTTTTCTTCAAATCTTCAACAAGTTCTTGACAGAGTCACCACCTCTCTTTGTAGAGGATTGAAATTCAAACAACAAGAATTTATTTCACTTGTAAATTCATTTCTAAGTTCCTTTCACTAGTAGAGCACCACAAATTATGAAATATTTCAGGTTTTGCAACAAATTATTTCTCTAGGCTAAATCCTTCAGTATTTGAACTCAATTTCAGAATGGCAAGCAATAATATGACTCTAGATAACTAAGCATTCTGCACTTGGAGATTTAGATTTATCCCCAGTAGAGTCACCACTCTATTGGTGTTCCAAATATCAATAGATGAACTGAATCCTAAAGACTTAGCCAAGGTGTTATGCTCAGACTCAAAGGTTGATTTGGCCAACTAACAAGATTTAGTCAAAGACTGAGATCTTCTGCACTTCTAGCTCTACAAGACCAAGGTGGTTCAACCTACATAATGCCTCAAACTTAATTCACTCATATACACTAACATTGCTTGAAAGTCTCTAAAGCCTTTTAAATAGCTTCATTCTCTGCTTTGTGCCAATGAGTGCCCTGTTCACATTGCATTTGTTTAACAGTTGCTAAGGCTTTTTAACAAAATTATTGTTTGTATGTACTACGTTGTTGGTGCGTTCCATAACACCAATCCACATGCCACGTTTCTTTTCCTTTATGTAAATCAACAACTTTATATCTCAATTGGCTCAACACTTACTTCATCTTTGAATCTCACCTTATTCTTTGCAATCAAGCTATTCTTGTATTTGACCTATCTCCTATCTAAACTATATTTTGTTCTCATTCCCATTGTATTGAATCTTGATAGTGTATCCTCTCAAATAACATTAACTTAGATGAGAGATTTACCTCTTCAGGACTATAGAGCTATTCAAACAAGTTAGCAAAATTAGATGGAGTTATGACTTTGTTCCTAGCATTTGATTTCATTTTATAGAATGACTTCAATGATATATTTTCTTGCAGTCAATCATCTCACATAGCTCTTTACAAGCATAAAATTGTTGATTGTAAAATTTAATAATTGCTTGCAACACCACATTAGAACAATTTGGGAAATTTGAAAGAGCAAGTAATGCTCTAGTTGATCCTGGAATAAAATGATTATATCATTTTGGAGACAAACATGGCAATGATAGAGGAATCCTCCCAAACCATTCTAGCATTATGTGGTATTTGTGGATTCTTAATATTTATCAGGGAAACCAAATAAGGAATGTAATTGTGAGTATCCTTCACCTTTCCAAAGCTTACTGAAAACTAAAAGAATTCCATCAAAGGTGACATATGTCGGGTCCCCCTGTGGGCCCGACTAATTTTTTTCATTTTCAAACAAATTTACCTTTCAAATTGACCTGACACTGCCTTTTGAATGCTCTTGAAGTGAAATGAAAAACTGGGTTATCATTGAAATTTTTTTTCTGGCATATTTGAACAATGAGAAAAATTGGCCAAGTTGACTCTGGAATTGGCCTTGAAAACTGATCAAACAGGATCATGAAGCAATAAAAAATTGTAGGCGTGTAGAATTTAGTCTAGAGAATGCAATGTACAAGACAACTCAGAGAAATAAATCATGAGGAAAAAGTTATTTTACTGTCAAAGTTGCCTACTTAGACTTTTTGCAACTGTGCTTGTTCAAAAACCAATTAAAATTGATAAAATTGCCTCGTTGAAAAAAATACCAAATCAACTCCTGGCGAGCTGCCACTAGACATAGTAGTTCATTGTGGTGCAAGGAACACATGTACAAAAGGGATTGGATTGAATCATCATTATGCATGATATATTGATGGTTGAAGTTGACCTACTAGAAAGGTTTCAATGCAAAACTAAAGAAATTCCATTTGGTTCTGATTTGCTAAAAAATAGGAAATCAACTTGTGAGGCTTTGAAAATTGGCATGTGAGCTCACCTTGGTATAGAGAATGTAGAAAAAAATTCATTTTCTCTTGACGATCAATGGGTTGCAAAATGAAAGCTCAAATAGGAAGCCACTTTACAAAATTGAATGTTTGCAAACAACAAAAAAGTGCCAAAACCCTCCAACTTCATTTTTTGAAACCCTGACAAAACTCATCGTGGGAAGCTAAAAATTGACATGCATGCTCACATAGGACACATGAGTGAGCTTGCAAAAGGATTTTGCACCAAAATCAACAAGCTTCAAATTACGACCCTCCAAAGTGGATCACTTGGGCATATTATCATGTGCACTTCTGAGAGTGCAGAGGCAAAATTTTGAAATGGGCACTTCAAATTTGGGAAATTTGAGAGTGCCAACAATCCCACTGTAGTATGTGAGGAGATACCCTTCTAGCAGCCACTATTAAAGATAAGAATCTACTCTAGGAAGAAGAGGCTAGTAAAGAAATAGCAAACAGTGCCAACCCTTACTAAATCGAAGGGGTCAAGGGAAACTTCTCCTAAGAGATCAGTGCCATGACCTCCAAGATAGACTCCATCAGTTGTGATTGATGTAGATTCACCCCCTAGTAAGTCTTGCTCCACCAAAGTAGCCACCACTTAAGAAGCAAAATACTAAGATAAAAGGGGTAGTTTACTACCTTGATACAGAGGATAATGATATTATTATTACCCCTAAAAAAATGTAGCAATGAATGCCTTCTCCCATAAGGGAGGTTGCCTCAAGTTCAAGAGAAAGTAGCCTTAGACTTGGGAAGGGTGATATTTGTGGTTTAAATAATGTAGATGATTTGAGGTGGGAAGCCTGTAGAGCATTCATGGAAGATGATTCTTTTATTGAAACAAAGGAATTCAAGGATTTTATATGGGGAGAAAAATCCTAAGAATATGTAGAAAATGTAGCTAAAGAAAGGAGCCTACATTTGGAACTCCTTGAGACTACTGTTGAGACAAATGTAAGGAAAGTAATGGGGGAGGAGTTCCAAAACATTTTAGCTAAGGATGCCAAAGAACTTGTACAAAAAGTGGTGTATTGTTGTTACCTAAGTGGCATATAATTGATGCGGTGGTGCTAGACACCATAAGGAGGTATGAAAATCCACTGTTTCAAAACTAAGAAGAGGAAAAATTGGCACTTTAGGGATTAACATTCAGTGAAGAGTGGGATGCATTGGAAATCTGGTCATCATCTTTGGGATCTAGGAAGCTAGTAGTTGTTGAACGAGCTAACTTTAGTGGAAATTTGGTTATAAAGAGAGTCTCTAACACTCCAACATTGGAAGCAACTAATATGGTAGTAAATGTTGCAAAATTTGCTAAATCAATAGTAGAGACCCTTACTATTGAAAGGGATAGGTATAGGAGTAAGTATAATGAAATGGTTGATGAATATAATGGGAGTTAGTAAAGGGTGGTTGTAGTAGAAACTGAGTTAGCATTATATAATAAAAAAATAGAAACATTAAGGAATCAAGGCCCAACTAGCTCCAATTATGCACCACCTACTTCTCCAGTTGCAAATTCCCAATCTCCTTCTCCACTAGAACAACATTTACCAATAGTATGATATAGGTGGATATTTGATGTCAAAATTGGAAGTGTCCCATATACTCTAGATTTCAGCATCATCTTAAAGAGCTCAGAAAACTGGACTCAATGCAACTTGAACAAGCAAAAAAGGAGCTCATGTTCTCAAGTTATGCTCAGTCAAAGTTGGTGTCAAATTGAGTACAAAGGCCTGTTAGAAAGGAAAAAAATCATCTCCAAATTTGTCAAAGTTGGCATCATGATAAAGAGATTGTTGCCATGATTCCAGCACCATTCATTTCATCAAAAATGGAGCTTGTAGGACAAAGTTATGACCAGTCAAAGTTGTGGTCAAACTTGGTCAAAGTGGTGACATGGCATCAACAAATCTTGACACTTGGTAGGAAACGTGGCATATGACATGGCAAGAGTAGTGAGTTGGCATTGACATGGACCAATTAAGTGATAAAATATGGATTAAACCATATTTATAAAATTAAAAAATATTTGGTCTAAAAATTAAAAAAAACAAAGAGGATTTGGTGGGATTTGATCCCTTAACCCATGCCTTAAAATCCTCTTGCTTTGATCATTGCCCAAGATATAAGGGGAGCCCCTCTGTATATATAAATTTTAAATAAGCATAAGAATTGCTTTATTTTATGTAAACCATAAAATAAAGAGAGAAATAAGGGGGGAACAATAATAATTTAAATAAGATTCTAAAAGATTAACCCCCTAAAACTAAAATTAAAGTTAACCTCCAAACTTAAAACAAATTTAATCCCTTATGATTTTTATAACCTCAAAATTATGAGGGCCATGAATACAAGGGATATATTTTGGTTTTATTATAGTTTTTAAAACTAATATTCTTAAATTAAAACTAATCAACCTCTAAATGGTTAATAAAATGATTTCCTACGAGAAAAGACAAAAACAAATAAACAATATGGAACCCAAATGGAAGGTAATAAAGGCTTAAAGACAAAGAATTTGTTTTTTTTTTAAAGGGGGTAATGGTTGATATTATTGTTTTTTATGTAAAAGAGGGGGAAATTTTTTGTATAAAAGGGGGGTGAGAGTGCAAGTTTGTTCATGGAGAATTCATAATTCATTTAATTCTTTGTGATGTGAGAATCATTTTAGGAAATGGAGAATGGTGAGAGTTTTTGAGAGATGAGAGCTAGGAATTTGATGGTGAATTGTCGTCTTTGTACATTTGGAGCTTGAAATCAAGCTTGTTGTACTTGTGAGGGAGGACTTTGTAATTCACTATCATCTGAGAGTTGTGAGGAGACTTTGTAAGAGTTGAAGCCTTATAATTGTTTCTAGAGCATAATCAAGGATTTGTCACTCTGTTGGAGAGGACCCGGAGACGTAGCCATCTTGGTGAACTCCACTATCAACTTGTGTTGTCTTCTCTCTCATTTATCTGTTATGTCAATCTCTTCACTTTATTTTGGTTATGTTTATCTAAGTATTTTAATTATGTTTTCAAGAACTTTCATTTAATCATTGTAAAATTTATTATTCATGTGCAACAGTCCTAGATCCTAACATTAGATCAAGTAGTATCAGAGCTTTGCTGTGACTAGTGTTTGTAGAGGTGAATGATAACACAATCTAGGAGCAGTGAGGTGAAGGCACAGTTGCAAAATACAATCCTAAGATCGGTAAATGAAGAAATTTTCCAAAGATGGAAGGATCTGAAGCTGAAGAAAGTCTAGAACTTGATGAGAAGATTTTTCAAAAATATTTTCTCGAAATGAAGGAAATGGTAGAAGTTATTTTTTAGGAAAGTTAGGAAAAGCGAGAATGGAAGAAGCGTGGAAAGGGATATTCTTCGAAGCATGAGAAGCGTGAAGATTGAAAGGGAAAAGGGAAAAGACTAGGAGGTGATGATGACCCTATAGAAACTCCATCTTCTCCTTCTTCTCCATCTTATCCTTCTTCTCCTACAAGTTCTATTTCTTCTGATAATCCTTTCAAGGGTGCACATATAAGCCTAGAATTAAAATGGATGTAAAATTTTATCTACCTAAGTATTGTGGGGAATTGAATGCTAAGAAATTAGATGACTGGGTTCAACAAGTAGAAGTCTATTGTAGAGTCCAAAATCTCTTAGATGAGGCTTCTAGGATCTAGTTAGCTACTCTTTGACTGGGAGAAACAACTCTCACCTAGTGGGAGAGTAGAACTCAGGCATAAATTTCACAATATGGTAGAGTCAGGTTAACTTGGGTAGAATTTGTTAATGCTCTTAAGAAGCAGTTTTATCCCCTAGGCCATATGCAACAATTAATAATCGATTGGAAAATGTTTAAGCAAGGGAAAGGTCAAAATACCCAAGAGTACACCCATGAATTGAGGAAGAGGGCTATTGCATTGAATGTTCCATTGTACAACCAGGATACATTTCTTAAGTTCATAGGTAGTCTTCACTCTTATCTATGACATTCTATTGTGGTCTTGCATCTTAGTAATCTAGATGAAGTATGTGTTTAGGCCACACACTTAGAGTCAAGAGGTAAAGGTACTTTTATGGAGAAGCTTGACAAGAAGCAATCTAAGGCTAAAGGTAAGTCTGAAGATGTAGGAAAGGGGAAGAAGACATTTTCCATTAAGGAGGATAAGCTCACATGCTCTTATTGTGACAAGGAAGGTCATGATGCAGATCACTACTAGAAGTTGCATCCAGAATTGAAGCCAAAATGGGATCATAAACAAAAAGGAAAGAAGGAGACCACAAATGTTGTTATGGATCTTGGTTCAGAGTCTCAAGATGAAACTAAGATAACAACAATGGGACTGAAAGGTAAGAATTTTACCACCACTGTTTCTATTGCTTGTGGCACTTCTTCTCAATTATATGTTGTTCCTAAAGATAAGAAATGAAATGAGCTATTTAACATCAGGGTGGTTGCTAAAAACACTAAAATTGATATTCTTATAGATAGTGGATCAAAAATTAACTTAATCTTAGAAGATGTTGTAAGGAATTTTGGATTGAAAACTACACTACATTAGAGACCTTATCCACTAGGTTGGGTTTGCAAAAATAATGAATTGCAAGTAACACTTGAGGCAATGCACTTTAAGATTCACAATCACAAGTAAGTATGTTGATGAGGTGCAGTTTGATGTGGTTCCACTATATGTTTGTGGGATAGTGTTGGGAATCCCATATTTATATGATTGAAAGGCTTTCTTCTATAGGGAACTTAATCAATATCATCTATTTAAAGATAGCATCAGGTATATTGTACATTCTCACAAGATCAAGATTGGTAGATCTTTTGTAAACATAGGGCAGTTGAAAAGGGCGGTTAATACAAGTAAATACTTATCCCTTATGTTTGTCAAGTCAGGTGATTCTAGACATGAACTTGAGGTAATCAAGGCTAATCAAATGTTGCAAGATACACTAACAATATGACATGAGGAAGCAATAAAAGAAAGCATTGATTTTCCCTTGGGTAAAAATGTTCTTATTGTGAAAGATAGACATGCTTCATTTTATTTTGTATCTACATTGTTATTCAACTTGATATTAGTCAGTGGCTATTGGTTAATGGCTGTAACAATTGACGTAGATACTTATGGAAGTGATGGAATGATGCATATGCGTAACAACATTATTGTAGTCTTGATTGTGGTGATGAGCTAGGTGCGTAGATGGGAAAAGGATATAGGACAAGTGGGGAGGCCATTCCCTCACTTAATTTTTGAATAAATGCAACTTTTGGAGGTCCAAAAGTTCTCTAGTGGGGAGGATTGATCTAGGTGGATATTTGATTTCAAAATTGGAAGTGTCCCATATGATCCAGATTTTGGTGTCATCTTGAAGAGCTCATAAAACTAGACTCAACACAACTTGAAAGGGAAAAAAGGGAGCTCATACACTCAAGGTATGCTCAGTCAAAGTTGGTGTCAAATCGGGTACAGAGGCATGTTAGGAAGGAAAAAAAATAATCATCTCCAAATTGGTCAAATTTGGCATCATGATAAAGAGATCGATGCCACAAGTCCAACACCATTCGTTTCATCAAAAATGGAGCTTGTAGGACAAAGTTATGACTAGTCAAAGTGGTGGTCAAACTTGGTCAAAGTGGTGACATGGCATCACCAAAGCTTGACACTTGGCATGACACATGGCAGATGACATGGCAGGAGTAGTGAGTTGGCATTGACATGGACCAATTAAGTGATAAAATATGGATTAAACCATATTTATAAAATTAAAAATATTTGGTCTAAAAATTAAAAAAAACAAAGAGGATTTGGTGGGATTTGATCCCTTAACCCATGCCTTAATATCCTCTTGCCTTGACCATTGCCCAAGATATAAGGGGAGCCCCTCCGTATATATAAATTTTAAATAAGCATAACAATTTCTTTATTTTATGTAAACCTTAAAGTAAGGAGAGAAATAAGGGGGGAACAATAATAATTTAAATAAGATTCTAAAAGATTAACCCCCTAAAACTAAAATTAAAGTTAACCTCCAAACTTAAAACAAATTTAATCCCTTATGATTTTAATAGCCTGAAATTATGAGGGCCATGAATATAAGGGAGGCAGTTTGGTTTTATTATAGTTGTTAATCTAATATTCTTAAATTAAAACTAATCAACCTCTAAATGGTTAATAAAGGCTTTCCTACGAGAAAACACAGAAAAAAATGGAACCCGAATGGAAGGTAATAAGGGCTTAAAGACATAGAATTTGTTTTTTTAAGGGGGTAATGGTTGATATTATTGTTTTTTTATGTAAAAGAGGTGGAAAATACAAATTTTATGGTTTTAACCATAAGGGGAAATTTTTTGTATAAAAGGGGGGTGAGAGTGCAAGTGTGTTCATGGAGAATTCATAATTCATTGAATTCTTTGTGATGTGAGAATCATTCTAGGGAATGGAGAATGGTAGAGTTTTTGAGAGATGAGAGCTAGGACTTTGATGGTGAATTGTTGTCTTTTTACATTTGGAGCTTGAAATCAAGCTTGTTGTACTTGTAAAGGATGAATTTGTAATTCATTATCATTTGAGAGCTATGAGGAGACTTTGTAATAGTTGAAGCCTTATAATTATTCTGGAGCATAATCAAGGATCGGTCACTCTATTGGAGAGGACTCAGAGACATAGCCATCTTGGCGAACTCCGTTATCAACTTGTGTTGTGTTTGAGCTCTCTTTTCTCTCTTATTTCAATCTCTTCACTTTAATTTGGTTATGTTTATTTAAGCATTTTAATTATGTTTTCAAGACCTTCTATTTAATCATTGTAAAAGTTATTATTCAGGTGCAACACTCCTAGATCCTAACATCAGATCATAGTGCCATATAACATGGGCTAGGAACCACTTACAATTGAGGAGCCAAGCACATTAGGTGCAATTTCATCAAATGAGTCTACCAAAGCACAATTACTCTTATAAATTGATGTATATAAGAAATTTCTTGAACAAGCTTGGGAAACCATGTATTAGAACAATTCCAATATTGTCCATATAGTTCTATAACATATGAATGGGAAAATATAGGGCAAACTAAATAGTGTTCATTCAAATTATTCTTTGATGTTGCAAGAAATAAGGTTATCTCAAAGGGACAAGGATATAGCTATCCCAATTTTGGACAAGTGGATTCTTGTGGTTGGTGATTTGAAGCTTATGGTAGTTGGGGCTTCCCATCAAAAGGATGGGTATCCAAGGATTAGCCCAATTTATATGTTTGTTGATGGGATTAGAGAGCAAAATTTTTAGGGGTATGTTGCTCCTCTGGAGCAAAAGATTAATGAATTCAAGTCAAAGTTTGATGAGGTAGAATTGGTGTTGCTCCCTAATATCCAACATACATATGATGAGGTAAATCCTTTAAAAACATGGAAGGAACATGTCAATACCACTATTGTTTCTCAAGTAGCTCTCATTTGTGAGAATTTTGACATTGATATGTTAAAGAATACTCTTGAGAAACTATCTCTCATCATCGGCTTTCTAGAAGATTTCAACAAAGAAGTCAATTTAGTGATGGAAAAATGCTCTCCATATAGAAAAAAGATGGATGAAATCATTGATTTCAATTGGCCATCTGATACAAAATATGAGCAATGGAAGATGATATTTATTGATGAATTGAATTTATAAATACAGGGAATGGAGAACACATATACTTGGTCAAGTATAGTGAAGGTCTAGCCTTAGAGATTATAATGCATAAAAGATATGTGTCTCCTAATTGAACACATCATAGGTAAATGCTAATTACCGATGACTTGGATGCTGACTTGGATTTTTATCCACCTTTTCCATCTTTCTTCACATTTTTTTCCTTTTTCTCAAAGGAATGAATATGCTACTCCAGTTAGGAGATTATTCTTTTCAACAAAGTCCCTTTTGGAAGGTGAGTCTATCCTCTTCATCCAATGAAAATAATCTGTCTCATATATGTTCCCTCCATTTGAAGGTGCAAATATAACTATAAAGGGAATATATGCTATAGCGGTCAAATTAAAATGTGACATGTGTACCTCTTTTCCCGAAGCTTGGGTTTCTGCCTTTTTCTTATAAAAGGGAATTTGGGGCCATTAGTACAGGTCTTTTGTTGAATTCTAGATTCAGACATGCAAATTGAGAACATAGAGAGAATACATTTGAAGTTTGTATCTTAAGTTTTGAGTCAAGCAAGTGAATTTTGTCAATTATATGGTTTCCAAGCACATCTGAATAATAATGAAGATCTTTTGAGTCTATTGTCTCTCTAGATTTAATGTTGTATGTGAATTATTGATGAAAGTTCGATCAATGATCATTTCATTAATATTCATGGTCATTTTGCTTTGATGTATGTCTTGATTTTGGCTCTGGTTTAATGAATTAGTTAAAATGTTTTGATTAAAATATAAATTCATACACATATTGAGTGGATCTAATAAGTAGTCATAGAGTCTGAGTATTGATATGTGAATTGTAATGCAATTTCACAAAGATCATGGTTGTTCAAAATTAAAGTGATCTTATTGTTCAATTTACTGTGTTTTGACTCCTTGCCCATAGATATGGCACTGATCTGAGGTGTTAATGCATTTCTTATGGTTGTGGTCTTTCAATTTGAGAAAAAAATTCATAAACAAAATTTTAATTGATTTACCTTTCTTGAAGCTTAGTGTTGTATGGTATTCTCAACTTTAGGTTTTTAATTATTTTAAGGAATTTCCAGTTTCTTGAAGGATTTCATCTATTTAGATTCTGATGAGAATACATTTTCTTGGTTATACTATGTATGAAATAATTGTCTAGAAGAATTACATGGTACACATTGTGGGATCACCCTCCTCGGTTTTGCAGAGCCCAAAGTGTAGGAGAAGAAGCATTATAGCTTCCTCTCATTCATTGGCCAATCGTCTCCTAAGTAGTTGAGAATTGAATCTGGAAAGTTCATAGATGCTCGGTGGGATCTACTTGGTTCTTTAAAATTCACCAATAGTTTCAGTCCTATTTTTAAAGGAAGGATGATCAAACCTATCGTAGGGCAAGAAAAACCATTATGTGTTTTTATCCATGATTTTGGTTGATCATATATATCTTGATAGAGCTCATGCATATGTAAGAATTCTTCAGTGATTGAACATTCTCTCCACAAAGGGGATCAATTAATATCCCATTAGTGGGATTATCATTGATTCAGTTAGATATGTAAAGAGGACCATCTAGTGCATGTTTAAGTATGTATTTTTATGAGAAAGTGATATCAAGAGATATTTTAGTTTGGCCTTTACGAGATTGAATTTAGATTAATCCAACTATACTATCCATAGGACTTTGTTCATTAGTATCCATGTTGTCATCATTCGTTTCAATATTCATCACATCATTCTTCTTAGTTTCAATAGCTTTGACAAATGGAATATTATGTTTTGGCATGGGATTGGTAAAGATTTGCAGGTTTTGGTTGGGAGGGGCAATAGACTTATTACATTGATCATTGACACCTCCAATTAGGATATGATTAGAATTAATGAGGTCTTGCACAAGATGTTTAAGACGCTTACAATGTTCCATATCATGTCCATTTTAACGGTGCAAATAACAATAGGAATTTGATATAAGGCTGGGGATTAATGGCTTATTAGGATTAGGAGTTCTAATGAGAGGTAATGAAATCAAGTTCATTTCTAGAAGTTGTAACATAGTGTTATGGAGGGTATCAAGTAAGGAAGTAAGTTGTCTAGCTAGATCCCCAAATGTAAAAGGATTTGTCTTGTTTATAGAAGCCACTTGGGTATTGATATGTTGGGTTAGTTGAGGGGGATTTAATAGAAGAAAGCCTTTATTCTATTTCATAAAAGGTTGGTAATTGTTTTGATTTGTGGATTTAGACTTTTCAGGATGACTAGAGGTGGGTTTTGTTTCATGACAACTAATCGAGATTTGATAATCATGAAGAGTGGTGCACAAGTGTACAAAGGAAGGAAAATTCATTATTCCAAGCTTATATTGTATCTTACTTTGTATGTTCTCAATGAAAATTCATTTAAGGTGAGGATCGAAAATATTTATGTTGATTTGGAAATCAAGAAATTGGTAGCATGAAATGAATTCAATAACCTTTTCATCATCTTTTCGCTTACATCTCATCAAATAAGCTAATGTCATCTTAGGGGTCATATGCACTTGGAAATGGTTGATAAACTCCTCAAAAATTTCATTGAATGAACAAATTGAGTTATTCGGTAATGAGGAAAACAATTCTAAAGTAGTATCTTTCAAGGACCTAGGGAAAAGCTTAGCCAATAGCTTATCTTCAAGGATGAAATCAATGCATAAGTCAGTGTAAGTAGAAACATGGTTAGAAGGATCTCCTTTCCATTCATATTTCTCAAAGCTAGGAATCTCTATACCTTGTGGTATCGACATTATTAATATCTCCAAGGATAAGGGATTGCTTTTGGCATAGTATGAAGGTTGGCCATTTTATTTTGATTTATGGTGGAAATTTGTTTTTGAAGGCATGGATTTTTTTGTATAAGTTGGTTAAGGATGGTGTCATTAGTTGTGTTTTAAGATGGAGGTGAATATGGTGGATGGTGTCATTGGTTATATTTTCCTGAGGGACACTAGCAACCATTGTTTCAACACTTGTCATGCTAATTGAAGGTAAAGAGTTGTCAAGGGTATGGTTCATACCTAGTGAACTAGTTTCAACACTATGAGTGAAAGAGCTAGATAACCCAAGATCCATGATGAGTGTGTTCTCATGAGACATGACACGAGTCTCAAACTACGTCTCACTATAGTATTAGCAATAAGACACCAAGTTATAAAGATCATGCAAAGGACAATCAATGAATCCAAGGTAAATGCAATGAACACAAGATAAATGATATGCTTTAATTCCAATTCTTATGTTTATAAATGCACTTGAAATGAAACGAAATTAAGCTATATCTAATGAAATGAATGAAACAAAAACTCAACAAACTTAAATAGAGATCTAATAACAACAAACCAAAGCATAAAAATGAAGTTTTTAATGATGTAAAATGTAAATTCAGGTTTGATACAGGACTAAATCGCTCAAATGGGTGAATGGGTCCTAGTTAGGGTTTTTGGAAGGTTCAAATACTAAAAAAAAAACAACATAGAATTCCCACAAATTTGGAAAAATAACCTGTACAAGGACTAAATCACCTAGGTGGGCGAATGAGTCCCCTATTAGGGTTTTTAGGCCAAGTTCAACAAATGTTGAGTTGATATTAAGGTTTCTAGTTTGTATGCTCAAATGACTATTTGCAATTATAGTTTTTCAATGAAGTTTAATGATGCAAGATGCAAAAATGCAACCTATATGCACTTTTCCACTAATGCAAGATTTAGGAGTCCTAAATGAAATTCAACTAATGCAAATATAATGCAAATTTAACCTAGATCTAGGACTTATAATATTATCCAAATCATAAATGCAAGGGTTTTCACATCAAGTTCTCCAAAATGAATCAAAGGAAACATGGTTCCACCTTTTAGGAGATGAAACTAGGGGTTAGGACCTATTTCACTCTCAGTTCATTAGGAAACCAAGATATCTCCCTTGATTGAGGGAAGGAATACATCTCCCTTTGATTTAATTTAAATCCCTAAATCTAAGTCAAATGGGTCAAAATCACCTAACATCATCTAAGTTAATCTAATCCTGATTAATCTAATCTAATCACCCATCACATCCTCTAGCTTTTCCCACTTCCACCAATAAAGAATTTTAATTCATTTATTAAAATCATCATTTTCCCTCAACATAGCATCTTTTGAGAATATTCCTCAAGTTTGAATTTGAAAGCAAGTTAACTTGTCCCTTACAACATGGCAATAACTTCCCTTTTACATGTCCCCCACTTGGCATTAAAGTCACTTTTTCTCCCTCCAACAAGCCAAATTTGAATTTGAAAGGGCTAACCAATCTCATTTATTGGCACATTGACCAAAAATTGCACATTCCTCAACCACTCACAAGATGAGAAGTGGCTCCATCTCATTGGATAAAAAATTATCCCACATTGCTATCTTTTGAGCACTCTTAGCATTTGAGCTTCTATAAGTAGAAGCCTCATTCTTCAACAATCGATCTACAATCTTCATGCAAAGTAACTCTCTTCAATTAAGAGCTAATTTTTCCCACTTCATAGCATCTTCAACAATCTTCATCATTAGAGCTTATCAAGGATTGGGAAAGGGCTTCTTTCCATAGAAGCACCAATCCACTATGAGATAAATTTGGATTCATGTTGTTTATATGCTTATTTAGCTTTTCTTATTGTTTTAATTTCTCATTTAGCATATCTAACATGATGTAATATTTCATAGGGATATTATATTTGTTGTGTTTTGCTTGACTTATTTTTCTCAAGTCTTAACATTTTGCAGATTTACCATGCACAAAATGGCGCTAGAGGGAGGGCTCATGGATTTTATTTTTTTCACATATGCTATGCATTACCTTACTTCTAAGTGTTTATTAGCATAGAATTTTTGAAAGTTTCTCCAACCTCTCTAATAAATCTATTTTAGGTAGATTCAACTTATATTTCTTTGAAAAATTCTTTCAAACAGATTACATGCCTTGTGTATGCTTTTCTTTTTGGAGGCTTGTACCTTAACCAGAGTTGTCTTAATTTGTTTGGTATCTTTCATTGGTAGCATTCTAATGTGAGACAATAAGTTATTTGAAAATAGAAAACATATATTCTAAAACTACATTTTGAATTGTATGTTCTTGTTTTCTATCTTCTCTATGCGTATGAGTATTTTTCCATCCTCAAGGTGTAACTACATTAAGAATCTGAGTGACATTCTTATGTGACATTATAGTGTCTATTCTTTGCCAAATGTTAGAACATTTCAAGCAACCTCCCACAAACAAAACTTGTTTGAACTCTTGGATCTCTTGTCTTTGCGAATGACAAATAGCTGTCAATTTTTTTGTCATATTTTGATGTTATGCACAACTCTTCTTTCAAATCTGTTAATGTATGTAGACTTGGAAGTTTTCTTCATGAGACAAACTACTTTTTGTCACACATAGTCACCAGAGGTCTCTTTTTCTTTGATCGGTCTAACAATAAGACATTAGAAACTCTCATGCTTTGTTTTTATCTAGTACGCAACTCAAGCATCAAAAGCTGCGATATTGTCTAATCCATTAATGTGTTCATGTGTTTTTGGAAGGGAAGTGCATTATAGTAGATTGACAATAAAAATATGATCACCTAACTATAAGTCATAACATTTTAAGACCATAAATGTTACCTAGTTGTGTGCCTGTGGATATTTGAGTTGGATATTTGTGGATGTCGGAAGTTGAGCTATAAGCCAAACAACTTATAAACTTTCATTTTCCTTTTATATAGACAACTTTTCAAGTTTATAGATTCTCTTAAAGTCATTGTCTTATTTGCTATCATTTTTTGGATATTTCTTGACTTACTAAGATTATGGGTTGAAAAAAAATAAAAGAATCATTTATTACATCAGTAGCTGGAATGCTTTTATCATAGCTAGAATGAGTGGCTGGTTATATTCTCCCAGACTATTGCTCACCAAATTGGAGAAGTAAAAGGCATTACTTTTTGTAAGATGTCACTGGAATAATTCCTTAGCCTTTTTCCCATGGTGGAAGCATAAAAAATGATGTACAACCTGTTTTAGAAACATCCATAAAGCAGTGAAAATCTTTGCACCACCAATCACTTCTCATTCACTGTTTGAGTCTAGTCTTGAAGCTTGCAAATGCCATGTTGTGTATTTATGCACATTTTCATAAAGAATTTTTTTTGTTAGATATTTTATCTTTATTTCCACCCTTCATCAGTACTTCTTAAGTATGTTGGTTTGCATATGGGTGAGCCATAAATCATTCAAAGCTCAAACACATGTTGTATCTGATAAACAAGATGAGAGGGATTAGATAGTAAATGCAGCCGTTGTCATTTAGGTGCAAGAAATAAATGTCTAATACGTTGAAATTTGTTTGATAGGTAGGCACTAATTCTTTTAAGAAAAGAAAAAAAGAATGTTGCTACATCTATGGAATTTGGCTTTATGTTGGATGATTGCATGTTCTTGAAATTTTCTTAAACACCCTCAATTCAGTAAATTTTGTGCATATCTTGAGCTACACTCAATGAGACCCCATCTCTTTGAGTGATTCTTGAAATTTTATAAAGCCTTTTTTCAAATCCATTTTGTGCATATCATGCAATCATTGCATTTCATGAGGCCCCATTCTTTAAGAAAAAATTGTAAAAAAATTTACGTGCCTTTTCTATGATCAATCTCTTGTGCACCATTAATTGAGAGCTCTCTACTTGCTATTTTGTATGTCTCATTCACACTCACAATCGAAGCTCCCATAGCAACATGTAATCTATTGACATTTAATTGCTATTAATGTAACTACTCATGTAATTCCTTGATAGAAATCTACTAACATTTCATTGCATCAATCAATGTAGTGCATTGTTGACAGACTGGAAAATTTTATTAAATGCGTTCTCCTTATTGGTTAAGTATCTTGTCAATAGAATCTCTGAGTTGTGATTAGTTAAGTGGCATCTTGTCAAAAGGTCTACCTGTCCTCTCTATGCTTGCATTTAGGGGCACAGGCTGAAAGTTCATGAGTGAATATTGTGGTAGTTGGCCTTATGCCTGTGCAAATTGCACTTGCTGGAAAATCTTTAAAAGCCTTAAAGGATGTGAACGATTGGGGGGTTTATGTCTTGAAAATTCTTCACATCTAAAATGAAGGCCTTGATTTTGGAGATGCTGAAAATGGCGGTGGTCTCGTAGAAGAAGGCCTCTGAGTCGGGGGTCCTAATTTATAGCAGGAGTCTGACTTTTGCATTTTGTTCTAGTAGCCCACCACAGGGTATTTTGTGAAAAAAAAATCATTGTTCCTTAGTCCATTTGCTAGTGCAAGCTTTGTGTTGATGATGAGTTTGGCCTTTTTGTATTTCCCTACTGCAGAATCTTTCATAGCCTGCAATGATTTTATCTTACCAAGCCCTTTTGGCAGTTGCTAGATTCGCCTTATTTGATACAATCACTCATCCATTGCCCAATGTTTCATTTTGATCTACTTACAATGTCATTCACAAAACCTGGCATAAAGGATTGGTAATAGTTTCTAGAATATTTTATTTTTTGTTTGTGGGAAAATATCTCCTTCAATCTGCTTCGACAGATTCATTGATTCACCAATACTAGTGGTTCTATCATCTAACCCATCTTCTATACATTGCTTGCTTTCAAATTGATATCCACCTTGATTTGTTCTTATCTCCATGTGCTCTCTGTTTTTCTCTCACTCAATAGCTGTGCATTAATATCGATTCTCTTAGATATTCAATGTATGCTTAAATATCTAAAATGTTCATTATTAATGTTGTTGAGAGCAATAAATTTCGACACTAGAAATAGAGCTCAGTTTGAATATTGTACTTCATATGAATGATTCATATTTTTTCTGATAGCCTCAACATTGATTACTCAAGATATCTTTGATTCTACTTGCACGCTATCTTTCTTGAGGCTGTGGAAATAATGGCTCCACACGATCTCTACTTGTAGGCTTTTATTTTTTTAAGTTTTCTTAGCAGGCAACTACTACGTGCTTTTAATATTTCAATTATTACATTGTCTGACTTGAATGTAATAAATAGGATCTTAATTTGATATTGTTTTTGAAACCACTTACATCTTTATGTCTTTTCACAAGACTTAAGCAGATAATCAATATCATAACCAGGGGGATCTAAGGTTGAGATGATGGGATTTCAATGTTGCAATTTGGCTACTGTCCTTTACATCTAAAAAAGGGAAAAATCAATTTTTTATTTTTTTTAAAGTCATTGATCTATGATTGAATTTATTTTGCTAACTTAAAGTTGTTGGGTGCAGATTGCTAAGGTGGAGTCTATCAATAAGTTCTTATTGCTTAGTTATAAATTTGATCTACTTATCATCAAGCAGATAAATCCAAATAGAGTTGAGTTCATGCATTGGACATTTAAACTTGAAAAAGCATTTTTAAATGCTTATTATAATAGCCTAGAGCCTCCATTTACTGCTTTAATTTTCTATTTTAAGCGAACTAGATTGTTGTTTTCATTTTTTTCAAAGTTGGATTAAAATTGAATGTTAAAAATTCACTAGAATTTGGGTTTTGAGGTCTAAAATCGAACAATCAATCTCACACTTCAAAGTTGGTGCTTAAAAAGGAATTCATTTTTGCTTTGAAGTTAAAATGAACAAGTGCTTTCATTTTTTTGTAATCATTTTTGCATTTGAATTAATTTCACTTAAAAAGACGTATGCGCTTTTCTCGCGCTTCACGATGATCTTGAGAATCAAAAGTCTTTTTGATGACATTAAATTGCATAAAATATTTCCTCCACATTTTGAATTTGGGTTATTAAAATTCAACAAATCTTGTGAGTGTGAGTTAGGTATATCATGTGTGTTCTCCCTTTGTTTCTAAACGAAGGTCGATCAAACTAAAAATGTGCTTGCTCACTATTGTTTACCTTTAGAGGGGCCTGCGTAAGAGACACATCCGAAAGGAGAACTTGAAGGTGACTCCAACCGGTTTTCATTCGAGCTAATATATAAATGGATAAGACTAAACTTCCAAGTCCTCATGGTATGTAGGCCTAAGCCAGACAGTGTCTTTCAGAACAGGGTACTACCATAAAAGTATAAGCACCCCTAGTACGATTGATTAAAGTCTTTAGTGGCTTGTTGGATGCTCGCAAGGTGCCATGTCCCTAATGTATCATCTTTAAGAACCTTGTTTGTAGTAGCCAACCAGTCCATCCAATGAGTTTATCAAAGTGGTGTATTGGAACTTAGATTCCAAGAAGTTACTTGCCATGTCCGATCTTGGTTAAAATATAGAGGTTAAGACTTCATTCTTAACATACCTTTATATTTTTTCCTTGATTGCATGTAAAATCATCTCTTCTACTACGAAGGGCATGAGGCAATCCCACCAAGAAAAATGTACCAATTGAGCTAGGATGTTATATTGCTTGCGAGTCAGTTTGAAAACACAATGCTTGGATCCAAAACATTGAGACAAACATTAAACAAATCATTCAAATTTCAAACCCTTTAGGAGAAACAAATATCCTTGAATGAATTCGCATGCCCTTTCTTTCCCTTGGGATTCATATCCTTAGAGGTTTCGAGGCATTTGGATTTCATCTTAATTTGCTCCTACTAAAGTCAACATTAGGAAACTATGCTCTTGAAACCCTGATTTTCACATAATGGACCTTGTGGAATGAAAATGGAATTGAGACATAGAAATTCAGTTTGAAAAATAAGCAAGAAGTGTGTTTGTGGTAAAAGAAATCCATTAACGAAGATTAAATCAATTGAATCCCACACATGTGCTTGTTTATCTTTTTATTATATTTCAAGAAAACATTGGTCTTTTGGTTTGAACTACTCTTAGAGAAAAGCGTTTTCTTCAATATCTTGGTCTAGTAAACAAAGTCTCTCTAAGTCTCTTAGGATCAAAATCAAAACTTTCATCTATCCCCTAAACATCAAATCAAAATCATCTCATAAACAATTCTTTGAAATCTTGAAAAAATCCCTCATTCTAAATTTTGGGAAAATCATTTGAACCAAATAAAAATCATTTCATTTGATTAGATGTGTGTAGATGAATCATTCTCCACATATTGAGTCAAATTATCGGTCTTTGTGAACAATTCTATCCCTTGAAAAAATCCAACATCTTGTGGTTTATGAGTTAACTATCCAAAATCCAAAATCAAATCAAATCAAAATCATCTTGTTTGGTTAGGTGTGTCTAGATGAATCCTTCTTTACACATTTAGTCAAACTAGCATCTTGTGGAAAAATGTACTCTAGGACAACATCCAATCTCTTAGAGTTTATGAGTTCACTATCCAAATCAAATCAAACCAATCCCAAATCAAATCAAAACATCAATGCAAGTCCTAAAGTTTAGTATCATCTTTCAAGGTTTCCTAAGAGTTCCCAAATCATTCACCAATCATCCATATTTCATATCTCATCACCATCCTTTATGATCCTTAAAATCTTAGACTTTCTTTTTTGTACCTAGAGTTTAGACCAATCCAAAGAATTAGAGGTTCACCTCCCACATTCTTGAAAAGTGTTCCTTATTTTACAGTCCTAACTAGACCTAAACACAAGAAAAGCACAGAATATAAACTTGATCCATACATCATGAGTGGTCTAAACCAATCAAACTCTCAAAGCCTTACAATGCCGATTGATTATCAACAATCACATTTATACAATCCGTACATGGGATCGTTCTCTCCTACAAACCTCAATGGTACAAATGTGAATATGCCTAGTCAAAAGTTTGGAACACCTTCCCAATGATAGATTTAAATCCAAGTCCAAAACTACAAATCTATCAACCAAACAACCAATGCATGAGCCTTCAAATGAATAAGATCATCCCATCAAATCCCAACATGCCAAATGTGAATGTACCAAGTACAACTTTACAAAACATGAACATTTTGAATCCAAACTTGGTAAATTTGGGATGGATATGTTTGAAAATCATACAAATATTGCTCAAAATACAAACAAGATGTTAATGACTCCGTGTATTATTCCAAGTCAAGGTAACACCATGCAAAATAAAAGTTACCTAAATCAAGGCAATATGGTTCCCAACATCAACAATGTTCAATTTCAACCTATCATGCCAAATATAAACATCATCCCAAATTAGAACATTGTCCAAAATCAATCGATCCAAGGAAATCCATCAAGCACCAATCAAATCATTGCATCAAATCCTCCAAATATACCATTGATATCACAACAATAGATGGTATCCAATCAAACAACACTGTCAATCCCGACAAATCAAAACATGGTCTCCCAAGGACCTATCACCTCAATCATTCAAACCATCAGTATCACTTCAATCATTCTAACCACCACTCTCACACCCATCACATCTCAACCCCTCACTACCATGATTGCTCCAAGTGTATCTCAAACACTTGTCACTGCATCCAACACAATTCCGAATCTGCCACCACTACCACCTAAACCAAACACAACAAGCTAATACAGTAATGCACTAAAAGCTTACCAAGCTTGCGAAAAAGCACTCCAACAGTATCAAGCTACTCAAAACACTGCTCAAGCTACCCAAGCCTCCCAACCTGCACAAGCTGCTCAAACTGCCCAACAAACACAAGCACTAACATGAAAAATGATAACTATTGGGGACAATGATCAGGATTCGACCAATGACCATGTTGAAAATGTCTCTACATCACCTAACGAGTTAGAGGGCATATCTCAAGAATTCATTCCAAAGCATGATCAACATATTTCACCAAAGTCTAGCAATGGTCCTTTCCAAGACATATTGACATCCTTCGACCTCATGGTTGTAGATATTGAAGGAATCTTGAACTCATCATTTGATCCAAGTCCACTAAAAAATGATGAAGATATTGAGAAAATTCCCATGCCTAATGACAACATCCAAGAACCTTTTATAAGCAATCCATCCTTTGAAACTAACCCATGTCAAGAAATTGATCCAAAGCATGTCGAAAGCAACTCTGAAATCATTCAAGGTCAAGAATTTGTATCTCCAAGATACTACAATGATCTAATGGACACTCTCCTATCTATGCAAGATGCACATACTCCTCCATCTACCCATGAGATGCTTTCTATGGATGGACACATAGATGATCTTCATTTAGAACACGATTCCTTTACTCCTGACATTATTACACAAAAAGAGTGGTTATCAATTCCTACAATTAGATTGAGTTGTCAACATTAGGATTGGATATATCCAAAATTCAAACTAAGGACATCATGAATAAAGATATCTAGAAGTATCCACTCAAGGAAACATGTTAGACATAATAGGATATTCCAAAGTCAACATAACAAAAAATTCCAATAACATCATTTGTAGTGGTCATTTATCTGAGAATGCATTCTAAACAAGAGCTCTTAGAATAGGCAAAATCAAAGCATGAAGGTACTACTTCCACAATACTGGGGGCAAATATGTCTCAAGCAAGCATCAATATAGGGAGCACAAAGAATCCTTTTGATGAAACCGATGCTCATACTACAACCAGCCATGCCATGAATATTCATCCACCCATCACCCCATCCACGAATTGGGACCAACGTCAAAATAAAGATTTGAATCAAAGCACAAAGAACGTTATCAAATCAAAAGAAGTAGAGAAGAATGAAGGACAAATCAAATACAAGTGGATACCAAAGAATACAAAGAAAGATTATCCCCATCAAACTCCATCAGCCAAAAAAACTATGTGGAAAAATAAAGAAGGGAAAAGTATCCATCAAAGATGTCCACAAATGCAAAAGAAAGCTTCTCAAGCGACATACAAAGTGTATCAAATAGTTGGTCCTAATTCTACGTACACTTTCGTATACAACCACCATTGCTAATCTACCCAAGTTTGGAGAATCAAAGGTTCCAAACTGTCAACCAATCCATCTTTTATCCCTAAATAGACTCCATCCATGTCCCCACACATGATATCCAATTCTCACATTGACCATGTATTGGCAATGACCCTTCATCATAAGGATTCAGAAGGCACTCTACCATGATGTGTGCACTGAGACAAAGTTAACTCGGGTATCAATAAAGCAGATCATGAATATCAAAAGTTGCATTCAAGTGCATGTATCTTGGAAAAGTAGCTTCTTCAAGGAGAATATCGATGGCACATTATGACAGAAGCATCTACATCGACACTGCCAAGTGGTTCAGCATGAGCTTAAAATATTTCAAACAATACAAAAAAATCAAAATGTGAATGTGGATGCCAAATCTACAAATGGTTAAAAACCATAGCATAATATCATCATGCTAGTCATTTGAAACACATTAGATTAAACATCCCTATGAAATACTTAACCACGCTAAAATATGCAAACTAAGTAGAACAAAGACCACTAAATTGCAAGCATATAAAAACATGATCAAAACTTTATCTCATAGTGGATTGGTGCTTCTATGGAAAGAAGCCCTTTCCCAATCCTTTGCTAAGCTTGATGTTGCAAATGATGATAGGAAAAATTAGTTCTCAGTTTAAGAGAGTAACTTTGCATGAGAGTGTAGATCAAATTGTGGAGGATTAAACCAATGGAGATGATTTCTATTTATAGAATAGAATGATAAAAGAATTCCAAACATGGAGGATGTGGGACTAAAGATAAGCTAATGAGAAGAGGCCACTTGTCACATTATGATAGGTTGAGAAATGTGCAAGTTTTGGCCAATGTGCCAAAGAGAGGGAGATTCAAATTTGAATTTGTGAATTAAATGTTGAGAGGGGGACATGTAAGAGAGAAGTTATTGCAATGTTGGAAGGGACAAGTCAACTTGTCTTCATATTCAAACTTGAGGGAATATTCCAATTTTATGCCAAGTTGAAAGAAAATGATGAATTTATAAATGAGTTAAAATGATTTATTGGTTCAAGTGGGAAAAGCTAGAGGATGTGATGGGTGGTCAGGTTAGGATAATCAGGATTAGATTAGCTTAGGTGATGA
Source organism: Sequoia sempervirens (assembly GCA_007258455.2). Classification (NCBI taxonomy): domain Eukaryota; kingdom Viridiplantae; phylum Streptophyta; class Pinopsida; order Cupressales; family Cupressaceae; genus Sequoia; species Sequoia sempervirens. Next base: position 119,807,846 of record VDFB02000013.1, read on the forward strand.
TTAGTTGATTTTGACCCATTTGACTTGAATATTTTGATTTATTTAAATCAAGAGGGAGAAATATGACTTTTGAGATTTAATTAAATAAAGTCTTGATTTATTTAATCAAAGAGGGAATGATAGGCTTAAATTAAATAAAGTTAATTTATTCAATTTAAGTGGATAATCCTTAGAGATTAAATTAAATGACCTGATTTTCCTAATGAATGGATTTAATGAACTTGATTAATTTTATGAGTGGATGAATGTGAACTTGGTTTACTGGATGAATGGACCTAATTAAATGTGTGATGCTAATTTTGCATGTCTACATTTTGCCCCTCTTTGAACCAATGTACTTGCTGTGTTGGTTCAAAGAATAAACTTGCCGTGATCAAAATTCAAAAAAATTCTAATTTTTTTGGATGCCCCGGCGGAAATAAGTACACTAGTACATTGCCCCCTCGAGAGATCGAGCGAAAATATTCTATTTGAGGGTTGATCTCACAATAAAGAGGTTCAACATGGATGGTTATGGATGATGATGCAAATAAGATGGTTTCAAGATGCTTAGAATAACCAATCTATATTATCCTAAACAAATTAAATGATGATGTAATGCATGCGAGATGGATGAGATGGATGATGTGATGTGCTATGATTATGCAAATGTATGATTTTATGAGATGATTAGACTAACAGATCTATATTATTATGATGAACATGCATCATGTGGGATGATATGTAGAATGCTGATGGTTTGTGAATGCAAAATGGATGCAAGATGGATGCATGATGGATGCATTGGTGGTGATGATTAACTATTCATGACTCAATGTTAGTGTGGAAAAGAAGAAATCAAGTGATGACAAGAGGATCCAACAAGCCAACTTTATGAGATATGATGATGAGAAATGATGATGATAGATGGATGATTTTCTTATCAAGGATTGGGATTTTAAAAGGGTCACTTACCTTATGTTTGATAACACACATAAGCACAATGCATCAAGGTATAAAGAAATAGGATGGTGTTGTACCTAGTGCGATGGAATTTGACTCGACAAATAGATAGGAGTATTCTTGTTCACACTTGACATACGAAAACCTTGCTAGGACGTACCTAACAAAGAAAGTATTCACCAAGTTATTTTATAAGAACATCCAACAATAATAGAAAATAGAAGGATAATGATCATTGCCCCATTCCTATCTCTCTAAATCAATTGTGCGGATATCATCGAGAGGTCCTTGGAATGAGTGCAATAAGATAAATCAAAAGAAAATATCAAGTACACAAAAAGTCAATGTTCTTCATACCTCTTGCCAAACGGATTTGTTTTGTTTTTAGGATAAGAACTGAAACTATTGCCAAAAGATAATGCCCATTGTAGGAAGGATACATCCTAGGACATGTTAGTGGATGGCAGCACATCATTTTTTTTATCCAAAGTGATTTTCAAAATGATGCCCATTGTCAGAATGATATATCCTAGGACATGCATTGTATAGGATGATGATGGGTTGATAAGTTGATTGATAGGCTGTTGATATAAGGTTGATTTGTAATGCCCCGCCACACAACCCTAGGGGAAGTTGCAATTCACTACTTAAACGTACCAATTTTTTTTTTGTTTAAGTACAAATAACATGTAGGATGAATACACATTTCCAACAACCTCTAAGGCCACGAGACAAAGATTACCTTAAAACCCAAACCACAACTAACATCAATTGAAACCAAAACATTAATCACTTACAAAATTAAGATTACATTCATTCCATACAAGATAAATTATAACAAGGATAATAAATACCTCATGATTCCAATTAACAACATTTAAACAATAAGATTACAACACTCATTCCCTGAATGAGGTAATTCCAATAAGCATAATTACAAATTACAAATTCCACCTCGAAACAAATGAGGGGTAAAGAATAAGAGATCCATTGAAAAGAACAAAGCCAAAAAAGCAACTAGATCCAACGAGCTCTCCAACATGAAAGTCTTGTCCACACGAGCAAGAGAAAAAACCAACAGAGGAAGCTGCACGTTCCACCCAACCAAGTGAAACCAAAAGGCTCACCCCCCATGCTAGGAGATAGTAACAAGGATTTCTTAGACAAGACCATCTACCACTCGACATAGGCTAACACATAAACTGAACTGAATCAAGAACGAATACCAAATCACTTAACACAATGGTTACAATGCTTCCAGAGTACAAAATCGAGTATAATCACTGTACAAAATAAACCAACGGTACAACACTATACCGACTGCTGTCATAGGATGAGTGTCATCGCAAAGGCTACATTGGTTATCCAATGGTGTTCTTCCTAGGTCTCGGCCCCCCTCTAGGGATATCCTAGTAACCTCTCACGAACCCGGCGCCATATGCACACTAGAGAGGAATTGGTTATCTTTTGAGAAGACAAGATAACGATCTTGCCATTCCAGGCCTTCTTGACTCATCTCAAGTCTCGTACAAGCCCTTGAGCCAATGAGCAAGGCTAAATTATCTTATTAATTTTCAAAGCTACACTATCTCTAGTATAAGTTAATTTAATTTTCACTTAATTAACTGACTCTCACACGAGTTATCCTGGAACCACTTTGGGCCCGGCGCTCGTTGAAAGCCACTCCCCTATCAACAACACATAACTCAACCACATGCCAAGGGTAGACAATGCACTAGCACTTATCACAAATAATCAATACACCTCAACAGGTAACACATCACTATAGATGTACAAAAATTGAAACCAAAGCGTGAACTACCCAAGGCTAACACAAGGTTGACTACATAACAACAACCCACACAATGAACTGATAACCCGACTCAACCATGGATCACAAGGTCACACAACCCGTTCAAAGAACTAGGTTCCCACTGAAGCTTAACTCACCCACAATCCAAGATAGACAATAAAAAATCACAAGAGAAACATCTCAAGAACGCAATTGGAAGACTTACATGAGCAACAACTCCAATACAAATTAACATCACAATCAAAGAACACTCATAAATTCACAGCCATAACAATATTGCCCATACGATGACAACAAGAAATGACTTAAAATCAACAATCATATAATCACACGTTCATCAATGCTTAAAGATGTAATTTTGGCAAACAATCTTTTCTCATAAAACCAGTACATAAGTACCCAAACACATCAAACACTTAATCTTTTAACTATACCAATATGTTCTAGACCTTATGATTTTTCATGAACCGCATCTGTTCCTTGCAATATAAAACAAACATCATTCCCTATTCACCATTTAAGGAAATATAATATAAAATCTTTAAAATAACATTCTACCCATTAGAGTAACATCGTACTCAATTACCCTTTCAAGAACCTCAAAATCCCATCAAGTCAAACAAGTCGTTGAAACACATTAACCATGTTCATCTCGAATAAAGCCTTAACCCCTAACAACATTTAATCCTTTCACTAACCTTAATTGCCAAAGTTCAATAGCCCTAATTCAAAGATCACAACTTGCCTACGCCTTCCAATTCAAGCACAATTATACTAATGAATTTTCACGTATTTCATAAAACTAAAACACCATTCTTTATTCAACTTGATAAAGATAAACATTATTAAAGGAATTTCAAATCCTATTAATTACATTTAATATAAACGCTTTGATCTTTCAAATGAAATACAAATTACACCTAAATTGACCAATTTAAACCAATGATATGAATTAACACAACGTAGAATGAACTCCTCGGGAGCATTTCAGGTAATTCAATGACCTATCGTTAGGATATTCTAAATCCAAGTCATGCGAGGACACAATGCCTAATTCAATCAATTAATTAACCTTATTGCAAATTCTCAAAATAAATACCATCGCATTGGAAGCATTAAAGAATTGAAACTATTCATTTAATTACGTTTTCACAATACATAATGCTCTAATAAACCTTTTAAATAGAACCCTTTCAAAATGACGTTCATTTTCACATTAAATACAATTAAATAACCATCTCCAATGATTATATTCAAACATATATTAAATATATATTTACTTTATTTAATCACTTATTTATCCATTCATTTCTTCGATTTATCTAGAATGGTCAGAGCACTCTCTTAATAAATTCATGCTATTCTAAAAGAACCCATTTTGCTCCCATTTAGCACAAAACACCATTTCAAAGACTTATATTTAAAAAAAAAAAAAAAGTAAAATAAATACCTGTGTTTAAATCCTTCCATTTAATTCCCAAAATCAATCATTATAATAAAACCCCATTATTTAAAATATATATAATAAAATATATTATATATAATATATAACATATATTATTATATATATAAATATATTCCTTTTAAATAAAACTAAAATCAACATACACATTATAAATATATATATACTATATATATTATAATATATAATATTTAAATATTATAATATAAAAAAAGAAAAAAGAAAAAGAAAAAAAGAAATAACAAAAGAATCTAGGGCACGCGGATGCGCCGCCCTCCTTATGAGGAGGGGCGCGGCTCTGGCTGCGCCGACCTCCCCTATGGGAGGCAGTGCTGCCAATGGTAGTGCTTCCCCCCACAGTCTATGGGAGGCGGCACTACCAAAGGCAGCGACCTCTCCCTTGGGGGTGGCTGTGGCGGCCATGGCCGCCGCCGCCCTCAAACCCCCTTTTAAATTTTTGTTTATTTCACATAAAAAAAAGGCGAAAATCGCGTATGGGACCCTGTTTGTGTTTTCTCCATTTTTTTTTTAAACCCAGAATACTTTTAAAGTAAACATATCAATATATATATATATATATATACACACACACACAACATATATGTATATATATATATATATACAATCAGAAATTGATTCCAAAACCAGAACAAATAGAGGAAATTCATTCTACAGAATACAAATAAGACAAGAAAATGTTTAATCATAGTTTTGCACAAATTCTTGATGGAGATTTTCAACTTCAAATTGATTTTTTTCAAGATCTCCATGTGTTCTTGTTTGATTCCTATTGTTAAATTTTGCACTGTTGTTTTCTAATATTTCCATGATTTCAAGAGGTTTCAGATTGGTTTTCTACACTTCCATTCAAATTGAAACAAAGATTTCAAAGCTTGAAACAAAACTAGAATAAAACCTGTATTAAGAACTTGAAGAACAAATTGAGGAGGGATCCTTTGATGCTTTCAATCTTTTCCAATCTCCTCCCAAGATCTTCATCCTTCAACCAAGAATCCATCCAAAAATCCAAAAATCCCTCTTTTGCAACCAATTTTTTCCATAAGAAAATTGGAAGAAAACCCTAAATGAAAATATATTCCCCCAAAATCCAAATTCAATTCTTATTCAAATTTAAACTAAATTCCAATTCAAATAGAAATTCAAATTCAAATTCAAATAGAAATTCAAACTCCCCCAAATTATTCACAAATTGAAATTCAAATTAAATTTCAATTTTCAAATTCAAAAACAAATCTTTTTACCAAAATAGTCAACTATTTCAGAAAATATCTTTTCTACCCCAAAGTCATGCATTGAAAACATTTGAATTTTTTTTTTAAATAACTTAAAAACCATTTTCCAAATTTTTAATTGGAATTCAACATATTTTAAAACCTTCTTTTCACACAACTAATTTAAATCTTTTAACACTTTCAATTCAAGGAATAATTTAATAAATTCACACAATTAATTTAATTAATCAATAAAATAAATCTAATCCCAGATTAGATTATTTTATTAATTCAATTAAATTAATTAATAAAGCAAATAACATTCCTAGCATTACAACCAAATGCATTTAATCAACAGTTAAGCAACATAAGCCATTTAACTTGAATTTAAATAAAGAATACGGAGACAAGGCAACACGACAACCAACCCGACTACAACTCGACGACACACTGTGACTAAGGTGGTGGCTTGACATAGGAAAACCTAGCTACTATCTCCCAATCGATTTCCATCGGACAAGGGACACGCTCAGACCTATGGAACCAGGTGGATTCGATGTCCTATACCTGCATCCTGCAACCACATGAATGTCGAACATGCATATAATATAATCAAAACACACTGTGAAGAGGAAATCGTGGAATCACACGGCGCTCGCATGCAAGTGAGGTGATCCTATCCCCTTCACCAATACAGTATCACTGACGAAGCTTACATCATTAACGTAATCAAATCATAAAGCATCATAAATAAAACATTGCATAACAACGAAGCACAAAATGGAGGGGTGTTACATGATTGACATGTTTGCAACTGATCAAGAGTTTGATTTTGTTTTAAATGTTTGTTGTTTTGATTTTTATTTTTCATTTGAAGTTTTCTTTTGCTGATTGTTGTGGTTGTTTCTATTTGTGTTGCCAAAGGATGAAGGTGACGATCAGTTTATTATGGATGATTGATTATTTTGAGTGAAATCGAGATGGGATGGATGGATTTTTTTTCAAATATTTGGATGTTTTTGATGTTTTTGGAATGTTTTGAGGCTATTTTTTGGATTTTTCAAATGTTTTGATTTTTTGATTTTTCAAATGTTTTGGAGTTTTATGAGATTTTATGAATGTTTTTGGATTTTTCTGTGATTTTGGATGTTTTTGGATTTTTGTGTCTCGGGGGTTGATCAAAGATTAGCCTTTCCTACGTTTAAGGTTAGAGATGACATAGTTCGAATTTCCATGTTTTTGACATTTTCTGTTTTATGAGTGTTTTTTGGATTTTGATATGATTTTGACGATTTCGATATGGATGTTTGTGACAATATTAGTGCTTTGTTTTGAGGATTTTGCTAAAAACCAAGGTAAGGTTGATTGATCAGATCGATGGATTGATGATGATGATAACATTGTTGAGGATACACAACAATGCAAGGATTTGATTGATCAAGATTGATGACGATAACATTGTTGAGGATGCACAACAATGCAAGGATTGATGATGATAACATTGTTGAGGATGCACAACAATGCAAGGATAGTGTTAAGCAACACAATGATTGGGAAGGATATCCCAAGATTATGGATTGATTGGATTTGATTGATCAGGATTGATGAAGCTTGATTTGATGTGACATTTGAAGGGTGCGTTAGATGCGACTGATATTGATTGTTTGGATCGATGTTTGATTGAAGACAAAACTTGATAAGGAACAACTTCTCATCAAAATGTGCCATGGGTTAGTTTTTTGGATTTTTTCTCACAAGTGGTTTGACCAATTTGATTTTACATTTGCCAATTTTCGGATTACCACATAAGTTGGAGGATATAGATCAAGATTTATTCCCGATGCAAGATGTAAATATCTGCCCCCAATGTCTAGCAATGTATGGAATGCGATGTGTGGATGCTCAGATAGGTGTACAGATGGATGGATATGGATTATCTTACAATAAGATAAGGTCTTTAAACGAAGGAATGCTTCATTGGATAATGCTTCATGGCTCAGATAATGTTGGGATAGGATAGGATCAATAAAAATGACCCATGTCAACATGCTTACCATAAGCAAGCGTAAAGTGTGCCCCAAACTTTCATCAAGACCAAGATATCTCGGATGATGGATGCAGATATATGTGAATGGATTAGATAAATGGTTCATGGATGAATGGATTTATTATTGCTAAGATGGGTGGAATGCTGGATTTATTATGGATGGGGTGGATGGAATGCTGGATTTATTATGGATGGGATGAGATGCTTTCACTTGAACTAGTGTATGCAGATGCTCGATTCTACACATGACACTTGTTTGTCAGGTTTTCATCATGGTACCTGCCCAAAGCACCACCGAAGTGGTTTTCACTAGAGGGCAATTTTTTATCTTTATTTTTTTCCATCCTTTCTCTTATTTTTTTGGATTTTCATTTTTTTTGATTTTTTTTGGTTTTTTTGAAAGATTCATGCTGACCCACCTAGTGGTGTCGATGTAGATGCTTCTATCATAATGTGCCATTGGTATCCTGCCTAAAGAAGTTTCTTTGCTAAGATACGTGCACTTGAATACAACTTTTGAGATTCTTGATCTACTTCGTTGATACCGGAGTTAACTTTTTCTTTGTGCGCACATCACAATAGAGTGCCTTCTGAATCCTTATGATGAAGGGTTGTTGCCAATAAATGGTTAATATGAGAATTGGATATCATGTGTGGAAGCATGGATGGAGTGTGTTTAGGGATAAGAGATGGATTGGTTGATAGTTTGGAACTTTTGACTCTCCAAACTTGGGAAGATGAGCAATGATCGGTGGATACAAAAGTGTGCATGGAATTAGGACCAACTGCTTGATACACTTTGTACGTCACTTGAAAAGCCTGATTTTTCTTTTGTGGGCATCTTTGATGGATACTTTTCCCTTTTTTATTTTGCCCCATAGTTTCTTTGACTAATGGAGTTTGATAGGGATGATCTTTCTTTGTATTTTTTGGTATCCATTTGTATTTGATTTGTCCATTATGCTTCTTAGTTTCTTTTTCTTTGATAAAGTTCTTTGTGCTTTGATTCAAATCTTTCTTTTGACATTGGTCCCAATTCATGGATGGGGTGATGGGTGGATGAAGATTCATGACGTGGCTAGTTGTAGTATTGACATCGGTTTCATCATAAGGATTCTTTGTGGTGTTGACGTTTGCTTGAGATGAAGTTGCCCCTAGTATTATGGAAGTAGTACCTTCATGCTTTGATTCTACTTGTTTCGAGAGTTCCTGTTTAGAGTGCATTCTCTGATAAATGACCACCTTAGATGATGTTATTTCGATTGGATGCTTTGCTGACTCTGGAACATCCTGTTCTATTTGACTAGTGTCCTTGAGTGGATAATGTTGGATATCTTCATACATGATGTTTTCAGTCTAGATTTTGGATATATCTAATCTTGATGTTGACAACTCTGTTGGACTATACGAATCAATATCTTGCTCTTTTTGTGTAACAATGTCAGGAATAAAGGGATCTTGTTCTGAATGAAGATCATCTATGTGTCCATCCATAGAAAGCATCTCATGGGTAGATGGAGGAGTATATGCTACATGGATATGATCATCTTGCATAGATAGGAGAGTGTCCATTAGATCATTGTAGTATCTTGGGGATACAAATTCTTGATTTTGAATGATTTTAGAGTTGCTTTCAACATGCTTTAGATCAAGTTCTTGACATGGGTCAGTTTCAAAGGATGGATTGCTTACAAAGGGTTCTTGGATGTCGTCATTAGGCATGGGGAATGGCTCAATATCCTCTTGATCTTTGAGTGGACTTGGATCAAGTGTCAAGTTGACGATTCCTTCAGTATTTGTAACCATGAGGTCAAAGGGGGTCAACATGTCTTGGAAAGGACCACTGGTAGACTTTGGTGAAAGATGTTGATCATGCTTTGGAATGAATTCTTGAGATATGTCCTCTAACTCCTAAGGAAATATAGAGACATTTTCAACATGATCATAGGTCAATGGATCATGCATTATGTCAATAGGATCAAATAATCCTAACACTCCTTGAAATAGATCACTAAAAAGTGGGTCTTGATGTATGGTGAGTTGATCATCAGATGGGGTGGAAACATCTTCAAGGTACTCATCGATGGAGATATCTTGATCATTGTTTTCAACAATTGTGGTGGAGAGATTGTCAATGTCTTCAACCATAAAGTCAAGTGATGTTGACATTTCTTGAATTGGATCTTTGTTGGGTATTGTTGGTGGATTTTGATCATGGTTCAAAAGTGACTCTTGACCTATGTTGATTTGATTCTATTTAGATATAGAAACATTCCAATGTGCCTTTTGATGATAGATAGCTGATCATTGTCCCCTACTAGTGATTATCTTTTATCAATGAGTTGGTTGATGATATTTTGAGTCAACAAATCTTGATGTTGTGTGTCCCTTTGTTTGTGAAAATCACAGAAGTTCTCTGCTATACCCCGGGTGGTTTAACTAGGGGTTCTTGATAGTTCCCATAGATCGGGAGCTTGATGAGATTTTCTTGTACCAATTGTTCCAAGACTGATTCGATTGGTCTCCCAAGTGGTGTGTATTGTCGCTTGTTTCTTTGTGAGATTTGCACCTTAAACCTAATTCCTTGTAGTGATTTCATTTTGAGATGTGGTGGATTGATCTTGAGATGTGGTGATTTATATTCTCAAGACAGGTTGATCTTGATTCAACCCCTGACATCGAAATATTGTTCCTTGACGCTTGTACACAACCACCTGCTGATGACATGGATTAACCAATGGACAGTATTGATTTTGGAGTGACACGGCTCAATAATTCAATTAGTTTGGCATGTAGCCAAGTTGTTCTAGGTAGCGAAACTTGGATCCTGATATTGACAATCTTGATATAGTTGATTTGGATTTGGTTAGAGTGATTTGAAATGCACAATTTGTAGGTTTGGGGATCAAGAAAATTGATTTTGAAAATCGTTGATTTGGGGATGATGTCCAACCTACATTATGGGTTGGAAATTGAACATGTTGGAAATCAGAATATTTCGATTTAGGTAACTCCCTATTTTGGTATGGTGTTACCTGATTTGAGTAATACATGGAGTTGTTGTTAACGCTTTCCTTTGTTTGACTTTGAACAAAATTTTTTAAGATTTAAAATGATATCCATCCCAAAGTTTCTAGATTCATGTTTGGCAATCTTGTACTTTGTATATTCACTTTTGGCATGTATGGATTTGGTGGGATGATGTTAGTCATTTGAAGACTCATGCATTGATTGTTTGGTGGATAGATTTGTAGGTTTGGACTTTGATCTACCATCGGAAAAGGTGTTCCAAGATTTAGATTGGGTAGAATCACATTTGTTGTACCATTGAGGTTTGTAGGAGATAATGATCCCATGTATGGATTGTATAAATGTGAGTTTTGAAAATCAATTGGCATTGTAAGGATTTGATAGTTTGGTTGACTTGGATTACTTATGATGTATGGATCAAGTTTATATTCCATGTTCCTCTTGTGTTTTTACCTTGTTGTAAAAGTGACCTCTAAGGTGTTTAGGACCAATGATGAGATGAAGGATGAAAAGGGGTGAATGATATGCGTGTTGAATGGTTAGTGACTTTGTATCAATGTTAGACTTAGGGTTTGATTTTGATTGGTTTGATTGGATAATGAACTTGTAAAACCTAGGATGTTGGATGTGATCTTAGGATGAATTTTTTCAAAGGATTGCTAATTGAATTAAATGTATGAGAAAGGATGCATTCCCACACACCTAACTAAACAAGGCGAGTTTGATTTTGATGATTTACCCAAGTCTAGAATGATGTTTCCAAAGCTCTATAGTTTTTTGGGGGATGAAGATGATAAATGTTTGGATGGATGAAGTGTTTGATTTTGATCCTAAATGAATCTAGGAAGGACTTGTTTCCGAGACCAAGATAGTGAAGAATATGCCTTTCTCTAAAAGTAATTCAAAATCAAAAGATCAATGTTTGCATGAAAACCATATGACCAAGAGATGCTAAGCAAATATGTGGGGTCCAATTGATTTAATCTTTGCTTAATGGATTCTTTTTGCCACAAACACACTCTTGATTAGATTTTGAATCTAGATGTCTAATGTCTCAACTTTCCCCTTATCCAGCAAAGTGTATTATGCAGAAACCAAGGAAATTTGGGGCAAGAGTTACCTATTGTTGACCTTAGTAGGAGAAAATTGAGATGAAATCCAAATGCTTAGAAGCCTCTAAGGATAAAATCCCAAGGGCAAGCAATAGCATGTGAATTCATTCAAGGATATTTGCTTCTCCTAAAGGGTTTGAGATTTGATGCTCATGTTGAATGTTGGTTTTCCAATATTTTCGATCAAAGAACTGTGTTTTCAAACTGACTCACAAGCAATATAACATCCTAGCTCAATTGGTATGTTTTTCTTGGTGGGCTTGCCTCATGCCCTTCGTAGTAGAAGAGATGATTTTACACGCAACCAAGGAGAGAGTATAAAGGTATGTTAAGAATGAAGTCTTAACCTCTATACTTTAACCAAGATCAGACATGGCAAGTAACTTCTTGGAATCTAAGTTCGAATGCACCACTTTGATAAACTCATTGGATGGACTGGCTAGCTACTACAAACAAGGGTTCTAGTTTAGAATTTCTATTCATGGAGATTGACCCATACGGCGAGAGTCCCCTTTCAGATCCATCTTGTTGGAATCAACTGCGTGATATTGGTGTTTACTCCAATAACCACATTTATATCCCAATTGGAAATACTCTCGGGTTCAGAGTGTTACCGGTTGAGTTGTTCCCTTGGGTGAGTAATTTTCCCCCAAGGCAGGCCCTCTAAGATAGACAAAAGTGAATAAAATTATTCATAGTTTGATCGACCCTTGTTTAGAAACAATGGGAGAACACATGTAATAAGCTCACTCACACTCACACAAGATTTTTTTCAATTTTAGTTCCCAAAATGAAGTGTGTGGGCAATATTTTATGCAACTTAATGTCATCAAAAATACTTTTAGTTCTCAAGATCGCTGTGAAGTGCGAGAGAAGCACATATGCCTTTTTAGATGAGATTACTTTGAATAAGAGATTACGAAACATGAAAAATACATATTCACTTTAACCTTTCAAAGCAATGATGAGTTCGTTCTAAGCACCAAAAATAAAATGTGAAGTTTGTTTGTTCAATTTTATCCCAAATTGAAGCTAGTAAGTGTCTAACATTCTTTTAACCCTTTGCAACGAAAAATTGAAGTGTTCTTTTTTTAGAAACTCAAAAGATGTAAGTTGATTTAAAATAGAAAACTAAGGCATATAATGTAAGCTTTAAGCATTAAAAAATGCTTTGTGTATTTTCAAGTTTCAATGCCTAATTTTCTTTGACTCCAATCTTGCTTGCTTTCATTCAACTCTAATGCTTGATTAACCTACAAATATCACAAAACCGCAAA
>VDFB02000013.1:119820860-119846749 GCA_007258455.2 Sequoia sempervirens
TTTTGGAGCTAACAATGTGATGTAGGTTTCAAGCATTCAAGTCAAGATTCAAGCTATCAAATCAAGAATCCAATCAATCCATTTAATGCAAGATCAAGATTTTAAAGAGATATGTTAGACTTTAGTCCTCTAAGGATCTCCATTCAAGGGTTTGGTGAGTTACAATATAGCATTATTCATTCATCATTCATTTCATTCACGTTTGATTTCATTTCAAGGTTTAATTACCAAAATGGGGTTTGGCCAAGGAAAACTCTTATTCACCAAAAACAAACATTTTTGTCCTCATTGTTTGTTTGTAGATTTGTAGGTGAAGAAGGATTGAAGATTGATCAAAAGTACAATTTTTCAAAGTTTTCAAAGTTGTCATCAAATCTATCAAGCCAAAAAAAACTCAAATTTAGAATTTTTTTTTACTATCCAATAGTGAAACCTAGGGAAAACAGAAACTCGAATCCATCTCCAAAGGACCCTGAAAGTTGAATAGAAAATCCCTGCAAAGACTCATTCATCCTAGGGAAAATTTTTCTGAAGAAGCCACTCAATATAAGCTTTTGGTGATAGGTGTATAAAATCATATCCTTCTCAGATCTGTTGGAACTTTTTGGATTCTATTTGATTAAGGTTTTAAATTGATTATTCATGTTTTACATTGCATAATTTCATTCATTTGGTATTTTTCATTTATCTCCCAAAAGTGCATTTCAGGTTGATTTACCTTGTCCTTACTCATAAGGAAAACAACAAGATCTCCATTAAGGTTGACTCACCTAAAGGTTGAAATTCAATCTTTCCCTAGGGGATCTCATTTTCATAATGAAATAAGGAAGATAGGTGTATTCCCATCTCATTTTTTAGAAACCCTACTTTTCTATGTTTCATTTTGGTGAACCCGACATTCTTGCACTATATTTTTTTGATTTGGAGTCCATTTAAACCCTCATTTCATTGCCTTAGTTTTCATTTCATCTAGGGTTGTAAAAATTGAAGTAGTTTTCATCTCATTTAGGGTTTTAAATTTTCATTTTTGCATTGTTTAAAATATGAAAAATCCAAAAATTGTATACATATTACATTGATTTTGCATAGTACTTACATATTAGTGTACTTTTAGTCATTTACATTAGCAAATTTTGTCAAAATTTCATTTCAAAAAGTCTCACTTTGTTCATTATTTGTCACTAATTTCATAAATGCATTAGGACACCTAAATCTAGAAAAAACTACTATAGAAACCATAGTTTGCAACCTAGAACAATGAACACAAATAATAACCCAGAAATTGCAATTTTTATTTTTAAAAACTTTGTACAAGGACCCATTTGCCATTGGATGAATGATTCCTTGAGGAACTATCTTGAAACCAGCTTTTTGGGTAATTTTTGTGGTCCTTTACACTTCCTAGAACCACTAGTAAACCATTCTTTTAGTTTTTCAATTCTTAGGAATTTTTATTTTATGCATTAAGTCTAATCATCCATTTAGCTTAGGCATTGTGAAATGAGAAAAAAATTGCATGTTTCTATTGTGGATAGTTTCAAATTTGTATACATTTACTTTATTATGAACATTATTTCATAAGTTAGATAGATTAATTTTCATTTTACAATCATTGAAAATCAAAAACTACCCTAAAAACATTAAACAAAAAAACTAATGATAAACCTTGGAGAAAGCATATCAATCAATCCCTTTAGTTGTGATTACTTTGATATGTTAGATGAATCCCTTGAAGACTTCATCTCATGTAGATCGTCCACTAAATCTTTGGTGCAAGAGGGGGAAATCATAGACAATCATGTAATCCTAGTTGATCTTCTCTCGATACCTCTCTTACTTGTGACAAAGGTATCTTGGTGTTAGAACACCCAATTATTGAGCATCATGATAATCTTGTTTGTCCCTCTTCCAATACTACATTTCTCTCACCAAACAATAAGATGGATGACATAAATGAAGATGTTAAGTTTATATTAGATCCCCCCTCACTAAAAGGTCGTTTAGGTAACTCAATTGAGGTTATAAATTCACAAAATGGATCTCCTTTAATTACTGAGCCTCCTAAGTCACCTCCTACTATTAGACATCCATTACCTGCAAGTGTTATCTTAAATGTTGCAAGGAAAAAATGTAGTAATAATGTGTCACACCAACCAAGTTATCATACAAGTTCTTGCACCTATAACATTCCTCAACATAGTGGTAAAGAGTATGATCTTGTTGAGAAAATTTGTAGTACTCTAGTAAACATCTCCCTTTGGGATTTGATTCAAACATTACCTACATACAATAGGATGCTCCATGAATTTTTTCAGAAGAATGATATCCAATATTTTGTTAAATTGTGTAGCATAGCAAACTGTATGCCTCTATATTTTTACACTTGTTTGGGCCCTCCCTACTAAAATTGGGCTTCTTTATGCTTTAATTGGTCCTATTTTGTATCCACAAGCATTATTAAATACATTTTTCCCAAGATAATCCTGATATTTAACAATTGATAGATCATGATTTAATGTTTGAGGTTGTGTGTTCTAGATCTAGTGATCTAGGACTCATACACCACCTTGGGCATATGGGTTCCACGTAGGTTTTGAGGCCTAATTTTAAACATTGCATTGATCTTAACATTTCCTAGAGTTTGAGTCACATGTTGAAGACACTGGGACTCATACGCCTAACCTGGTGTATGTGTCCCACTTTAACCAAGATCTATTTCAAATCAAATTCTTGGTGAGATTTTATTATCCTAGATCTTATGTCAACTTGTAGTGTTGTAATTGTGGGAAATTGGGCATAAACAAGTATAAATAAAAGGATATTTCACATAATTTCTCATAAAACAATCTAATATTTCAAGTATTCAAGAACTATAGCAAAGATTAGGATCAAGAATGATTACAAGATCATTCAAGAGAAAATTCTTAAGCAATTGGAGATGCATTCAATATTGAAGCATCATGTAAAAGTCTTCATGCATCATGTGTGTTTTTGAGCTAACATCTATGATGTAGGGTTTCATGATTCAAGCAAGCATTCAAGATAAATTTTCAGGCATTCAATCAAGATTCAAGATCCACATCCATTAAATCCATTTCACACAAGTTTTCAACCTTTATTTCAAGGGTTTGGTGAGTTACAACACTGCATTTATGAATTCATCATTCATTCATGCTATTTCATTTTATTTCAAGGTTTAATTGCCAAAATGGGGTCTGAAAAAGGTAAACCCCTATTCCCTAACAAAATGTTTTTCCTTGTTTCATGTGTGATTGAAGATCTAGGTAATTTGGAGATTGAAGATCCTTTGAAGAAAAAGTTGCTAGATTGAAGAAAGTTGTCAAAGTTGTCAAGAAGTTGTCATCTTCACGAAAACTCACCTATAGATTGTAATTTAGACTTTTCAGACTTGAAGATTAGACAAGACAAAAGATACAAAAGATCACTTGAGGCTACAAAAGTTTTAGCCAAACCCTAATACTAGGACTAAATCACCCCTTTGGGCATATGATTCCCAGTATACATCTTTTCACTAGTTTTATGTAGATCCTGATTTGTCAACAGAAGATTCAAGATTCTTCCTAGATTCTTGTAGCAAGACTAGCTCACCCATCCTGGCATGTGAGTCCTAGTGCACTTTAGAAACAAAAAAAATAGGGGTTTTAGATCTTGTTTATACATCTTCTATCCTCTAGGTACTTTTCTATTTCCCTCTATTTAGTAATCTGATTTCATATTTTAAGTTTCTAAGGTTTAGTGCATTAGAGTTTGTAAATTACACCTTTGAAGCTTCATTTTAATGGTGAACCCCCTCTTTAATCACACATAAGGAAACCACCCCCTTATATTGTGGATGTTAAATCTGCAAAATGTTAAACCTTTACAAAAATAAGTCAAGAAAAACACAACAAATCTAATATCCCTATGAAATATTACATCATGTTAGATATGCTAAATGAGAAATTAAAACAATAAGAAAAGATAAATAAGCATATAAACAACATGAATCCAAATTTATCTCATAGTGGATTGGTGCTTCTATGGAAAGAAGCCCTTTCCCAATCCTTGATAAGCTCTAATGATGAAGATTGTTGAAGATGCTATGAAGTGGGAAAAATTAGCTCTCAATTGAAGAGAGTAACTTTGCATGAAGATTGTGGATTGATTGTTGAAGAATGAGGCTTCTACTTATAGAATCTCAAATGCTAAGAGTGCTCAAAAGATAGCAATGTTGGATAATGTTTTAGCCAATGAGATGGAGCCACTTGTCATCTTGTGAGTGGTTGAGGAATGTGCAAGTTTTGGTCAATGTGCCAATAAATGAGATTGGTTGGCCTTTTCAAATTAAAATTTGGCTTGTTGGAGGGAGAAAAAGTGACTTTAATGCCAAGTGGGGGACATGTAAGAGGGAAGTTATTGCCATGTTGGAAGGGACAAGTCAACTTGATTTCAAATTCAAACTTGAGGAATATTCTCAAAAGATGCTTTGTTGAGGGAAAATGATAATTTTAATAAATGAATTAAAATTCTTTATTGGTGCAAGTGGGAAAAGCTAGAGGATGTGATGGGTGATTAGATTAGATTAATCAGGATTAGATTAACTTAGATGATGTTAGGTGATTTTGACCCATTTGACTTAGATTTAGGGATTTAAATTAAATCAAAGGGAGATGAAAGGTGATTTTATTAAATAAAATTTGGTTTATTTAATTAAAATGATGATTTCAAATTTGATTAAATAAATGTTTGTTTAAAAGGATGATGATAGGCTTAAAATAAAAGACCTTAGGAGATTCAATTTCATCCAAAGATGGAAATGTTAGGATTTGATTAAAAATTGATTTATTTAATGAGATGAGGAAATGAGTGAAATTAGAGGATGAAATGTTATATTTAATTAAATGAAGGTTATTTAATTAAACTGGTGGATTAAAATGCATGCCTATTTTGCGTGTCTACATTTTTCCCCTTTTTGAAGCAATGTACTTGTTCCCTTGGTTCAAAGAATAAACTTGTTGCGATCAAAATTCAAAAAAAAATTGATTTTTTTCGGATGCCCCAGCGAAAAGAAGTACATTAGTACATTGCCCCTTTGAGAGATCAAGCAAAAAATTAAGGGTCGATCTCACGATAAATAGGTGGGTATGTGCAGGATCATGATGGGCCAAAAAGTGGCAATATGATGGGTATGTGGCTGATGAATTTTTTTTAACCCAAAATTGATCAAATGAAAAGTGTTTTAAAGGAGATTTCAGCTTTCCACCAATATAAATTATGTTTTTTACTTTGAATTTAATAAATAATTATTATTCATTTTCTATTTGAATTCACGTATTAAAGTCCTAATTGATAGGTTGAGGAAAAGATCTATACTCAAATGGTGGTATCACATTTTTTTGAATCCAAACATTTGTCATATCTTATGCTTCACATACTATAGGATTGGGAAAAGAAAATTGAATTCGCTGAAGTTTGACCAGTTACATGCGGTTTCTATTTATTATTGATTTTTTTTGTATATTTTTAAAAGTTGTAATAAAATTCATATAATTAATTATTTACTTGGAAAATTACAAAAAAATAGGTACCAGATCCGGATACGAGTCATTCATTTATATATAAGATCTATAAAAAAATATTATCATTTTATTTGTAGTTAGGGGTTGATTTGATGACACCTACTTCTTATTTTTTGCCCTAAATTAAGTACTACTTATATTTGAAATTTTAAGTTTTCACTCTTAAATAGATTTTTATAAAAATAAATAAACCTAGTAGTTTAGGAAACTACATTCAATTTTCTACAAATTCTATTATTATATATTTTTGAAATAATATAGATAACTTATTCAAATTTTACGCCAAGTTGCTCAACTCGATTTTTCCTCAATTTGCCACTAAGGGTCTATTTTTTCCATGATGATCCCCGCATATACCTGTAGTTCAAAAGTCGGGATGGTTATGATGATGATGTAAAATGATATGATTTAAGATGCTTATAACCAATCTATATTATCCGTAAAACAACTTAAATGACAGATGGATGTGATGATGGACATGTGATAATGCTGATATGATTATGTAATGAATGTTTTATGAAAACAAAGGATTTTGCTAGATGCCAGACTAACAGATCTTATATTATTATGATGATGAACATGGCCGTGAGATACGTAACGTTGATGGTTTCAGGATGCATGATGGATGCATTAGTGATGTTATGTTAGCGCGGAGAGAAAAAAGAAGAAATGAGATAATGACAAGAGGATCCAACAAGTCCATGATCTGACAAGACTTTATTAGAGATGATGATGATAGATAATGATTTTTTTATCAAGAATTGGGACTTTAAAAAAGGATACTTACCTTATAAGTTTGATAATACACATAGATACGGTACTGAAGGCATAAAGAACCAAGATGGGATTGTACCTAGTGTGATGGAATTTGACTCGACAAACAAATAGGGAGTATTCGTTCACACTGACATATAGAAATCTTTGTTGGACATACCTAACAAAGCAAGTATTCACAAGTTATATTACAAGAAATATCCAACAAGCATAAAAAAGGATAATGGATCGATATCCCATTCCTTTCTCTTAAATCACTTGATTGATACATCATCGAGAGGTCATTGGAATGAGCGCAATAAGATAAATCAAAAGAAAATATCAAGTACACAAACAATTCAATGTTCTTCATACCTCTAGCCAAAGGGATTTTTTTTTATAGGATAAGAATCCAAGGTGATATCCAAAATGATTCCCATTGTCGGAAAGATATATCCTAGGACATGCATTGTATAGGATGATGATGGTTTGATAGGTTGATTGATAGGTTGTTGATAAAAGGTTGATTGAAATGTTTGAAAATGATCAAGAGTTTGATTTTGTTTTTTAAGATTTGTTGTTTCCCTATGATTTTACATTTGAAGTTTTCTTTTGCCAATTGTTGTGTTTGTTTCTATTTGTTTTGCCAAAGGATGAAGGTGATGACTGATTTATTATGGATGAGATTATTGTGGGTGAAAGCAAAATGAGACAAATGGATTTTTTCAAATATTTGGATGTTTTTGATGTTTTGAAATGTTTTGAGGTTGTTTTTGGTAGTTTTGAGATTTTGTAAATGTTTTCATTTTCAATTTTCCAATGTTTTGGGGTTTTTCAAGATTTTATTTTTTGGATTTTGTGTTTTTGGAATGTTTTTGGATTTTGATGTCTTTTTTGAACTTTTTTGTGTTTTTGTGTTTTTCTGATATTTTTTTGATTTTTCTCATGATTTTGACGATTTGGATATGGATGTGTGTAACAATATCAATGATTTATTTTTGGGATTTTTTTGAAAATCAAGCTCAGGTTGACTAATCGAATCGATGGATTGATGATGATGATAACATTGTTGAGGATACACAACAATGCAAGGATTTGATTGATCAGGATTGATGATGATAACATTGTTGAGGATGCACAACAATGCAAGGATTGATTGATCAGGATTGATGATGATAACATTGTTGATGGTGCACAACAATGCAAGGATAGTGTTAAGAAACACAAGGATTTGGGAAAGATATCCCCAAGATGATAACATTGTTGAGGATACACAATGCCAGGATAGTGTTAATCAACACAAGGATATCCTAAGATGATTTTTTTATTGGATTTGATTGATCAAGATTGATGAAGCTTGTTTGGAACAAAAATTTTTTGAATGATTTGATGTGATGTTGATACAAGCATTAGATGCGACTGATAGTGATTATCTGGATTGATGTTCAATGAAATATAAAGCTTGATAAGGATTATTTTCTCATCAAAATATGACATGGGCTAGTGATTTGGATGTTTTGCTCATAAGTGGTTGACCAGTTTGATTTCACATTTGTCAATGTTCGGATCACCACATAAGTTGGAGAATATATGTCAAGATTTATTCTTGAAGCAAGATGCAAATATCTACCTCCAATGTCTATCAATGTTTGAAATGTCATGGATGGATGCTTGGATAGATGTATGGATGGATGGACATGGAAATCATGCAAAGGATGCCAAGGATTATCTTGTGATAAGATAAGGTGTTTGAATGGAGGAATGATTTATTGGATAATGCTCCATGGCTCAGATAATGTTGGATAGGATAGGATCAATAAAAAATGTCCCATGTCAAGATGTTTACCATAAGCAAGCATAAAGTGTGCACCAAACTTTGTCAAGATCAAGATAACTTGGACTATGGATGCAGATGGATGAAAATGGATTGGATAAATGGTTCATGGATGAATGGATTTATAATGGGTAAGATGGATGGAATGTTGGATAAATTATGTATGTGATTAGATGCTTTCACCTGAAGTGGTGCACGTAGATGCTCGATTCTGCACATGACGCTTATTTTCCAAGTTTTCATCATGGTCTTGCCCAAAGCACCACCATAGTGGTTTTCACTACAGGATGATTTTTTTCTTTACTGTTTTCATGATTTTTTTATTTTTTTTATATTTTCACTATAGACATGCAAAATTAACATCACACATTTAATTAGGTCTATTCATCCAGTAAACCAAGTTCACATTCATCCACTCATAAAATTAATCAAGTTTATTAAATCCATTCATTAGGAAAATGAGGTCATTTCATCTCTAAGGATTATCCACTTAAATTGAATAAATTAACTTTATTTAATTTAAGCCTATCATTCCCTCTTTGATTAAATAAATCAAGACTTTATTTAATTAAATCTCAAAAGTCATATTTCTCCCTCTTGATTTAAATAAATCAAAATATTCAAGTCAAATGGGTCAAAATCAACTAATCATCACCTAAGCTAATATAATCCTGATTATCCTAACCTGACCACCCATCACATCCTCTAGCTTTTCCCACTTGAACCAATAAATCATTTTAACTCATTTATAAATTCATCATTTTCTTTAAACTTGGCATAAAATTGGAATATTCCCTCAAGTTTGAATATGAAGACAAGTTGACTTGTCCCTTCCAACATTGCAATAACTTCTCTCTTACATGTCCCCCTCTCAACATTTAATTCACAAATTCAAATTTGAATCTCCCTCTCTTTGGCACATTGGCAAAAACTTGCACATTTCTCAACCTATCATAATGTGACAAGTGGCCTCTTCTCATTGGCTTATCTTTAGTCTCGCATCCTCCATGTTTGGAATTCTTTTATCATTCTATTATATAAATAGAAATCATCTCCATTGATTTAATTCTCCACAATTTGATCTACACTCTCATGCAAAGTTACTCTCTTAAACTGAGAACTAATTTTTCCCATCATCATTTGCAACATCAATCTTAGCAAAGGATTGGGAAAGGGCTTATTTCCATAGAAGCACCAATCCACTATGAGATAAATTTTTGATCATGTTTTTATATGCTTGCAATTTAGTAGTATTTGTTCTACTTAGTTTGCTTATTTTAGCATGGTTAAGTATTTCATAGGGATGTTTAATCTAATGTGTTTCAAATGACTAGCATGATGATATTATGTTAAGATTTTTAACCATTTACAGATTTGGCATCCACATAATGGCACTAGAAGGAGGGAAATATTCACTTCTTTAATCATCATTAATTTTCAAGCAATATTTGTTGTAGAATGAAGGCTTTTTTTTTTTACATGTTCTATGAGAGCAACTTTATTCCTTGTGCTTTAGGTCAGCTTTGTTCAACTCTCATAGAATGTATTATGTGACCAAGTGCAGATAATACAGTCCTTCATTCTAATTACATTACTTCAGTGATTGTTAGTCATATTACATTACTTTCTCTTGGCTTGACTGAGTGGATGATAGAATTATGTTTTTTGATTTCTTTGAATGCATATTATCCACACTTTTATTACCTTCCAAGTTATCTTTCTCAGAATCTGCTCAAAGAAAGCTTTTCCTTATATTATATTGTATTGGCTTTTCTTAAGATCAACTACTTCAAACTATTATGTTTAGGAAGAATGGTTTCAAATAAATCTAGACATTGTGAAGCAGAATCAAAGACTTTTGTTTGCACTAAGTAATGGTTCTATTTCTAAGATACATAACCAATCCATATGATTGTTGTGCTCTTCTTGACATCTGAAGCACATCCCACATGGTGCACACAATCTTGGAAAATCACTGTATAATGCATTAGGAGTAGATTCATGATGAACCCTGAGAATTCAAGGCATAGCATCATTCTTGAGGTAAGAATTACCATCACTTCAATATCGATTACCTTCATGTCTATGGGTGCGATAGTAAGCTATTTTCCTCCATTGAATGCTACTATATTTAGGTATATGATGGAGAACAGTTCGTAGGCCCCACGCCTGGCCTCTACGTTTCTTTCATATGCTCTAATTAAACTGGTCAATGATGCTTCTTCTTGTTTTTGTTTTTGTTTTCTCTTACACTTAATGTTCATGGTGTCTGAGCTGGTACTTGCATTGGAAAAATAAATCATATCTGACAAAGGTAGATGGTCGGTCTGGCCAGTCAAATGACTCTAAAACCAACAAAGCATGGTCGTCCTAACACTAGTACAATAGTCAATTGCAAGTTCTTCATTGTGAAGATTTCTACATCTAGTCCAATAGTCAATGCAAACAGTCGTGTCTTGCAAAAGAGGAGGAATCCAATTTTCAGAACTCTATATTTATCTTTTCTTTTTTTCCTCTTATTACGGTATGCAATCAAGAGAGAACAACTACTTTCTAACTTCTCATTCTGATCTCAGTAATGAATTCATTAAAATTTATTGAAAGAAAAGCCCGAGTCTTAGGCATCACCATGCATTTCCTTTCAAGTAGGGTGATTGGGCTTGCTTTGGAAATATTATGAGATCATGGCTCTTGAAATCATCATAGTGATTCTAGTCCTTTTGCAAGATTATCTAGTAGTCTCAATTTATTGTCATTGGAATTGCATGGTGAATAGACGGTCTGCAAGTCATCCTGAAATCATCGTAGTGATTCTTGCCATTTTGTAAGATTATCTAGTATTTTTGTTGTAAGCCCATTCAACTTTATTTCATTGTGTTGTGGATAGCGGATCAAACCCGGGTCATGTAAGGTAGGCCAAAGTAGCAATGAAGTCTTCACATCTGGCGGGCAGACAACGCTTCGAGGTGATCCAGTAACTAATAGAAACCCATATTGACTCAGTAGCAGTGGCCAGATGACAACATAGGTTGTGGAACTTTTTCCATGTTGTACCTCCTATAAATTTCATAAATCTCATCCATAGATTTATTGTGTTTTACTGACTTAGCGGCTACCCTTACTCATCATTTTGTGTTTTTCTCACTCATCAGCTTCTGGAGGAAGGATAAAATATTTGTGAGGAGTAGGTGTGGCCACCTGTGGCCTCAGATCAGGGTGAAATCTTGCTAACATTGCTCTATCTCTCCATAAAAGGGAGAATTATGGACGTCGCACTCACGTGCTAGACCTTTTTATCATCGTTCTCATTGGAAATTTAATCAATGGTCAGAAGACAATTTTTTTAGTTCCATAGATGCATGTAATGTTGTTCTTATTTTGACTGTTTAAATTGTATTATCTTAATCAATGAAGTGAATGTGGTGGTTGTACATAGTCATAAATTGCAGGTAAGAGAGGATCATTATTTCTTGACCTATATCTAGTCTGCAAGCTCATTTTATTGTGCTATTGGTACACAGTCAACATCCTTAATAGTCCATAGGTTTTAAAGACTTAGCACCAATTTGAATGTTGTCAAGAATGCAGGATTGACTGAATAGTGAGATGTGTCAGACATTAAACAGAGTTCTTGATATTTAAATGATATACTCCAAACTTTCTGAACCTACTGCTATTTATGTGGCATGGGTACTAAATAAAGTATATTTGATAGGCCATTGAAAGCATTTTTGTATTTTCCTATTGCCATAAAGTTTTCTTCTTATCATCATTAACTCATGTGTCAACGCAGGAGATCATATCAAACACAACATCCAACATGTGGTCACTGGGATCCTCACAGATTTCTCTGAAGATTTGAAGTCTTCTCTCTTTTTAATGCTCTGACATTGTCTATTTAAGTATAGGATTGTCATTTATTCGTTGACACTATGAGAGGATTTTATTTTCGAATCACATTAAATAATGAAAATCACATTAATGAGGTGTGGACACCACCCATCCTCATTTAATCCTCACCAACGTTGAAAAATCCAAAAGATACCGAAGGGCAGATTTAGAAATGATTTAATTGTTGAAGATATGCATTTATCGGGTGAGATTGTATTTGTTTCAAAATATATCACTAGCTAAGAAGACTTTGTTATGTGACAAGCAGGAGCAACATTTATAAGGGAAGTAATTTGTTTTCTTTAAATTTACTAACAATTCATAAAACCATTTTAAAACTGATTTGAAGACATTTGCAGGCTGAAAAAGGGTTTAGGAGGCAAATGGTTAACAAGTTATTTTTATAGTAACTATTGAACTATTTTGTTTCTATCTTTCAAACACTTGTTTTGAAATTCATTGTGTTTTAAATTGTGTTTATTTATGTTAAGATGTTATTGAAATGAATCTTATTTTTTGCGGTTTTGTGATATTTGTAGGTTAATCAAGCATTAGAGTTGAATGAAAGCAAGCAAGATTGGAGTCAAAGAAAATTAGGCATTGAAACTTGAAAATACACAAAGCATTTTTTAATGCTTAAAGCTTACATTATATGCCTTAGTTTTCTATTTTAAATCAACTTACATCTTTTGAGTTTCTAAAAAAAGAACACTTCAATTTTTCGTTGCAAAGGGTTAAAAGAATGTTAGACACTTACTAGCTTCAATTTGGGATAAAATTGAACAAACAAACTTCACATTTTATTTTTGGTGCTTAGAACGAACTCATCATTGCTTTGAAAGGTTAAAGTGAATATGTATTTTTCATGTTTCGTAATCTCTTATTCAAAGTAATCTCATCTAAAAAGGCATATGTGCTTCTCTCGCACTTCACAGCGATCTTGAGAACTAAAAGTATTTTTGATGACATTAAGTTGCATAAAATATTGCCCACACACTTCATTTTGGGAACTAAAATTGAAAAAAATCTTGTGTGAGTGTGAGTGAGCTTATTACATGTGTTCTCCCATTGTTTCTAAACAAGGGTCGATCAAACTATGAATAATTTTATTCACTTTTGTCTATCTTAGAGGGCCTGCCTTGGGGGAAAATTACTCACCCAAGGGAACAACTCAACCGGTAACACTCTGAACCCGAGAGTATTTCCAATTGGGATATAAATGTGGTTATTGGAGTAAACACCAATATCACGCAGTTGATTCCAACAAGATGGATCTGAAAGGGGACTCTCGCCGTATGGGTCAATCTCCATGAATAGAAATTCTAAACTAGAACCCTTGTTTGTAGTAGCTAGCCAGTCCATCCAATGAGTTTATCAAAGTGGTGCATTCGAACTTAGATTCCAAGAAGTTACTTGCCATGTCTGATCTTGGTTAAAGTATAGAGGTTAAGACTTCATTCTTAACATACCTTTATACTCTCTCCTTGGTTGCGTGTAAAATCATCTCTTCTACTACGAAGGGCATGAGGCAAGCCCACCAAGAAAAACATACCAATTGAGCTAGGATGTTATATTGCTTGTGAGTCAGTTTGAAAACACAGTTCTTTGATCGAAAATATTGGAAAACCAACATTCAACATGAGCATCAAATCTCAAACCCTTTAGGAGAAGCAAATATCCTTGAATGAATTCACATGCTATTGCTTGCCCTTGGGATTTTATCCTTAGAGGCTTCTAAGCATTTGGATTTCATCTCAATTTTCTCCTACTAAGGTCAACAATAGGTAACTCTTGCCCCAAATTTCCTTGGTTTCTGCATAATACACTTTGCTGGATAAGGGGAAAGTTGAGACATTAGACATCTAGATTCAAAATCTAATCAAGAGTGTGTTTGTGGCAAAAGAATCCATTAAGCAAAGATTAAACTAATTGGACCTCATATACTTGCTTAGTAATTCTGTCATGCAGGGTTTCTTCATGCAAACATTGATCTTTTTGATTTTGAATTACTTTTTAGAGAAAGGCAAGGGTTCTTTCACTATCTTGGTCTCCGGAAACAAGTCCTTCCTAGATCAGGTTTTAGGATCAAAATCAAACACTCTATCCATCCAAACATTTATCATCTTCATCCCCCAAACAACTTTAGAGCTTTGGAAACATCATTCTAGACTTGGGTAAATCATCAAAATCAAAATCACCTTGTTTAGTTAGGTGTATGGGAATGCATCCTTTCTCATACTTTTAATTGAATTAGCAATCCTTTGAAAAAGTTCATCCTAAGACTAAGATTCCAATATCCAGGGTTTTATGTTCAATATCCAATCAAACCAATCAAAATCAAACCTAAGTCTAACATTGACTACAAAGTCACCAACTATTCAGAACATTTATACTATTCGTTTTTATCTTCATCTCATCATTGGTCCTAAACACCTTAGAGGTCACTTTTACAACAAGGTAAAAACACAAGAGGAACATGGAATATAAACTTGATCCATACATCATAAGTAATCCAAGTCAACCAAACTATCAAATCCTTACAATGCCAATTGATTTTCAAAACTCACATTTATACAATCCATACATGGGATCATTATCTCCTACAAACCTCAATGGTACAACAAATGTGATTCTACCCAATCTAAATCTTGGAACACCTTTTCCGATGGTAGATCAAAGTCCAAACCTACAAATCTATCCACCAAACAATCAATGCATGAGTCTTCAAATGACTAACATCATCCCACCAAATCCATACATGCCAAAAGTGAATATACAAAGTACAAGATTGCCAAACATGAATCTAGAAAACTTTGGGATGGATATGTTTTTGAATCATAAAAATTTTGTTCAAAGTCCAAACAAGACGTTAACAACTCCATGTATTACTCCAAATCAAGGTAACACCATGCAAAACCAAAGTTACCTAAATCAAGGCAATGTGATTTCCAACATCAACAATGTTCAATTTCAACCCATAATGCCAAATTTGAACATCATCCCAAATCAAAACAGTGCCTAAAATCAATTTTTCCATGATCCCATTCAAACACCACAAGTATGCATTTCAAATCTGCTCTAACAAAATCCAAATCAACTATATCAAGGGTGTCAATATCAAGATCAAATTTCACTAGAACAACTTGCTTCACATGCCAAACTAATTGAATTATTGAGCCAAGAGATATTGTCACTCCAAAATCAATACACCCATCCATTGGTTAATCCATGTCATCAAAGCAGTGAGTTGTGTCCACAAAAGCGTCAAGAACAATATTTCCAATGTCAAGGAGTTGGACATCAAGATCAACCCCATCTTGAAGATAAATCACCACATCTCAAAGATCAATCACCACATCTCCAAAATCAATCACCACAAGGTCAGTTTAAAGTGCAAATCTCACAAAGAAACAAGAGAAAATACACACCACTAGGGAGAACAATCAAATTAATCCTACAACAGTTGGTACAAGAAAATCTCATCAAGCTCCCCGTCTATGGGAACTATCAAGAACCCCTAGTTAAACCACCAGGGTATAACGAGGAGCACCATTGTGATTTTCACAAAACAAAGGGACACACAACATCAAGATTTATTTGACTCAAAAATATCATCCAATAACTCATTGACCAAAAGATAATCACTATTGGGGACAATGATCAATATCTATCCATCAAAGAGCACATTGGAGATGTTTCTATCTCGTCTGAAGATCAAATCAACATAGGTCAAGAGTCACTTTTCAACCATGATCAAAATCCACCAACAATACCCAACAAAGATCCAATTCAAGAAATGTCAACATCACTTGACTTTATGGTTGAAGACATTGACAATCTCTCCACCACAATTGTTGAAAACAATGATCAAGATATCTCCATCGATGAGTACCTTGAAGATGTTTCCACCCCATCTGATGATCAACTCACCATACATCAAGACCCACTTTTTAGTGATCTATTTCAAGGAGTGTTAGGATTATTTGATCCTATTGACATAATGCATGATCCATTGACCTATGATCATGTTGAAAATGTCTCTATATTTCCTTAGGAGTTAGAGGACATATCTCAAGAATTCATTCCAAAGCATGATCAACATCTTTCACCAAAGTCTACCAGTGGTCCTTTCCAAGACATGTTGACCCCCTTTGACCTCATGGTTACAAATACTGAAGGAATCGTCAACTTGACACTTGATCCAAGTCCACTCAAAGATCAAGAGGATATTGAGCCATTCCCCATGCCTAATGACGACATCCAAGAACCTTTTAAAGCAATCCATCCTTTGAAAACTGACTCCATGTCAAGAACTTGACCTAAAGTTAAGCGTTGTTAAACTTAAAAATCATTCAGAAAATTGTAAGAATTTGTATCCTCAAGATACTACAATTGACCATGGACACTTTCATTCTATGCAAGATGATCATATCCACAGCATATACCTCCATCTAACGGTATGAGATGCTTTGATGGAAGATGATCTTCATTCGTAATAACCTCTTTATTCTAATATCATAAGGCAATAAAGTAGCAAGATATTGATCTTATAGTCCAACAGCTGTCACCTAGATAGATATATCCAAATCAACATGTGAAGATATCCAACATATCCACTAAGGACACTAGTCAAATAGAACAGATGTTCCAGAGTCAAGAAGCATCCAATCTAAATAATATCATCTAAGGTGGTCATTTGATCGAGGAACAAATTACAACCAGAACTCTAAACAAGTAGGAATCAAAGGCTGGGAAGGTACTACTTCCATATTAGGCAATCTCATCTCCCAAGCAAACGCTAACAAATTATGGTCTCACAGGATGAAACTGATGTCAATACTTTGATGATAACTAGCTTACGCCACAACTCATCCACCCATCACCCCATCCATGAATTGGGACCAATGTCAAAATAAAGATTTGAATCAAAGCACAGGGAACGTTATCAAAGTAGAAGAAGCAGAGAAACACAATGGACAAATCAAATACAAGTGGATACCAAAGAATACAAAGAAAGATTATCCCTATCAAACTCCATTAGTCAAAGAAACTATGGGGAAAAATAAAAAAGGGAAAATTATCCATCAAAGATGCCCACAAAATAAAAAGCAGGCTTCTCAAGCAACATATAAAGTATATCAAGCAGTTTATCCTAATTCCATGCACACTTTCGTATCCACCCACCATTGCTCATCTTCCCAAGTTTGGGGAGTCAAAGGTTCCAAACTATCGTTCAATCCATCTCTTATCCTTAAACACACTCATCCACAAGCCCACACACAGATATCCAATTAATAACCATTTATTGGCAACAACCTCATCATAAGGATCCTGTGGGCTGCACTCATTTATGCATAAAGAAAAGTAACCAGACAATCAAGTAGATCAAGAATCTCAAAAAGTTGTATTCATGCACGTATCTATAAAGAAACTTCTTGAAAGGGTGATACCAATGGCAGCAATGCATAGAAGTATCTACATCGACACCACTATTAGTGGGTCAAAGATAATCTTTCAAAAAAACCAAAAAAAATCAAAAAAAATGAAAATCCAAAAAAATAAGAGAAAGGATGGAAAAAAATAAAGATAAAAAATTGCCCTCTAGTGAAAACCACTTCGGTGGTGCTTTGGGCAGGTACCATGATGAAAACCTGACAAACAAGTGTCATGTGTAGAATCGAGCATCTGCATACACTAGTTCAAGTGAAAGCATCTCATCCCATCCATAATAAATCCAGCATTCCATCCACCCCATCCATAATAAATCCAGCATTCCACCCATCTTAGCAATAATAAATCCATTCATCCATGAACCATTTATCTAATCCATTCACATATATCTGCATCCATCATCCGAGATATCTTGGTCTTGATGAAAGTTTGGGGCACACTTTACGCTTGCTTATGGTAAGCATGTTGACATGGGTCATTTTTATTGATCCTATCCTATCCCAACATTATCTGAGCCATGAAGCATTATCCAATGAAGCATTCCTTCGTTTAAAGACCTTATCTTATTGTAAGATAATCCATATCCATCCATCTGTACACCTATCTGAGCATCCACACATCGCATTCCATACATTGCTAGACATTGGGGGCAGATATTTACATCTTGCATCGGGAATAAATCTTGATCTATATCCTCCAACTTATGTGGTAATCCGAAAATTGGCAAATGTAAAATCAAATTGGTCAAACCACTTGTGAGAAAAAATCCAAAAAACTAACCCATGGCACATTTTGATGAGAAGTTGTTCCTTATCAAGTTTTGTCTTCAATCAAACATCGATCCAAACAATCAATATCAGTCGCATCTAACGCACCCTTCAAATGTCACATCAAATCAAGCTTCATCAATCCTGATCAATCAAATCCAATCAATCCATAATCTTGGGATATCCTTCCCAATCATTGTGTTGCTTAACACTATCCTTGCATTGTTGTGCATCCTCAACAATGTTATCATCATCAATCCTTGCATTGTTGTGCATCCTCAACAATGTTATCGTCATCAATCTTGATCAATCAAATCCTTGCATTGTTGTGTATCCTCAACAATGTTATCATCATCATCAATCCATCGATCTGATCAATCAACCTTACCTTGGTTTTTAGCAAAATCCTCAAAACAAAGCACTAATATTGTCACAAACATCCATATCGAAATCGTCAAAATCATATCAAAATCCAAAAAACACTCATAAAACAGAAAATGTCAAAAACATGGAAATTCGAACTATGTCATCTCTAACCTTAAACGTAGGAAAGGCTAATCTTTGATCAACCCCCGAGACACAAAAATCCAAAAACATCCAAAATCACAGAAAAATCCAAAAACATTCATAAAATCTCATAAAACTCCAAAACATTTGAAAAATCAAAAAATCAAAACATTTGAAAAATCCAAAAAATAGCCTCAAAACATTCCAAAAACATCAAAAACATCCAAATATTTGAAAAAAAATCCATCCATCCCATCTCGATTTCACTCAAAATAATCAATCATCCATAATAAACTGATCGTCACCTTCATCCTTTGGCAACACAAATAGAAACAACCACAACAATCAGCAAAAGAAAACTTCAAATGAAAAATAAAAATCAAAACAACAAACATTTAAAACAAAATCAAACTCTTGATCAGTTGCAAACATGTCAATCATGTAACACCCCTCCATTTTGTGCTTCGTTGTTATGCAATGTTTTATTTATGATGCTTTATGATTTGATTACGTTAATGATGTAAGCTTCGTCAGTGATACTGTATTGGTGAAGGGGATAGGATCACCTCACTTGCATGCGAGCGCCGTGTGATTCCACGATTTCCTCTTCACAGTGTGTTTTGATTATATTATATGCATGTTCGACATTCATGTGGTTGCAGGATGCAGGTATAGGACATCGAATCCACCTGGTTCCATAGGTCTGAGCGTGTCCCTTGTCCGATGGAAATCGATTGGGAGATAGTAGCTAGGTTTTCCTATGTCAAGCCACCACCTTAGTCACAGTGTGTCGTCGAGTTGTAGTCGGGTTGGTTGTCGTGTTGCCTTGTCTCCGTATTCTTTATTTAAATTCAAGTTAAATGGCTTATGTTGCTTAACTGTTGATTAAATGCATTTGGTTGTAATGCTAGGAATGTTATTTGCTTTATTAATTAATTTAATTGAATTAATAAAATAATCTAATCTGGGATTAGATTTATTTTATTGATTAATTAAATTAATTGTGTGAATTTATTAAATTATTCCTTGAATTGAAAGTGTTAAAAGATTTAAATTAGTTGTGTGAAAAGAAGGTTTTAAAATATGTTGAATTCCAATTAAAAATTTGGAAAATGGTTTTTAAGTTATTTAAAAAAAAAATTCAAATGTTTTCAATGCATGACTTTGGGGTAGAAAAGATATTTTCTGAAATAGTTGACTATTTTGGTAAGAAGATTTGTTTTTGAATTTGAAAATTGAAATTTAATTTGAATTTCAATTTGTGAATAATTTGGGGGAGTTTTAATTTCTATTTGAATTGGAATTTAGTTTAAATTTGAATGAGAATTGAATTTGGATTTTGGGGGAATATATTTTCATTTAGGGTTTTCTTCCAATTTTCTTATGGAAAAAATTGGTTGCAAAAGAGGGATTTTTGGATTTTTGGATGGATTCTTGGTTGAAGGATGAAGATCTTGGGAGGAGATTGGAAAAGATTGAAAGCATCAAAGGATCCCTCCTCAATTTGTTCTTCAAGTTCTTAATACAGGTTTTATTCTAGTTTTGTTTCAAGCTTTGAAATTACTAATGAAATTGAATAATATAGAATCCAAGAACACATGGAGATCTTGAAAAAAATCAATTTGAAGTTGAAAATCTCCATCAAGAATTTGTGCAAAACTATGATTAAACATTTTCTTGTCTTATTTGTATTCTGTAGAATGAATTTCCTCTATTTGTTCTGGTTTTGGAATCAATTTCTGATTGTATATATATATATATATACATATATGTTGTGTGTGTGTGTATATATATATATATATATATTGATATGTTTACTTTAAAAGTATTCTGGGTTTAAAAAAAAAATGGAGAAAACACAAACAGGGTCCCATACGCGATTTTCGCCTTTTTTTTATGTGAAATAAACAAAAATTTAAAAGGGGGTTTGAGGGCGGCGGCGGCCATGGCCGCCACAGCCACCCCCAAGGGAGAGGTCGCTGCCTTTGGTAGTGCCGCCTCCCATAGACTGTGGGGGGAAGCACTACCATTGGCAGCACTGCCTCCCATAGGGGAGGTCGGCGCAGCCAGAGCCGCGCCCCTCCTCATAAGGAGGGCGGCGCATCCGCGTGCCCTAGATTCTTTTGTTATTTCTTTTTTTCTTTTTCTTTTTTCTTTTTTTATATTATAATATTTAAATATTATATATTATAATATATATAGTATATATATATTTATAATGTGTATGTTGATTTTAGTTTTATTTAAAAAGGAATATATTTATATATATAATAATATATGCTATATATTATATATAATATATTTTATTATATATATTTTAAATAATGGGGTTTTATTATAATGATTGATTTTGGGAATTAAATGGAAGGATTTAAACACAGGTATTTATTTTACTTTTTTTTTTTTTTTAAATATAAGTCTTTGAAATGGTGTTTTGTGCTAAATGGGAGCAAAATGGGTTCTTTTAGAATAGCATGAATTTATTAAGAGAGTGCTCTGACCATTCTAGATAAATCGAAGAAATGAATGGATAAATAAGTGATTAAATAAAGTAAATATATATTTAATATATGTTTGAATATAATCATTGGAGATGGTTATTTAATTGTATTTAATGTGAAAATGAACGTCATTTTGAAAGGGTTCTATTTAAAAGGTTTATTAGAGCATTATGTATTGTGAAAACGTAATTAAATGAATAGTTTCAATTCTTTAATGCTTCCAATGCGATGGTATTTATTTTGAGAATTTGCAATAAGGTTAATTAATTGATTGAATTAGGCATTGTGTCCTCGCATGACTTGGATTTAGAATATCCTAACGATAGGTCATTGAATTACCTGAAATGCTCCCGAGGAGTTCATTCTACGTTGTGTTAATTCATATCATTGGTTTAAATTGGTCAATTTAGGTGTAATTTGTATTTCATTTGAAAGATCAAAGCGTTTATATTAAATGTAATTAATAGGATTTGAAATTCCTTTAATAATGTTTATCTTTATCAAGTTGAATAAAGAATGGTGTTTTAGTTTTATGAAATACGTGAAAATTCATTAGTATAATTGTGCTTGAATTGGAAGGCGTAGGCAAGTTGTGATCTTTGAATTAGGGCTATTGAACTTTGGCAATTAAGGTTAGTGAAAGGATTAAATGTTGTTAGGGGTTAAGGCTTTATTCGAGATGAACATGGTTAATGTGTTTCAACGACTTGTTTGACTTGATGGGATTTTGAGGTTCTTGAAAGGGTAATTGAGTACGATGTTACTCTAATGGGTAGAATGTTATTTTAAAGATTTTATATTATATTTCCTTAAATGGTGAATAGGGAATGATGTTTGTTTTATATTGCAAGGAACAGATGCGGTTCATGAAAAATCATAAGGTCTAGAACATATTGGTATAGTTAAAAGATTAAGTGTTTGATGTGTTTGGGTACTTATGTACTGGTTTTATGAGAAAAGATTGTTTGCCAAAATTACATCTTTAAGCATTGATGAACGTGTGATTATATGATTGTTGATTTTAAGTCATTTCTTGTTGTCATCGTATGGGCAATATTGTTATGGCTGTGAATTTATGAGTGTTCTTTGATTGTGATGTTAATTTGTATTGGAGTTGTTGCTCATGTAAGTCTTCCAATTGCGTTCTTGAGATGTTTCTCTTGTGATTTTTTATTGTCTATCTTGGATTGTGGGTGAGTTAAGCTTCAGTGGGAACCTAGTTCTTTGAACGGGTTGTGTGACCTTGTGATCCATGGTTGAGTCGGGTTATCAGTTCATTGTGTGGGTTGTTGTTATGTAGTCAACCTTGTGTTAGCCTTGGGTAGTTCACGCTTTGGTTTCAATTTTTGTACATCTATAGTGATGTGTTACCTGTTGAGGTGTATTGATTATTTGTGATAAGTGCTAGTGCATTGTCTACCCTTGGCATGTGGTTGAGTTATGTGTTGTTGATAGGGGAGTGGCTTTCAACGAGCGCCGGGCCCAAAGTGGTTCCAGGATAACTCGTGTGAGAGTCAGTTAATTAAGTGAAAATTAAATTAACTTATACTAGAGATAGTGTAGCTTTGAAAATTAATAAGATAATTTAGCCTTGCTCATTGGCTCAAGGGCTTGTACGAGACTTGAGATGAGTCAAGAAGGCCTGGAATGGCAAGATCGTTATCTTGTCTTCTCAAAAGATAACCAATTCCTCTCTAGTGTGCATATGGCGCCGGGTTCGTGAGAGGTTACTAGGATATCCCTAGAGGGGGGCCGAGACCTAGGAAGAACACCATTGGATAACCAATGTAGCCTTTGCGATGACACTCATCCTATGACAGCAGTCGGTATAGTGTTGTACCGTTGGTTTATTTTGTACAGTGATTATACTCGATTTTGTACTCTGGAAGCATTGTAACCATTGTGTTAAGTGATTTGGTATTCGTTCTTGATTCAGTTCAGTTTATGTGTTAGCCTATGTCGAGTGGTAGATGGTCTTGTCTAAGAAATCCTTGTTACTATCTCCTAGCATGGGGGGTGAGCCTTTTGGTTTCACTTGGTTGGGTGGAACGTGCAGCTTCCTCTGTTGGTTTTTTCTCTTGCTCGTGTGGACAAGACTTTCATGTTGGAGAGCTCGTTGGATCTAGTTGCTTTTTTGGCTTTGTTCTTTTCAATGGATCTCTTATTCTTTACCCCTCATTTGTTTCGAGGTGGAATTTGTAATTTGTAATTATGCTTATTGGAATTACCTCATTCAGGGAATGAGTGTTGTAATCTTATTGTTTAAATGTTGTTAATTGGAATCATGAGGTATTTATTATCCTTGTTATAATTTATCTTGTATGGAATGAATGTAATCTTAATTTTGTAAGTGATTAATGTTTTGGTTTCAATTGATGTTAGTTGTGGTTTGGGTTTTAAGGTAATCTTTGTCTCGTGGCCTTAGAGGTTGTTGGAAATGTGTATTCATCCTACATGTTATTTGTACTTAAACAAAAAAAAAATTGGTACGTTTAAGTAGTGAATTGCAACTTCCCCTAGGGTTGTGTGGCGGGGCATTACAAATCAACCTTATATCAACAGCCTATCAATCAACTTATCAACCCATCATCATCCTATACAATGCATGTCCTAGGATATATCATTCTGACAATGGGCATCATTTTGAAAATCACTTTGGATAAAAAAAATGATGTGCTGCCATCCACTAACATGTCCTAGGATGTATCCTTCCTACAATGGGCATTATCTTTTGGCAATAGTTTCAGTTCTTATCCTAAAAACAAAACAAATCCGTTTGGCAAGAGGTATGAAGAACATTGACTTTTTGTGTACTTGATATTTTCTTTTGATTTATCTTATTGCACTCATTCCAAGGACCTCTCGATGATATCCGCACAATTGATTTAGAGAGATAGGAATGGGGCAATGATCATTATCCTTCTATTTTCTATTATTGTTGGATGTTCTTATAAAATAACTTGGTGAATACTTTCTTTGTTAGGTACGTCCTAGCAAGGTTTTCGTATGTCAAGTGTGAACAAGAATACTCCTATCTATTTGTCGAGTCAAATTCCATCGCACTAGGTACAACACCATCCTATTTCTTTATACCTTGATGCATTGTGCTTATGTGTGTTATCAAACATAAGGTAAGTGACCCTTTTAAAATCCCAATCCTTGATAAGAAAATCATCCATCTATCATCATCATTTCTCATCATCATATCTCATAAAGTTGGCTTGTTGGATCCTCTTGTCATCACTTGATTTCTTCTTTTCCACACTAACATTGAGTCATGAATAGTTAATCATCACCACCAATGCATCCATCATGCATCCATCTTGCATCCATTTTGCATTCACAAACCATCAGCATTCTACATATCATCCCACATGATGCATGTTCATCATAATAATATAGATCTGTTAGTCTAATCATCTCATAAAATCATACATTTGCATAATCATAGCACATCACATCATCCATCTCATCCATCTCGCATGCATTACATCATCATTTAATTTGTTTAGGATAATATAGATTGGTTATTCTAAGCATCTTGAAACCATCTTATTTGCATCATCATCCATAACCATCCATGTTGAACCTCTTTATTGTGAGATCAACCCTCAAATAGAATATTTTCGCTCGATCTCTCGAGGGGGCAATGTACTAGTGTACTTATTTCCGCCGGGGCATCCAAAAAAATTAGAATTTTTTTGAATTTTGATCACGGCAAGTTTATTCTTTGAACCAACACAGCAAGTACATTGGTTCAAAGAGGGGCAAAATGTAGACATGCAAAATTAGCATCACACATTTAATTAGGTCCATTCATCCAGTAAACCAAGTTCACATTCATCCACTCATAAAATTAATCAAATTCATTAAATCCATTCATTAGGAAAATCAGGTCATTTAATCTCTAAGGATTATCCACTTAAATTGAATAAATTAACTTTATTTAATTTAAGCCTGTCATTCCCTCTTTGATTAAATAAATCAAGACTTTATTTAATTAAATCTCAAAAGTCATATTTCTCCCTCTTGATTTAAATAAATCAAAATATTCAAGTCAAATGGGTCAAAATCAACTAATCATCACCTAAGCTAATCTAATCCTGATTATCCTAACCTGACCACCCATCACATCCTCTAGCTTTTCCCACTTGAACCAATAAATCATTTTAACTCATTTATAAATTCATCATTTTCTTTCAACTTGGCATAAAATTGGAATATTCCCTCAAGTTTGAATATGAAGACAAGTTGACTTGTCCCTTCCAACATTGCAATAACTTCTCTCTTACATGTCCCCCTCTCAACATTTAATTCACAAATTCAAATTTGAATCTCCCTCTCTTTGGCACATTGGCCAAAACTTGCACATTTCTCAACCTATCATAATGTGACAAGTGGCCTCTTCTCATTAGCTTATCTTTAGTCCCACATCCTCCATGTTTGGAATTCTTTTATCATTCTATTCTATAAATAGAAATCATCTCCATTGGTTTAATCCTCCACAATTTGATCTACACTCTCATGCAAAGTTACTCTCTTAAACTGAGAACTAATTTTTCCTATCATCATTTGCAACATCAAGCTTAGCAAAGGATTGGGAAAG